>CM045568.1:23751133-24095114 GCA_024721245.1 Mitragyna speciosa
TTCACACAAATAATAACATAATTGCAATTGTTAACGCAATCATTCAAACTCTTTTTTTTTTCTTTTTTTCTTTTTTTCTTTTTTTTTTCATTAAAACGGAGAAGAAAACGTAACATTCGAACTGTTGAACAAAGATAACATAAAAACTGCAAGACGTAATAAAATGCCTAAACTAATAGATAAGAAAAGAGTCCAGGCTGCTGGACAAAATAAATATTGATGAGGTAGATGTAATGTTTGAACTACCAGACTTGAAATGTAAACAGATGCCGACCAGGCTGCTGGACGGATGCATGACCTTGGGCTGCCAAGGTTGATGAATGCAAAGTTGGGCTGCCAACTTGAGAAAGGAAATAAATGATCCTGGGCTGCCAGGAGTCATAAATGCAAGTGTCTGGGCTGCCAGACTTGAAACATAAATAAAAGATGCCGACCAGGCTGCTGGACGGATGCATGACCTTGGGCTGCCAAGGTTGATGAATGCAAAGTTGGGTTGCCAAACTTGAAACGAAATAAATGATCCTGGGCTGCCAGGAGTCATAAATGCAGTGTCTGGGCTGCCAGACTTGAAACATAAAAAATGATCCTGGGCTGCCAGGAGTCATCAAATGCAATGTCTGGGCTGCCAGACTTGAAACATAAATAAAAGATGCCGACCAGGCTGCTGGACGAATGCATGACCTTGGGCTGCCAAGGTTGATGAATGCAAAGTTGGGCTGCCAACTTGAAACGGAAATAAATGATCCTGGGCTGCCAGGAGTCATAAATGCAGTGTCTGGGCTGCCAGACTTGAACATAAATAAAAGATGCCGACCAAGCTGCTGGTCGGATGCATGACCTTGGGCTGCCAAGGTTGATGAATGCAAAGTTTGGGCTGCCAAACTTGAGAAAGTAATAAATGATCCTGGGCTGTCAGGAATCATAAATGCAACTGTCTGGGCTGCCAGACTTGAAACATAATAAAAGATGCCGACCAGGCTGCTGGTCGGATGCATGACCTTGGGCTGCCAAGGTTGATGAATGCAAAGTTTGGGCTGCCAAACTTGAGAAAGTAATAAACTTAAAACAACTGTCAAATATATCATACAAATCAATAAAATTGTAAAAAAATTTTCTAAAATTTTTTTTTTTAAATTTTTTTTATTTTTTAATTTTTTTTTGTGGAATCAAATGAATTCAAGATCCTGTTTTCAAATTTGAGACTTGTGTGACACGAAAATTCACTTGCAATCAATCTTTTTTTTTTTTTTTTTAGAAAAATTTGTCTCAATATAAATCAAATGAAATCAATTCATTGTCTTCTTTTGAACTTGTCCCAATGTAAATTAATTTTGTCTTAAGCTCGAACATCATAATCAACTTCGAAAATCAAATTTTTCTCAAAAAAATTTGCCCCAGTGTAATCAATCTTTCGCAACATTTTGCTTTAAACTCAAAGCATCATAATCAATGAAAAATCAAATTTTTTCTCAAAAAATTTGCCCCAGTTTAAATTTTCAATAAAGACCCTCAATGACGGTGATGTAACTTCATCTGCAAAATAGAGAAAGCAGATATAATTGTCAAAAAAACAATGCCACCACCTGACAATCCCTTCAGACAACTGGTACATATAAACATGAGTATTGCCCTTTTGAATCTTTGATACGACTTCTTGCTTTCATGTCCCGCGAGTTCTCCGCATTCAATGAATTCTGATTCGCGGCTTAGCTCCAGTGCCCCGAATAATTGCTCAATCGGTGTATACTTCTGATTTTCGATAACTTTAGGATTGCCATTGTCTTTTATTCCATAAATCAAACGTCAAAATTTCAAAACATGAATTTGTTAAAATATTTCAAATGCAGTAATGTACGAACTTTTTTTTTTATTTTTTTTTATTTTATAAATAAAGTACATGCAAAAAATTTTTTAACTACAGAAAATAAATAAATAGATACTAAATAGAAACCGTTACGCTTGGTTGGAGAAATGAATTTTCAGGGAACAGCCCTGAAACAACTGCCATTATGATCCTTTAGATGTCGTCTTGTTCGAACTCTGAAAGTCACCAGACGATCAATGCCGAAGAAAAATCTCAAGTAACTATAGTTACCAGCTTTCAACAAACTCAAATCCAATGCCTGTATCCTGACTTCTTCGCCTGCTAGTCCTTTAACTGCAACTCCCAACCACAGCGCCCTTTCGGGTTTTCACTGTGGTGTCCCCCACCCCTTTTTTCTTCTTTTTTTTTTTCTCTTTTTTTTTTTTTTTTTTTTCGGAGGCGCCCTTTCGGGTTTTCGCCTTTGTAGAGTAGGATGAAAGCAAACAACATTCAAGTTCTGGACAATCCTTTCCCCTTATCATTAAAACAGACTAGTATTCAAAAATTTGGCATCAGTAAGACAATCTTCCCTTGATGATTCGGGATAGATATATTAACATCATATGCCATTTTGATTTGCAAATTTCCGTTCTAAAAATTATTGCAAGATAAAGATGGAGGTCGGTAACATTCTCGGCTTTTGTAATGAGGTCAGGTGAGGTGTCAGAAATGTTAAGGTTGGAAAGCAGACTTTGGGAGGGAGCTGATTTGTCTTGAGGTCGCACTTGCAAAAGTTTTATCCCAGTATTGACCAATCGTTTTTCCTTAAGAAAATCTATTCTAACATTGTCATTTGCTTTTGGGGCTCTCCTTCCCTTTCCCAAACAAGATTTGCCTCAGTTTTTTTTTTTTTTTTTTTTTTGCCCCAGTATGGGATAAAAATCAAGACAAAGAATTTGCTTCAAATGTGGGATAAATTTAGTGCAAAAAGTTATCTGGGTGTGGGATGCGACTTTCAAGTGGGTTGCCAAACGAAATTATAAATTCTGAAAGCTCAAAGGGGAGAACGAGGGTAAAGAATTGTTTTATGGAAAAGAAAGAAGGCCCGCCTTTAGCCCATCTTCTTCTTGCAATAAAAATTATTTGAAAGAAAATTTACGAAATCAAATATAAAACCTTTTTACCATGTCTGAATTAATGATTTGGGGAAAGACCTGACCATCCATTTCGGCCAGGACAAGGCCCCCTCCTGATAACACTTTCTTGACAATGAATGGACCTTGCCAATTTGGAGCGAATTTTCCTTTTGCCTCCTCCTGGATTGGAAGAATTCGCTTCAGAACTTTGTCTCCTATTTCAAATTGACGGGGCTTGACCTTCTTCTGATAGGCACGGGCCATTCGCCTTTGGTAACACTGCCCATGGCAAATAGCATTCAATCGCTTTTCATCAATCAATGCCAACTGCTCATGACGTTCCTTGACCCATTCAGCTTCCTCTAATTGAGCTTCCATCAATATACGCAGAGAAGGAATCTCAACTTCCGCTGGCAATACTGCTTCCATCCCGTACATAAGGGAATATGGGGTCACCCCAGTAGAAGTTCTTATAGCAGTTCTGTATGCCAACAATGCATAAGGCAACTTCTCATGCCAATCTCGATGCGTGTCCGTCATCTTCCGGATGATCTTCTTCAAATTCTTATTGGCAGCCTCTACAGCTCCATTCATCTGAGGTCTATAAATGGCAGAGTTTCGATGCTTGATCTTGAACTGCTCACACAACCCATCTACCACGTCATTGTTGAGATTCTTCGCGTTATCCGTAATCAATGTCTCTGGTATCCCAAAACGACAGATAATGTGATTTCTCAGAAAATCAGCTACCACTTTCTTAGTCACGTGCCTGTAAGACTCGGCTTCGACCCATTTAGTGAAGTACTCTATCGCCACCAGGATAAATCGATGACCATTCGAAGCAGGAGGATCGATAGTTCCAATCACATCCATTCCCCACATTGAACAAGGCCAAGGAGCAGTCATACTGTGGAGCTCCGAAGGAGGTGCGTGTATCACATCGCCATGTAATTGACATTTAACACATTTTCTGACGAACTCAACACAGTCATGCTCCATGGTAAGCCAGAAATATCCCGTCCTCATGATTTTCTTTGCCAATAAGTGCCCGTTCATATGCGGCCCACATACGCCACTGTGGATCTCCTTCATCAAATATTCAGCTTCCTTCTCGTCAACGCATCTCAATAAACCCAAATCACTTGACCTTTTGTACAGGACTTCTCCGTTCAGAAAAAATCTCATAGACATCCTTCGAAGAAAATTCTTAGGCCGCAGTATTGGCACCCGGAGGATAAAATCTATTTTTCAAATATTCTTTCAGATCATGAAACCAAGGAAAGCCATCAGCTTCTTGTTCAATGCGCAGACAGTGCGCTGGTTCCTCTTGAATCTTAACGAAAATGGGTTCAATTATAGTACCATCGGGATGAGAGATCATGGAAGACAAAGTTGCCAAGGCATCTGCAAAGACATTTCGGGTACGCGCGATATGTATGAATTCCAAAGTTCTGAACTGTCGAGCCAAAGTGAGCAAACAACAATGATATGGAATTATTTTAGAATCCCGAGTCATCCATTTTCCCAATGTTTGATGGACTAGTAAATCAGAATCACTAAATGCTGTCAAATCCTTGATATCCATATCCAACGCCATCTTCAAACCAAGAATGCAAGCTTCAGTACTCTGCCATGTTATTAGTGCAGGCAAATTTCAGTTTGGCAGTAGCAGGGTAATGTTTTCCTTCGGGTGACACTAGGACTGCCCCAATTCCAGCTCCAAAAGAGTTTGAAGCACCATCAAAGAACAATCTCCATCCTGAAGATTCCTCATTAATATCCTCAGCTGTCCCCTACAAACAAAATTTCTTCATCAGGGAAATAAGTATTCAATGGCTCGTAATCATCTTGCAAAGGGTTCTCTGCCAAGTGATCGGCAATTACTTGGCCCTTGACTGCCTTTTGAGTTGTGAACACAATATCAAATTCACTGAGAATCATTTGCCACTTAGCCATGCGTCCAGTGGGCATCGGTTTCTCAAGCAAATACCTCAACGGGTCAGATCGAGATATGAGATAGGTGGTATGGTCAAGGAGATAATGTCTCAATTTTTGAACAGTCCAAGCCAATGCACAACACAATCTTTCCAAAAATGAATAATTCGCCTCATAGACAGTAAATTTCTTACTCAGATAATAGATTGCCTGTTCCTTTTTGCCTGAATCATCATGTTGACCGAGAACACAACCCATGGCTCCATCCAACACTGAGAGGTACATGATAAGTGGCCGACCTGGCTTTCGGCGGTACTAACACAGGAGGATTCAACAGATAATCTTTGATTTTGATCAAAAGCCCGCTGACAATCTCCATTCCACTTCATTGGGGTATTTTTTCTTAACAACTTGAACAAGGGTTCACAAGTGAGAGTCAACTGAGCAATAAATCTGCCAATGAAATTAAGCTTCCCCAAAAAACTCTTCACATCTTTCTGCGTCTTTGGTACTGGCATTTCTCGTATGGCCTTTATCTTGGCAGGATCTACTTCAATACCCTTCTTACTAACAATGAAACCTAGTAACTTGCCAGCAGGAGACCCGAAAGCACATTTTGCAGGATTCAGTTTCAGATTATACCTTCTTAATCTTTCAAACAGCTTTCTCAAATCTCCCAAATGGTTCTCTGCTCTTTTGGACTTGACTATAATGTCATCCACGTAAACTTCTATCTCCTTGTGTATCATGTCATGAAACAGTGTAGTCATAGTCCTTTGATAGGTGGCCCCAGCATTTTTCAATCCAAAGGGCATAACTCTGTAACAAAATATTCCCCACGGAGTCATGAATGCCGTCTTTTCTCGATCTTCCTCTGCGACCAAAAGTTGATGATATCCAGCGAAACAATCAATAAATGAATCCATTTCATGCCCAGCAGTATTGTCCAACAGGATGTGAATGTTAGGCAAAGGAAAGTCATCCTTTGGACTGGCTTTGTTTAAATCTCGATAATCTACACATACTCGCACTTCACCAGACTTTTTGGGAACCGGAACCATATTTGATAGCCAAATGGGATAGTGAGACACAATGATGATTTGGGCATTGAATTGCTTGACTATCTGCTCTTTGATTTTGAGGCTCATTTCAGGTTTGAATTTGCGAGGTTTCTGTTTCACTGGAGGAAAGTTTGGATCTGTGGGCAATCTATGAACTACTATGTCTGTGGAGACCCCAGGCATATCATCATAGGACCATGCGAACACATCCTGGAACAGTGTCAAAAATTCAATCATCTCTTTTCTTTGGCTCTTGTTCAAATGAACACTGATTTTAACTTCTTTAACTTCTGTCTCAGTGCCAATATTGATAGTTTCTGTTTCTTCCAAGTTAGGCTTGGGTTTTTCTTCGTATTGTTCCAGATTCTTAAATACAGAGTCATAATCTTCTTCGATATCGCTCTCACTCTCATTAACGGTTTGCATTATTTCAGAATTTAGAGAGATATCGAAGTTGAACTTGTCAGTTTCAAACAAAGTGACATCCAAAGGATCATAGACAGTTATTTTCGGCCATCTGAAAATGAAACAAAATATGCAAACATAAATAAATAAACACAAATAGACAACTTTTGAATGAAAACTTGCATTTTCAAAAGAAGATGTTTACAATCATAAGCTAGCATTAGCCTTTGAGAAAAGATAAATAGCATTTCAATATTTTAGACAAAAAAACTTTCTCGATATAACAAAAGAAATTGAGAATAGTTTCTTTCAAAAGCTAATGCGATAAAGTCAGAGCCTAACACTAAAACAAACTTTGAGAAAGTAATTCATTTCAGGGCTCCATCTAGAAATGAATTTTGAACAAAAGACAATCCCAAATTTACCGAAACTCCCTCCGAACAGGGAGATAATCAGATGTCCAATTGTTCAATGACTCTTTCTCGATTTCCTCAAAGTCAGTAGCATCAGACGATTCTTCTGTACCAGTCATTCCAATGAAAAGACGGCTCATCCCCTCTTCAACATCATAATCCTCATTGCATATTTCAGAAATAACAACCTTGGATGCCCTTGAAAAACTGTGATACAATGGAGGAACATAGAGTGAGACCTGCCTTCCTTCCTTTTCAGCCCTCTTTCTCTCCTTCATCTCCTTCAAATCCTTACCTGTTGGGTGAAAACCAAGCCCAAAGGTATTTTTCTGTTCCATTAGTTGAATAGGTTCCGTAATTCCCTGCAGCATCTTTCCAATACCCTTTCCTGGCCGGTAGTCTGCCCTGATCAGTTCCTTAGCTATCATGATACTCGCATTAGGCAATAAGGGCTCCACAGGTGGCTTTCCTTCCGGAATCCAATTGACAGATACAATATCTGAAGCACGAAATCCCCGATCAAGTGATAGCTTATCCTTCGCCTCTTCAGCATGCCCCCGATTCACCATCATAGTGCAATCATCTTCCGCAAAAATAGTGATCAGTCTATCATCCATAATGAATTTTACCATTTGATGCAGAGATGACGGTACTGATCCAGAAGAATGAATCCACGGCCGCCCTAACAAAACATTGTATATACCGGAAAAATCCATGACCTGGCAGGTAACCTGATATTGAGCTGGACCCATCTCGAGCACTAAATCAATCTCTCCTATAGTCTCCTTCCTCGAGCCATCGAACCCTCTAACAACGGTCAGTGATTGGCGAACTTGTGACCGTGAATATCCTAGCTTTTGTAGAGTGTTCCATGGGCAGATGTTCAGTGCAGATCCGTTGTCAATCAAAACCCTAGGCAAGTATCTTCCATTGCACCTCACAGAAATGTATAAAGCCTTGTTATGCCCCTTCCCTTCAGGAGTCAATTCATCTTCAGAAAAGGCGATCTGATTAGATGCCAAAACATTCCCTACTATCCCGGCTAGCTTCTCAGTGGGAATGTCCGTGGGAACATGAGACTCATTCAAAACTTTTAAAAGAGCCTCTCGATGCAGCTCAGATGTCAACAAAAGATTTAGAATTGAAATTTGTGCTGGCATGCGGCTCAACTGTTCCACCACCTTGTACTCACTTTTTTTCAAAATCTTCAAGAATTCTTCCGCTTCCTTCTCATCAACTGGCTGTTTAGGGGGTAGTGTGCTCTCTTTTCCTTTTGCTGGAATAATAATCTCTGGTTCGGCCATCACTCTTCCTGATCTTAGAATTGCGGAGACATCATTATTCAATTCAGAATCTTCGTAATTCCATGGAACCCTCTGCAAATCCTTAACGAGCATTTGTTCAGGCACATCAATGATTTCTGGTTCTGGAATCTCTAACTCAAACGGCACAACATCTAGGACAAATGGCTGGGCTGATGAGTTGGCGGCAGACAAGGTTTCTTTTAACATAACCTGGTTCTTTTGGTTGGGTTACAGGTGATGCCAACTTTCCTGCCAAAATGTCATCCATATAATGACTCATGAAGTCTTTTCCTGACATCGTCATTCTAGCTCGCCTGTCATCTCTATCAGTAACACCCACTGTCTCTTCAATTGCAACTATCATTTCAGAAGGGTCACCAAGCATTTCATCTGAAGTAATCATTCCAACAGTAGACCCGTGCTGAGGCAAAGGATTGTTATCCACATTTGGGGCCTGCCCTCTCCCTCTTCTCAATACTATCTCTCCATCGTCAATCATATCCTGAATTTTGTGCTTCAAAGCCCAACAGTTAGCTGTGGGGTGCCCACGACCTCCCGAATGGTAAGCACAGACGGCTTGGTGATCATAGTCGTGGGGTAACCCGTTAGGAAAAGTTTTCTGAGGTATGGTGCCAACTTTGCCCGCTGCTCTCAGTTGGTCATATATCTGGTCTAGAGGACGACCAAGGGGAGTGAAAGCCCTAGGCCGTCTTTGCGGGGGGTTGGCTGGACCGGTTGTATTTGGGGGCTGATTGGGTGTAGTATAGTTGTTAGGGTAAATAGGTCTCGGGCGGTTTTGCATGGGTGGGCGAAAGTTATTTTGTGTGGGTCGAGGGTTCTGAAACATGGGTTGAGTGTTTGGATAAAATGGTTGGGCATTTACAGGTAGGGCTTGGGTATTGAAAACAGGTTGAGGGTACTGGGGATAAGTAGGTGAGGGATGTGCCAACTGAGGGAATCGCGGGTATTGAGAATGGTAATTTGGCTTGTTTTGGAACCTGGGGTTGAAATTTGGGCCTTGATTTATCACAAAAGATATTTCCTCTTCTCTTTTCTCAGGCTTTTTCCCAACTGCTTTCTTCAGATTATTGCCATTTTGCAACGATTCAACTTGCAATTTCACAGCAGCCATGTCTACTACCTTTCCCTTCTTCACCCCTCTCTCAATAGCTTCTGCTTGCTCAATAACCTGGGCGAAGGTCTTTCCAATTGAGCCTACGATGGCCTGGTAGTAAGGTGGGTCTTGGGCATCGATAAATAATTTTACCATTTCGTTCTCATCAATTGGCGGATTTACTTTAGCTGCCACACTCCGCCAACGCTGCCCATAAGCTACATAACTTTCTGAGGGCTTTTTCTTCAATTCTACCAGTGAAAATCTATCCGGCACCAAATCACAGTTGAACTCATACTGTTTGATAAATGCTCGGGAGAGGTCGGTCCAGTTTCGGATCTTTGAAAAATCCAACTTCAAATACCATTCTAATGCATCCTTCTCCAAACTCTCTCCAAATAGCCTCATCGGCAATTTCTCATCCCCGGTTGGCTTGCCCAACTTGTTGCAGAACATCTTAAGGTGCACAACAGGGTCGCCAGCACCGTTGTATTTAGAAAATTCTGGCACCTTAAACTTTGGAGGCAGTTGAGTATCAGGGAACATACAGAAATCATCGTAATTCAAACCGCCGTACCGATCCAATCCCTGGCTCTCTCTGATGAAATCATCGAATCTCTCCAATCTTCGCAACAGGGCCTTTTCTGTCATGCCTGGATTCTCATCCCTGTTATACGGCTCCACATCCACTCCTACTTGATACCCCGGGTCTAGCACAAATTGATGTGTGTTGAGGTTCGGTAGTGGTTGAGTGTTCAGAGGGAAATGGTTGGCTTGTTGTGCATATTGTGGTTGGTTCAGAGTGTTTTGGGTGTGTCTAGGACTGGGTGGGATTGGAATAGTCATTTGAGGGTTTTGAGTGTTTGGGGGTGGAGGAGCCATCTGAGTATTTTGGGTATTGAGGAGTGGGGTTTGTACTGGAATAGCTGAGACATTGTTATTCGCATCCGGGGCATTTCCGCTCACATCAGATTGGGATTGTGGAGGTTCTCGAATGACCGGTGCAGCAGAAGTAGAGCCGTTGTTGTTCATGTTACTGATGAAGTGGGCAATGATCTGACTATGGGAAGACACTTCATGAGTCATATTATTCATCTTGGCCAACATTTCATCCATCTGAGCCCTCAACGCCGTTAACTCTGAAGACTGATTCCCGGCAGGTCCCTCGAATGATTCAGTGGGAGCACTCATGTTTATATATAGCTGTCTAGTACGGGACCGTGTACGAATGGGGCTTCGGTGAAAAGAAGCTATGTTTTACAAGTACCTGGAATATACATCAAAAGAAGGAATGTTTAGTCGCTCCATCGTCATTATCTCTGTCAATTTTATTATCACAAAGAAAAAGAAAGAGATCAAAATTAGTAAGTATATAAATGATTCGGATGCATGTCTTAGGGGGGTGCCCTTATTATGCCAAGGGTAGGCCTAACATGATGCAACACCGTCGAAGTAGGGCCTGTTTACCAAACCTGTACTTTTGAATCAGAAAAAGAAGACCATCTTCATTTATAGATCTAAAATTTAAAATGCACTTGATTACATCATATCTCGAAGACGACTGTGTACAAGATCATTAAATCTCTTTAACCTATCTATCACAACATCTTTTGATTCTCTAAGGTAGGGATTTTTCATGCGTTCTGCTTCATCATACAATTCACTGCATTTCCTCTTTAACTCTTGATGCTTCTCTCTTGACTGCTCGTACAACTCTTTGTTTCGTTCTGCCATTTGCTTGTTCAGCTCCACAGATTGTTTCAATTGCAGGTTCTCTTTATCTTTTGCTTCAATGATGGCCATCAATCTTCTCACTTCCTCGGACGGTGCCGCTTGCGGTCTATTCCCTTCGAGATTCTGAAACCAATCTTTGTATTGAGGAGTGACCAAACCCATTTGCTTAGATTGCGGATCATAGGCAATGTTGTCATCATTGGATAATGTGCCCCAAGCAGAAGTGATTTGGGTCTTTATTGGAACAGGGTTCGGACAAATTCCTTTATCAAAAATGATGGTGAAATTGGCTAGTTCGGGCATGGGTGGCAGGCTCTGAACACGTCCAAGCTGTCTGAGGAACCTTTTCGGTGTGTAAGCAGCAACGCCCTGAGTCCCCAGCAACGGTATAAAGTCCGATGACTTTGTACGTAAAGCTGGCTTGAGGCAATCGGTCCAATCTAATACCCATCTGACTCTTTGATCTGGCAATGTCTTCAAGAAATCCAAGTACTCGGATGAATTCATCGATCTGTCGTTCTTATCAACCCTCTTATGGTGAGTGACAATCCAGTTATATCCGACCAATGGCAAACTATCACGGACAGGTGAGCGCCTCTTGAAATGTTCCATGGCCCATATATGCAGAATCCGGTTTGACCCGTGAAAGAAATTTTCCCCTTTTTGACAATTCGTGCATGAAATGAATATGTCTGCCAATACCGTTGGTACTATAGAAACTCTTTGGCCTCCAATACCAAAGAATAGATCGGTCATGAACTTGGTGGTCTTGAAGCCTATCCTCTTGTCTCTCCTGGGAAAAAGGTAGATGCCGGCCATTACGAACCCGTACACCATTGGTCTCTTATGCTCCCATATCGTTTTGGATGCGAATGTGAAGTCCTCCATGTGTCGGTCGAACCCATCTCTTGCTGCGAACCGATCGAACAGAAATTTTACATCCACACTCTGATCCGACCCTTGCATTACAAATTCCTTTAAACCAGTAAAATGACAAAATTCGGCCTTCCTGAAGCAGTAGGAAACACTATTGACGTATGTTTCGTTGTCAAATTTAGCAAACCAGACACCTCTTCAATAGTGACAGTCATCTCTCGATCCCCGATCCTGAATGCTGAGCAACTGGGATCCCATAGGTGAACCAGAGCTTCCACCAAACGTCCATCTGCCTCTATATCCTTAAAATCGCCAATTAGTCCTAAGAACACTGCTACTTGCTTGATTTCACTAGAGGACATGAGGGTTGGCCATTTCTGGACTTCGGGTGGGACTGCCAACATCTGGTAGATACGCCGCGGACTTTCCATCTGAAGCATGTCACTCATATCAGATACCTTACCTACAGGCCCTACTTCTCGAGTTTTTACAAAAAATTTAAACGTGAAATTCCCATAAAAGGGTTATATACCCGCGGGAAACAAGGTTGGCTTATTTCTAACAAATGGGGTTCCCTAGGCGGCATCCCCTTCTAGGGTTAATAGCATGATGCCAGTTTATTAAAGCAGAACAAAAATAGACGAAATCTCTCGAAACGATATTATTAAAGAATCCTATCTACAATTATGCATGATGATTTTTGATTGATTTTTTTTTTTTTTTTAAAATGGGTCACAAACTGTACAAAAGATTACTGATTTCAAATTTATGTATTTGCTACAAAATAAGGTATGTATAGAAAAATAATGTCTTTAAAAAAGAAGTTCGGGTTTGCAAACTTAAACATGGTGTATATAAGTCAAAAAAATCAGATTTTTTTTTTTTCTTTTTTTTTTTTTAAGTTAAAAATTATCATTATTGAATTCTTGGGTATTTTGGGTTTACAAAATAAACTTTTGTGAGAAACTAGGAGATACTATATATTTATTTTTCGAAAGAATACGAACTTGTAAGATGAGAAATATGAACATGCCAAAAACGGGTTAATTTCTTATAAGAGCACCATGCCAGGGCTCTTTATTCTACGGTTTATGAATGCAATCGAAACGAGAGAAAATGCGTTAGTTTTCAACAATATCACATAACACATTGATAAAGCAAATAGCAATAAACAGTATAACAGAAAAAGATAAATAAAGAGGGGTGGATTCCCTCCTCTCGTGCCTAGTGTACCTGATAGGGTAAGGTTGACTCTATTCTAGGTTATTCTACATGGATGCATGAGGTTGGGCTTACTAATGCATCTAGACTCAATTAAGCTGTCGGTTCCCAAGCCTTCAGACCTTAAGGATAAGGGTCATCAATTCCAAATCCTTTGTCGGTGGCTCGAGTGATCCCCCAGACACTGCTACGTGCACATCGTGCCCCGGCCACGTGTCCAAGTGGATCTGTTTTTAAAGCCCAAATCTCTAGGACTTGTGGACTCAAGCCGAGAGTTCGGGTGATCTCCCAAACATGATTACGTGCACATCGTGCCCCGCGCACATGCCTAAGTAGATCAATCCTATTCCTAACTGGGATGGGTGGGTGACAACCACCAAAAAGAGAAAAAGGGTAAAAAACATCGAATGCACGTATGAAGTGCTCCTTATGAGAGGAAGGAATGTAACAATAACACGCTGTGGGCTCTAAGGGTGATTGACCCCTTCCCCAAATGCAAGCGCGGTCGAAGTAAAGCAGTAACAAGTGAATAAATCATACATACATCACATAAGTAGCCGAGAGACGGGAAGTGCAAGATGCAAAAGAAAAACCTAAAAACCTAGAAAAATAGAAATGCAATCCTAAGCATCCAAATGCAATAAAATGAAAGGGTTAGAAAAAGAATAAAATGACTAAACCTAGTGCTCGGACTCACTAGTGATCCCCAGTGGAGTCGCCAGCTGTCGCGCCCCATTTTTCGAAAAATAAATAGAAAGTGTAAAGAAGATGTCGGGAAAAGGGAAAAGGAAGTATTAAATGTAATGTTGTGGTTAAAAAAAAACGTATAAATTTTTTGTAAAAACTAATTTTTTGAAAATGCTTTGTAAAAGATGATTCGATAAAAATGTGACAAAACAAATGCTTTACTTTAAAAAATAAAAGAAAAAGGGCCTAAAATGGGACTTTTGAAATGCGACGATTTTTGGGCCCGAAAAATAGAGTCTAAAAGGGTTTCTTTAATGAAAAAGGAGTCGCCACTTGGTATTGAGTTTTGGTGTACCAAGTCACCAAAAATATTTTGTGAAAGGTAAAAATCTTGGGAATGATTTATTTTAAAAAATGATTTTTGAAAAAATATAGGAAAAACAAGAAAAAACCCTTTTAGACGACTCCAGGTCTTTGAAAAACAAGAGAAAAAGGTTCGGGAGTCACAGTTGAAGAAAGGGAAGGCAAAGGCTTGCGCCTAAGGCACCCTTTCAACCTAGCCGAAACTAGTTGCGAGGTTTAGTCTAAATTTTCCTAATATAACCCTAAGATTTTATCACACTTGGATGCAACTATATGGATGCAAACCTAATCCTAAAAATGGATATCGATAAGGGACGAAATGTTCCACTGAGGTTTGGTCGGAATTATCGCATTAATTGCGAAACCCGGATCTAGACCTCGATGGAGTCACGAGTATAGGTGCAAAAATGGAATGCAAAAGAAAAGGAAAATAGTAGTATAGATAGTAAGTGAACAAAGAAAGTAGGGATGCAACATAACGGGTACGGGAGACGAAATGAGCTCGTGACTAACTGTTTCTACTCGTGGAGAGGGGGAACGACATGTACGCCATCGCTTCCCACGTGAGTAGATGACTATTTCTAGTCAAATCACACAAATGACCTAAAATTCTATGTGTAGCGGAATCTAAATGTTATGCATTAGATAGATGTTGAAAATAGATAATAAATGATAAAGTATATAAAATTCATACAAAATGGAAAAGGCCTAAAAAAAATAAAAATGTGTGTGAAATATCATGAAATGCACACGAAAAATGATCCTAATGCTAAAATGACCTAAAGGCTTAGCATTGGGCTAGCCTATTTTCTAAAAATTCTACGCTAGCGTTGGACTAGCGAAGAAACCGAAATTAATCACAACTAGCGTTGGACTAGTGTGACGACGATACACATATATAATTAAAGCAAGTAAATAAATAAAGCATGTATTAAAGCAATAATCACATAAAAGCAAATAATAGCACATAGGAGCACATAATACATAAACATGATATTCTAGATGCAAAATCCTAAAGAAAGCGGATAAAACACATAAGCACATAGCACACATAGCACGCAAAACCCTAACTATTACACCGGAGAAGCCTAATTATAATCTAAAAATAAAAAGGGTAACCTATCTATCCTATCTATTACATTTTCTATCTAAAATACATAAAATTTTTATTAAATAGATAACATATGAACTATCTATTACATTAACTATCTAAATACACAATTTTGCTAAATAGAATATTACCTATCTATTACATTTCTTTGAATAATCAAAATTAAATTCAAATAAACAACATGGCATAAATAAATAAATAAACATTCACACATGGATAAAATTATAATCACAAAGATACATGAAAATACATAGAAAAACACATAGGAGCACGTAGGAGCATATAAAAAGAAATTAAAAGGGTAGTCGAGGTACCTCCCGTTCGTAAACTCGGTACAAATTGCTACTAGCATGAACAAACATGTCAAAAATACCACTATTTAACAAATAAATCAATTAATTAAATAATTTCATACCAAGCACTATGAACATACTAAAATAATTCAGACAACAAAAATAAAGGAAAGAAAATAATGATAATAATAATTAATTATTTAGGAAGAAAAAGGAAAATTATTTAAGTAAAAATAAATAAGTAGATAAATAAATAAAGTAGAACAACAAAAATAAAAATAAAAATAAAATAATAATAATAATAATAATAATAGAAGACAAAACCTAATAATACATACATTGAAATTTTAACACCTCAAATGAGAATTATTAAAACAACTAAAAGAAAAATAGAGAAACTAATTTGAATATTAATTAGGCTAACAAGACCCAATTTTAGAATATTAATTAAAAGTTTGGTAAAAATAAATAACGAAAATGTAAAAAGAAATAATTTAAAGCTTTGAGGACTTAACTAATTTTAATTAATACTTTTTTGGCAAAAATAAAATATTATAAGATTTGGATTTAAAGTGAAAATTTAAGCAATATTCTAAAGTGGAAAATGTAATTTGCAACAAGTAAAAAGCTAAAATTATAATTTTAAACCCTGCTCACGGTAATGACATGGTTTACAATGAATTTAAAGGCTAAAACATAATTTTCAGCAACTATAATGCCCAAAAACAAAAATTCCAGCAATAAATAAAAGACTAAAAATATAATTTCAGCAAAGTCATTAAATAATACATAATTTACAGCAACATTTAAGGGCAAACTTTCAAGTTCTAGCTATTTGGGGAGCAAAAATATAAATTCCAGCAACATTGGAGGACAATAAAGTAATTCCAGCAAAAATATAATGGCAAAAATGGAATTCCAGCAAGGTTTGGGGGCAAAAATACAAGTTTCAGCAACAAGAGGGGCCAAATTTATAATTTTCAGCAACATTTAGGGGTTAAAATACAATTCCAGCAAACATAAGTGACTAAATTATAGTTTCCAGCAACATTCAGGGATAAAAATGTAATTTCAGCAGACATGAGGGACTAAAATCGCAATTTCTGACAAGTAAAAGGGGAAAAATATAATTTCCAGCAAGTTTAAAACTAAATTGCAATTATTTTGGACATAATTGAAAGAAACTACAAATTCTAGGGGGTTAACTTAAATAAATAAGGACTTAATTGAAATAAACGAAAAGTATTAACAGGAATAATCAAATAATTAAAACTTAAGGGGGGCAAAACGCAAATACATAATCTGCTAAAATAATAATAAAAATAAATAAATAAAAGCAACTTGTCAAAACTACGTCGTTTCATTCCGAAACGACGTAGTTTTACTTAACAATTTTTTTTTTTTTTTTGAAGAAGAAGAAGAAGAGAGAAAATAAAGAAAAATGAAAATAAAGGAAAATAAACTAAAACTACTTGAATTTTTGTTTATTATAAATAAAAAATAAAAATAAAAGAAAAGTGGAATACAATATTATAAGAAGGAAAAGATAAAATTTAGTGTAACAAATTGAAGGTTAATTCAACATTATAAAAATACAACTTAAAATAAATACCAAATGGTTTTAATAAAATAATAATAATTTTTTTTATTTTTTCATTTATTTATTATTATTATTATTATATATATATTTTATAAACATAAAATTTATAAAATGCTCATAGACAAAATTCTCATAAAGAAAATCTTAAATAAAAAATGCATTGGAAAACGTGACCTAAATATGACAAAAATTATAAAATTTATGAAATTAATAAATGACAGCACACAAATTTTACACAACATATATTATCACATGAAGCACGTATATTATAATTTTCACTCAAAAATTTTGAAATTAACGCATTCTTGGGAAACGTGCCCTTAATAAACAAAAAGACAAAAATTAAACAAATACTAAACGACCTCTAAAAATTATGAGATCTTTACAGAAAATTTATGAGTATTCGAAATGCATATATAAAATTTTTCACTTGAAAATTCTCATAAAAATGGCGCATTGGAAAACGTGCCAGTTGAATTAAAAAATACTAAAATTTTAAATAAATAATAAATGACTCCTAAAAATCATTAAAATCATAAATAATGATAAAAATAGTAAAATCAATGTATTTAAGAAATAAAATAAAATAAACTAATATTTACATGGTGAAATTACCATTTTGCCCTTGATGTAACAAATTGGACGTAATATACACAAAAATTACAATTGGCCCTTGAAAATCAAAAAATATCTCCTAAATAAAGTAATACGCATACTTTTACAAAAGGTGTGTCAAATTTTGGTGTCTACAAATTGAATAAAACCTAAAAAGAACTAAAGAAAAACTAAAACCAAAAGCTACCCCCCCATTCCCCTAAAGTTCTCTTCTTCTTCACGATCTCAAATTCTCCCCAGTGTTTTTTTTTTTTATCTGTGTCTCTTTCCTTTCTCTCCCAATCTCTCTTCCTCGTCTGATCTCCCTATTCTTTCTCTCCCTCACTTCCTTTCTCTCTTTCTTCTCTTTCCATTTTTCTCGCACTCTCTTGCTCTTTTCTTTCTTTTCTGATCTTCTTTGTTCTCTCTCAATTCTTTCCTTTTCTTTTCTCTTTTTTTTTCTCCTTCTCCTTCCCTCTCTGCTTTCCCGTTCTTTCTTTCCCTCTCCGGTCGACCTTCCCCTCCGATTCGCTCTCTGTCTTAGTTACTTTCTCTCCATTCTTTCTCTCTGCTTCTCTTCTCGTTTGTTCTGTCTCCCTCTGCTCCCTCCGATCCTATTCTCCTTGCCTCTCTCTTTCCCTCCTCAGTTTCTATCTTCCTTTCTCAATTTCTAATTCCTCTATTTTCTATTCGACAACCCACTTTCCAGATTTCTTTCCTCTCATCTCTACTGGTTCCTCCCCTCTTTCTCCGAGCAGTATGCTATGGCAAGGGGAAGGGATTTCGGTGAGGGGACCAGATGATGGTTGGAGGCTGATGCTAATTTAGGTACCTGAGGGGTGTGGGATGGTAATTGAATGTCAATTGGGGATGAGCTTCGGCCGTTCAATGACGAGGGGGCTGTGAAATGGGAGGCTCATGGTGGTCGTGTGACTGTGTTTGTATTGGTTCTCTGGTTTCTGGAATTTGAAGGCAGAATGTGATGGGTAGCTGCAATTGTCTCTTGCAGGGGGTGGTTTTGACAGTATATTTGTGTATGTGTTATCTGATTTTGCAGGTTAATGGCTAATTGCTGATGGTATTGATGGTTCGTGGCTTGGTGAAGATGAACATACTGGACTTGGGTGGCATCGGTTGATGATTGGTGAATATGGTTGGGCTGTGATTTGGTGATGAGCAAATTTCTGGTGGTTTCAAATGGGATGCTGGTGGTTTGCAGGCCACTTTAACAGTGTTTTGGGATGTGTTGGTGGCTAATTTCAGGTGTGGTTTGAGTGGCGGTGGCTTGGTTTAACTGAAGCTGTGAGGAGGAATTATTATTTGGGCTTGGAATTTGTTTAAGAGGAAATTGGTAGCGGGAGTTTCGGGACTTGGCTTGGTGGCCTGTGGGTGGTCCGAATGATGATGTTGGTGCAGGTGAGGTGGGGTTTTGCTGTGGTGGTGGCGTGGTGAAGATTTTGGGTTACTGACAGGGGCGATGAGGAGGAGATGCAGGGGAGGATAGAGATGAGTGGTCAGTGACTTATTGGGGAAATTGGAGCTGTGTATGGTGGAGATTGGATTGTTACAGTGGTTGCTGAGGGTTGATGGTTGCAGGGGATGCGACGGATTGCTGGCAGTCCGTGGTTCAATGGTAGAGTTGATTGGGCATTGGGGCTGATTTATGGTTTATGATTGATTGGGAAGGATTTTGCTGTAGGTTCGAAACGTAGTCAGTGGTGGTGAGATTGGGGCTGTTTGAGAGCTGAAATGGAGGAGAATGGTGGTGGAGAGGAAGGCTTTGAATTTTTGGTTGCAGGGGAGAGAGATGGTGGTGATTGGTGGAGCTTGGTGGTTGATTGGTGGAGAAGCAGGTGGAAAAGGGGAAGGAGAGGGAGAGACAGTGGAGAGAAAGAATAAAAAATCAGAAATGGAAGAACGAATCCAGAACACAAATAGAAAGAAAATACTAGAAAAACATACACCCAGAAAACAAAGACCAAAATAACAAGAACAACAAGCTTAAAAAAATTGAACTCAAATTTACAAACAATCAGTACAATTTAATCAAAATTTCATAAAAGAATGGAAATAAGAGTGAATCACAAAAAAAAAAAAAACTAAGATTTTACCTTTTAAGTTTGATGGTGAATTTTGCAGAAGACAATGAACAGTAGCTGCGATTTTGAAGGCCGATGAACAGTGAATGAAGAATGAAGATGAACAGTAGGCGACGGTTGTGAGTTTTTTCGAGTGTAGAGTGTGTGTGTGTGATTTCTTTGCACAAAAATCAAAGTTGGTTTAGGGTTTCTATTTTTTTTCTTTAATCCCTAAGTGGGGTATTTATACTGCACAAGTCTTAACCTCCAAGAAATGATTAAAAGACCAAAATACCCTTGACTACAAAAATTACAACTTTATCATTTAAAAATTTATTCTTTCACAATAATAATAAAAAAATCAAGAAAAATGTAAATAATAAATTCATTAGCACTAATTCACTCCGAAAAAATTAGAAACTTAGAAACATGTTTAAAATTTAAAAACGAATTTGGGACCCAAAAATTAGTGAAAATTGAGTTTAGGATGTGAAATGACAATTTTGCCCTTGGATGACAAAAATTCACAGAAAAAAATAGTTATTGTCCTAAGACAATTATTAAAAATTATAAATAAGCTTAAAACACTAGAAAATATATTTTTAACTCAAAATTGATGAAAGATAAATTTAATTTGTAAAATGACGATTTTGCCCTTGGGCAATGAAAATTTGCAGAAAAATAGCTATTGATCTAAAAAAATTACCAAAAATTAAAAATAAGCTTAAAACACTAGAAAATACATTTTTGACTCAAAATTGATAAAAATTGAATTTAATTTATAAAATGATGATTTTGCCTTTAGGCAATGAAAATTCACAGAAAAATAGCTATTGACATAAAAAAAAATTAAAAAAATTCAGAAACATGCCTCAAGAATTTGAAAAATGAATTTGGAACTTAAAATGAGCTAAAATGGTATTCGTGAGACGAAATTACCATTTTTCCCTTATGCTGGTAAAAATATAAAAATACTAATTAAATTTGAAAAAATCATAAGAAATTAATAAATTCATATAAAGGTAAAAATATGAATTTAAAGCCCCCAAAAATCGTTAGAAAAATATTTGCAGATAAAATTACTATTTTGCTACCCTAAGATTATTAAAAATTTAAAATTTGTCCTAAAAAATGCAAACATGCTCCCCGGTGTTTGAAAATAAATGGTGTGTTAAAATTTGGTGTCTACAAAAATGTGACGGTTTTTGGGCTTGAAAATAGAGTTTAAAAAGAATTTTTAGTAAAAAGGGAGTCGCCACTTAGTATTGAGTTTTGGTGTACCAAATCACCAGAAAATATTTTATAAAAGGTAAGAAAATCGAGAATGATTTATTTAGAAAAATGATTTGAGAAAAATGTAAGAAAAACGATAAAAACCCTTTTAGACAACTCCAAATCTTTAAAAACAAGAGAAAAAGATTCGGGAGTCACAGTTGAAGAAAGGGAAGGCAAAGGCTCGTGTCTAATGCACCCTCTCAACCTAGCCGAAATTAGTTGCGAGATTTAGTCTAAATTTTTCTAATATAACCCTAAGAATTTATCGCATTTGGATGCAACTATATGAATGCAAATTTAGTCCTAAAAATGGATATCGTTAAGGGACAAAATGTTCCATTGAGGTTTGGTCGGAATTATCACATTAATTGTGAAACTCGAATATAAACCTCGATTGAGTCACGAGTATAGATGCAAAAATGAAATGCAAAAGAAAAGGAAAATAGTAATATAAATAGTAAGTGAACAAAGAAAGTAGGGATGCAACATAACGGGTACGGGAGACTAATAGACTCGTGACTAACTATTCCTACTCACGGAGGGGGGAACGACATGTGCGCCATCGCTTCCCACGTGAGTAGATGACTATTTTTAATCGAATCATACAAATGTCCTAAGATTTTATGTGTGGTGGAATCTAAATGTTATGCACTAAACATATGTTTAAAATAGATAATAAGAGATAAAGTATATATAAAAATAATACAAAATAGAAAAGGGCTAAAAAAATGTGTGTGAAATGGCATGGAATGCACACGCGAGAAATGATTCTAATACTAAAATGACCTAAAGGTATAGCATTGGACTAACTTATTTTTTAGAAATTCTCCGCTAGCGTTGGACTAGCGAAGAAATCGGAATTAACCACAACTAGCGTTGGACTAGTGTAGCGACGATACATATATATTATGACAAATAAATAAATAAAACATAAATTAAAACAATAATCACATAAAAGCAGATAATAACACGTATGAGCATATAGCACACAAGCATAATATTCTAGATGCAAAGTCCTAAGGAAAGCGAATAAAAACATTTTAGCACATAACACTCATAGCACACATAGCACACAAAACCCTAACTATTACACTCGAGAAAAACCTAATTACATTATAAAATGGAAAAGATAATCAAAATAATTTATCTAACCTATCTATTACATTTTCTAACTAAAATACAAAAGTTTTTGTTAACTAGATGAAAATATAAACTATCTATGACATTAACTATTTAAATACAAAAATTTTGCTAAATAGAATATTACCTATCTATTACATTTCTTTGAATAATCAAAAACTAAATTCGAGTAAATAATATGACATAAATAAATACTCACACATGAATAATAATTATAAGCACAAAGAGATACATAAAAAAAAACATATAGAAAAATATATAGGAGCACGTAAGAGCACATAAAGAAAAATAAAAGGGTAATAAAGGTACCTCCTATTCGTAAACCCGGTACAAATTACTAAGAAAATCAACAAACATATCAATGTACCACTATTTAAAGTATAAAATATGAAATACTTAAAATTGGGGATAAAATGTCAATTTCGAGCAAAATTAGGGACTTAGAATAAAATTCTAACAAGTATCTAAGGCTTAAAACTAAGATTTCAACAAGTATAGGGACTTAAACTAAAATTTCAGCAAGTATAGTGAACTAAACAAAATTCCAGTAAGGTTGGGGGAAAAAAAATAAAATTCCAGCAAGTACAATGACTTAAATAAAATTTCAGCAAGGTTGGGGGGACAAAAAATAAAATTCCAGCAAGTATAATGACATAAATAACATTCCAGCAAGGTTGAGGGGACAAAAAATAAAATTCCAATAAGTATAATGACTTAAATAAAATTCCAGCAAACTTGGGGAGACAAAAAATAAAATTCCAACAAGTATAATGATTTAAATAAAATTCTAGTAAGGTTTGGGGGACAAGAATACAATTCTAGCAAGTATAATGACTTAAATAAAATTCCAGCAAGGTTGGGGGGCACAAAAATAAAATTCCAGCAATAGTAGGAACCAAATTACAAAAATTTTAGCAACTTTCAAGGGTTAAAATACAATTCCAGCAAAGTTGGGAGTAAAATTACAATTTTCAGAAATATTAGAGGGTAAAAAGGTAATTTTTAGAAAAATATAGGGGTCAAAATGTAATTTTTTAGAAATATAGGGGTCAAAATGTAATTGCCGAAAAATAAGGGTCAAAATGAAAATTAAAAAAAATAGGGGCCAAAATTATAATTATATAAAAGTTGGGGGATCTAAATGCAATTAATTAGGACCTAATTGAAAAGAAAATAAAACTGTGGGGGTCAATCTAGAAAAAATAGAAACTTAAATGCACAACTCATAAATGTTTAGGGCCACAATAACATTAATAAAAGTATAAGAACTATAAAATAAATACATATTATTAATTAAAATCAAATTAGAAAACTAAACCAACAAAACGACGTAATTTTGAGTGAAACTACGTCAAAACGACGTAGTTTCACTAAATATATTTTTTTTCGACTTTCCTTCTTCTTTTTTTTTCTTTTTCTTTTTCTCTATTTCTCTCTTCTTCTTTTTTTCTTTCTTCTTCTTTCTCTTTTCTCTCTTCTCTTCCAGATTTCTTTATGTTTGTTTTTTTTTTCTTCTCTTTCTTCCCGATTCTCTCTCTTCTACCCCTCTCTCTCTCTTTCTCTCAGCTTGTTCTTTCTTCTTCCCTGATTCTCCCTCTCTCCCAGATTCTTTCTTTCGATTCTGTCTTCTCTCTTCTTCTCTTTTTTTTTTATTTTTTTGTTTGTTTCACTCGTCTCTCTCGTCATGTCCCTCTCTCTGTCCAGTTCTATCTCTCTGTCCCTCTTTTTTTTTTTTTTAAAAACCATGAGCAAACTAGCATAACTCAAACAAAATTTCGTACACAAATCTCAATTGCTGAATGTTAATTGCAGGAATTTGCAAGAGAAATCAAAGAATATATCTGCAAAGTAGAAGGGATTTGTGATAATGACAACTATTTCTAGTAGCTGCGTCTGACGGTGGAGGTGGTGATGAGGTGGCGCCACTGGCGGAGGAGAACCGGGGGGTGCTGGTAATGGGTTGTTGGCAGTGAATGGTGGTGCGCTTGTTGATTGTGTATGGTCTATGTGTTTGTGATGCTAGTGTGTGCGTGTGTGCTTGCGTGCTTGCAGAGGTGTGTTGTTTGTTTTGCAGGTGTGAAGTGTGTGTATGTTTCAGTGTGTGCAGTTGTGTTTGAATGGGATGTGAAGTAGTGTGTGAATTGCGTGAAATTGAATATGTGATTGAGTGTGCGTATGTGTGTATGTGCCTGTTGTGTGTGAATGTGTTTGAACTAGTGTGTGAATTGCGTGAAATTGAATGTGTGATTGTGCTGCTTATGTGCGTGTGCATGTGATTGTGTATGTGAATTGTGTGGCTCAATGTGTGTTTATGCAGGTGTGTGTGAGAATTGCAAAATACCGTGTTATGTGTTGTGTGTTGCTATGAGTGTTCCGTGTGTAATGTGTGTGTTCTATGTTGTGAGGTGAGGTTGTGAGTGTAATGTTTTTGCAGGCAACAAGGGAGTGAAGTGTGTGTGCAAGAGAGTGAAAGTGTGCTGGTGTGTGAGCTGTGAGAGTGGAATTGTGTCTGGTTCTTGGAGTGTGATGCATGTGTGACTGAGAGTGAAGTGATGGGCAGTGAAAAAATGGTGTGTGTCTGCTGAGGGAGAATGATGGGAAGGAGAGGGAGAGTGAAATGTGTAGTGCAGATGAGTGTGTTGCCTGTAGGTGTGTTGAGTGTGTAAAAAAATGGTTAAAAAACTGAATCAAAATCTCTAAAAATCTAATGAAAAGTGAATGCAAGTGAGGGTGTGATGTGATTAGAGGGCGAAGTTTGGTGGGTTAA
This sequence comes from Mitragyna speciosa, assembly GCA_024721245.1. Lineage (NCBI taxonomy): Eukaryota > Viridiplantae > Streptophyta > Magnoliopsida > Gentianales > Rubiaceae > Mitragyna > Mitragyna speciosa. The sequence goes on from CM045568.1 coordinate 23,776,045, forward strand.
GTAGAATTAGAGGTGTAGGAAGTATGGCTGGGGTTGTTATTGCAGAAAAACAGACAGCAGCAGCAACGCTACTGCTACTGTCCATCTTTTTTTTTTTTTTTTAAGAAAATGAAGAAGACAAAGAAAAATGAAAAGGAAAAAATATATATATAATAAAATAAAATAAAATAAAATACCGACTTGAACTCTTTTTTAAATTATATATTAAGACTGAAATACAACATTATAAGAAGGAAAAAAGAAAATTTAGTGCTACAAAATTAAAAGTTAGTTCTACATTCGAAAAATACTATTTAAATAAGTAACAAATGGTCTTAAAATAAATAAATAAATAAATAAATTATGAAAATTTCCTTTACATAAAATTTATAAAATGTACATATACAAAATTCTCATAAAGAAAATTTTAATAAAAAGTGCGTCGGAAAACGTGATCTAAATAAAAAATTATAAAATTTATAAAAATTAATAAATGACGTTTAGAAAATCACAAAATTTTACACAACATTCATTATCACACAAAAGCACATATATTATAATTTTCGACTCCAAAAAAAAAAATTAGATTAATACGTTCTTGGGAAACATGCCCTTAATAAACAAAAAGACAAAAATAAATAAATACTAAATGACCTCTAAAAATCATGTAATTTTTACAGAAAATTTATAAATATACAAAATGCTCATATAAAATTTGTCACTTAAAAATTCTCATAAAAAAGAGTGCATTGAAAAATGTGCTATTAAGTTTAAAATATTAAAAATTTTAAATAAATAATAAATAACTCCCAAAAATCATTAAAATTATAAATAATGATAAATTTACGTGGTGAAATTACCATTTTACCCCTTGACGTGACAAATTAGACGTAATATACACAAAAATTATAATTAACCCTTAAAAATTAAAAATGCCCCCTAAATAAAGTAATATACATACTTTTATAAAAGGTGTGTCAAAATTTGGTGTTTACAAGAGAAAGATAGAAAGCAAACAGAAAGGAAGAAAAAGGGCAAGGAAAAAACGGACAAAGAAGAAGAGAGAAAAGGGAGAAAGAGAAGAAAAATGAAATTGCAGAAGATTTGGAAATTTGGGGGTTGGATTTTTTTTTTTTTTTTTAGGTTAGTCTGTATTGGTTAGTTAGTTTAGGTCTTTTGATTTTGTTTTAGTTCGTTTAATCTAATAATTAACTTGACTGATTTGATTAATTTAGTTAATTAGCTTAATTTTAAATTAGTTATGCATTTTAATCCTGGTGATTATTGCATTATAAAAATAACATTTATATCTTGGCCCTTATGTTGTTGAGTATTGTTAATATGCCCTCAAAGTCCTTTTTATTTTGCTCAATTCAATACTTGCTAATTATAGATTGGACCCCGAATTTTACTTTCTTTTAATTGGTCCCTATTAATTGCAATTAAGTCTGAGTGATTGTTGGAATTTATATTTTTGTGCTCTTTTACTTGCTTAAATTTATATTTTTGCCCCCCGTTTATGTGAATTTTTTAGTTGTATCCCTTGAGTTTTATAGAATTTTATTTTAGCTCCTTAATTGCTAGAATCCATTTTTTATCTCAATTCGTCAATAGTTATATATTTTAGATTTTATTTGATTACACCGAGGTGCCTTGATTTGTTTGTTCATTTTGAGTAGTATTTGTATCGAATCTTCGAGAGGTATCCCTATTTCTTATTAATTTCCTCTTTATGTACTTCAATATGCTCCAATGTGATTTTATGCATTATTTTTATTATTATTTGTTTATTTCTTATTCTATATACTTGTTGCGTATTTACGTAGTTAATTTGTTTAATTTTGAATTTTTATTATTTTAAAAAAATATAATATTTTGTATTTAGCTAATCAATGTAATAATTAGGTTATTTTTCTCATATTTTAGCAAGAATTGTGTAATTAGATAGAAAGTGTAATAGATAGGGACATTTTTAATTTCTCCCCTTTAAAATTAAAAATTAAGCACCCGGTGTAATAGTTAGGATTTATTTGCTTTTGCGTGCTAACGTGCTTATTTGTTTTACTGTTTTCCTTAGGATTTTTGCATCTAAAATATTATGCTTATGTGTTATGTGCTCCTATGTGATCTTATATGTTTTTATATGTTTAATTTGCTTTTAATTCACGCTTTAATATTTAATTCATAATTTATGGTATTCCGTCACCACACTAGTCCAACGCTAGTTGTGGCTTCATTCTTTTCCCGTTAGTCCAACACTAATGGGATTTTTTAGAACAGGCTAGCCCAACGCTAGACTTTTAAGACATTTTAGTGTTAGGTGCATTCGTGTGCATTTCACATTTCACACACTTTTAGTTTTTTTTTCCATTTGGCATGATTTTATTATTATTATTATTATTATTATTATTATTATTATTATTATTTTGACACATTTTTAAAATACATGACATCTAGGTTGCATCTCACTTAGAAATTAGAACATTTGTGTGATTTCGACTAGAAATAGTCGCCTACTCACGTGGGAAGCGGTGATGTACATGCCGTTCCCCCCTCTGTGAGTAAAAAGATTCAGTCACGAGTTATTAGTCTCCCGTACCCGTTATGTTGCATACCCACCTTCTTTCTTCACTTATTATATACATTATTATTTTCTTTTCTTTTGCATTACATTTTTGCATAGACGCTCGTGACTCTTTCGAGATCTCAACTCGGGTTTCGCAATTAATGCGATAATCCCAACCAAGCCTCGACAGAACATTTCGACTCTCTCGATATTCATATTTAGATTTAGGATTTGCATTCATATAGATACATCCAAAACGCGATAGAATTTAGGGTTAATTTAGGAAATTTTGATTAAACATCGCAACTAGCCTCGGCTACGTCGAAAGGGTACCTTAGGCGCAAACCTTTGCCTTCCCTTTCTTCAAATGTGACTCACAGACCTTTTTCTTTTGTTTTTCGCAGACCGGAGTCGAAAAAGGGTTTTAAATGATTTTTCTAAAATTTTTATTCTTGTTTTATTAAACGATTTTTTCGGGTGACTTGGTACATCCTAACTCAGTATCAAGTGGCGACTCCCTTTTTCAAAATTCGTTGGCTAAAATTGTCGCACTTTTTTAGTCATAGCCTATTTTTATTATTTTTCTTAAATAACATTTTTTTAATAAAAACTCGAATTTTCAAACACGCGCACGGATTTCTCCAAAACTGCTTTTTTTAAAAAGGGTCTTAGACCGGACCATCTTTTCGGGACGCGACAGTCAACGACCCCACTACATCTTTTACTTACGAATTTTTTAGGACGCAACATAACTACATTTAATTTATTTTTTCTAACAAAAATTTTATCCATTTCTTCGACCATAGAACTTCTACATCCTCACTATCTACTTACTAAAATTTCAATAACACCATAAAAAGTCTAGTCTTTTGTGTTATTAAAATCTTCAATCCAAAACAAAAAATTTTTAGTCCTATTAAATAAATAAAAAATCACTTATCATCATAATAAATATCGCCATCCCCTGAATTCTGCCCTTCAACTCCCAATGCAGTATATTTTAAACATTCAGATTTCAACTTCACAAAAGCAAAAACAAAATTTGTTCATTTGCCTGAAATTGTTTTATAAGGCAAATTTGAGAATCTCATGACAATGGACAGAATATGGCTTTGATTTTATTAAATAATGAGAAGGAATGGCTAGGGAAGGAATAAGAGAGTTTGCTTGGATTTAATTTTGGAGGGTTAAGTGAGTTGGAGAAAGACAAGAAGAAATGTGTACTAGATTTACAAAAGAGAAGGAAATAAATTGGTGATTTTAGAAATTTGATTTATTAATATATTAAGGTCATTATGGTCATTTTCTATAGTCAGCAGTCATAAATGTAATCTATAAAACATTAAGGGTGCTGGGTGAAATTATTAGAAATCTTAATGGAGGTTTTTGAAATTGTGAGAAGGAGGGAGAAGTTGAGCACGGGGTTACTAGTCTTGTGAACGTGGGATGTGGTGGTAGTGTAGAAGGAGAGTAAAAGAGATCAAGATAGAAGGATTGCAAGTCTCTTGGCATTTGCATTGATATTTGGGGAAAAAAGGGGAGGTGCTTATGGTTTCAATATTTTTACTTTCTTTGGAAAATAATTGTTGCAAAGAACTAAGAATAGCATGGTCATTTCAATTAGCCAAAGAAGTATAAAATGTAATGAGAGCTACCTACAACAGTCACAAATCTCGGGGGAAGTTTATGAAATTATTCCTTTATTGTATAGCAAACTTGTTTCTTTTATTTTCTCTTTTTTTTAAGCAAAAATTCAAGCTTTTCTTTTTTTTTAAAAAAAAATCGCAATTAATAGCATTTATTGGTTTTTTTTCCCTTGTTTCTAGTATATATTGAGAAGGAATCTTGTAAATCAGTCTGACAATTCTTATTGCAACTAGAATTGGGTTCCTGTAACCAAACTCCTAATCATAGCCGCACAGAAAATTTGTTATTCCAAAACTCAGAAATTTGGTTTCGATCATTGAATAAAATTTACCATTAGACGAGTTGATTGATGGTATCAAATGTTGAGAATAATTACCAGAAGAGTAGCAAGGGAGTTGTGGAAGAACACAACTTATTCTAATCAATAGTTCAATATATAAGGGTATATATGGAAGATGAAACAATAAAAAGGAAATACAATTCTGGATAGAAATTTAAAGAATGAGACCTCGAGGCGAGATCGTTCCAAAGTAGCTTAGATGCGTGATCGTAGGTTTTTTAACTGATGCTTGGCACCCAAAATTAAGATAGAACAATATTAGCAAAACGCTAACTCTTACGTTGACCTAAAAGATTAGCCAGCAAAACTGTGCTCTTCATTTGCTAGAGCTAATCATAGGCAAACTTCTCCGCAGCTGCCGGCTAGTTCGTGGAAATTATCTGTAATAATTTGCTACGTTATTGTTACAACGGCCGAGTATGGCGGCCAGCTGCCCTTCCACAAAGAAGTGCATTCTTTGGAATGGGATATTCGTCCCTGAGAGAGGTTGATGTTGTATAGACCCTCAAGTAGAATTGCTGTCCGAGGTACTGTCGTGCCCAAAACTCTGTCCTCAAGTTCCACATTCCAACGTTGTCAAGTGCAACATAAATTGCAGTCCATGACTTGGGATACACCTGCACCCCAACAAAAACCAACAATTTATAGAATTTCCTCAACGGATTCTGCATTCTTCCAACACATTGTATATGAATAATACGATCAACAAATATGAAGTGAGGAGTAAGTAAAATCTATATCAATCATCTCACCTGAGTCGTACTACGGAAAACTGCATCTCTAAGATTGTAATTATTTCTACTAGCTGGAGTCCACTGGCCTCCATCCATTCTGCAGTGCAAAACATATTAAGGAGAGGACGGAAGGATGGAAAAAATAAATTAAAAAAGAAGGCTGTAGACAAACAGATGTAGAAAACAGGTGCAATCTTAATTACTAATGTCTCCACCAGTCAAATGCACATGCTCAACTCAAATTACAGGTTCTTTGATGATACAGTTCCAGATTGAGAATTTCTTTTTAAACTTACCCGACTACAAAGAAAGCGTAACCATCAAGGTGCCAACTTTGTACGATGTCCTCATTGTTCTCAAATATAATCTCAATGAAGGCTCTGTAATCAGCCTGCAGAACAGATGTGTCTAGGTAAATTCCTCCGCCTGTAGGAGAGCTAGATATGCTATTAACACGGTAAACTCCAGGAATCTTGAAGAAGTCAGCCAGTTTTAGAGGAGTGTCAGCCGGCTTGAAGGATACACTGTTGACAGCATATCTCTGCTTGCCATTGACCTGACCAGCAGAGTTGGCCAGCCTGATGGTTCTGGTGGTGTTTATCATACCATAGTGGTATGAACCTTGTGGATTAGGCCTTGGTCCACTTGCAGTGAGATTAGTCCTACAATAGACGAAAGATTAACCGATTATAGATACATGCTAAGGAAAGTTTTAAAAATTTGAAAGGTACCACAAGATATTAATATTACCTAATGGAACGAGCCTGATTCAGTGACCAGTCGACCTGAATGGTGGGTCCACCAGGAATTGGACCGGAGACACGGCGGTTTGAGTTGGCATAGTGAAGAATACCAGTGGTTGTGAGGACGGGATTGGTGAACCTGGTGTTGACGACAACGTAATAGTCCTGAGGGGTCTGGTCTGCTGTTGCTAGAACCGAACAAGATTGACCAGCATGAACATCAATTGACGAATAGGTATTTTGCAGAGTATGAGTACCCTCCACTTCTACTAACTTCAACTTGTGTCCCTGAATGCGGAAGTTGAGGGAATTTTGCAATCCAACGTTAGATATTCTGAGCCTATAAGTTTTTCCTGTTACAAGATCATCAAAGAGTGAGGACTGGCAATATTTATTTGAGTCGTAAACATGATTATCTTCCAAAATAACCACAAGCCATCAGATTCGCTGCCTTCGAAGCATTTTGGAGTTCTACTGCCATTCTTAACCATGTTTTCAATCAATAGAAATATAGACAAAATTAAGATTGCAAGGCTTCCAATAAATAAGATGTTTAAACACAGCGTGGTATGTTAGTACCTTGCTCAAAAGTGAGAGAGGCGCTGTTTGGACCGCGTCCGTTGATAAGTATTCCGTCTGGGAAAGGCAGCTTATGGCCCCTGTCAAGGATTGCCTTCAGTTCCTACATAACATAAGCGAAAACCAAGTGTTTCTAACCCAGATTAATCGAAGGAAATTCCCAAAAGAATTTTTAATAAATGTGGGGGAAAAAAATTACAAATTAGTAGTCCTAGTCAATATAATTAATATTTAATACGTCATTAAAGAACCTTCGTCGACTAGTAACGCAATGGTGGGCCTGGAACATGGCAAAAACTGGAAAGGCTGCGGCCCCCAGTGAGTGATAAAGCAATTGGTTGGTTGGTTGGTTGGTTAGTTCAGTCCAGGGCAAAAGCATTTGTCTTCAGACATCAGGGCCTAAAATTTTTTATTAACAGAGAAAGTGTCCGACTTTGCAGACAATAAACTGAAGCTGTGGAAGCGTCAACACTTTTTTAATTTTTCAATTACCTTAAACGAATATATCAAGTGCTTAATCACGACCACATACACTATTTGGGTCAACGAAGTCCGTTAAGCCCTGTAATTTGCCATTCAAATTTGTCCTAATGGGGCCCAATTTTAGGTGGCTAACAAAGCGACCCAGCTGGGAATGGCCCACCCAGGACCAAAAGTGCAAATAAAAACGGGATTATTTAACAGCCATTTGACTCCTCAGGGAAATGTTTAAGGTAAGGAACCGACACCAAATTGCTGCGCGTGACAAAGAACACGCATAGGACCATCTCCCTTAAGTGCTACAAAAATACAACATTTTCCCCAACCCTCTCTGTGCTACGAAAAATAAAACATTTTCCAGAGTCTGTCGAAAAAAATTTAAAAAATCCCACCTTAGTTTTTTCTACTTTCCTTTCACAACAACCCAATTACGGATCCAATCGTGTCTTCCCAAATTTCTTGACAGTAAGAAAAAAAAAATCTAGGAAAAAGAGAAACTTTCTTTTTGCAGTAGAAAGAATTCTTACCGTGTGGTTAGACTTGTACCAATCTCCAATAAGAACAGTGAAATCACCAGCTGGTTGTGGGAAAGGAACAGGGATTAGAGGCCTGCTGAGGATTCTAAAGCCTCCAAATCCACCAGCAGCCTTGTGGAATGCAAGGGAAGGGAAGTAATAAAAGCTTCCAATTTGATCTTTTACTTGAAGGATGTAAGTGTAGTTCTTCCCAGGAGGGATTGGACATGTTGTCCCGTAAACTCCATCTACATACGAATTCCTCCTATTTTGAATTCCATTCCTGCATAACCCAAGCAGATAATGATACCCAAAATGTTGAGCATTCTGAGAAAAATTGGTACAAGGAGAATAAGATCAACAAGATCTGGCAAATAATACAATAAACCAGCTCAAACATAGTTCATTTTTGTTTCTCAAAGTGATTTCCAAGCGGTATTGCATTTGTGTCCAAATATCGATCATAATAAGCACTCCTATTAAATTCGCAAACCAGATAGTGAATTTTAATTTGTATCTACCATGTTTCACGATGCATTTCTGCTGTAAAAGGCCTAAGGGCTGTTAAATTTCTCTGTCATTTCTATTTTGGCTGCATTCTGGCGTTTGTCCGTATTACAGAAGGAAGTACTTCCCGGACAGTAAAGTGAAAAATACAATAAAGGAATCTAGATTGGCTTTGCATTTTTTTTTTATCAAAAGTTAATAGGGGAAGGGGAAGAGTTGAAAGAGAAGAGATGAGGTGTACAAAAAGGATCTAACTATTTGTACAATCCATTAAACTTATAACTCGAAATTTATCCTACAACTTTTTGATGTGGGACAGAATTTTTTGATATTGGACAGTAACTACTAAGTTGCTGCTAAAGGTTAACTAACCTTTACTTAAGTAGATAAATTCTCACGGATCAAAGAAATTGCTTTCTTTTTAATCAGGAGTTAGTAGAGAAAGAAGAAGAGTTGAAAGAAGCCAGAAATTGGCTTTGCATTTGATTTGACAAAAAGAACTGAAAAGGCCAGGACATTGTGCATTTAGCTTTATTGCCGCTTGTTGAACAGCAGTGGCACATCCTCCAATGTTGGCGGACATTCCCGTACTGCAGCAGCTTAAAATTTTATTGAAAAAACAAAAAGGTCAGGTAAACTCGCCCGCCGGTATTTCCTCATTTTCCATTTTTGCTTTGGTATTTCTAACATTTTAAATTTATGAATCCCATCTATTTCTGCCCATTTATCTTTGTTTGTTTTATTGTGTGAAAAGCACCCGCCCATGCTTAGTTAGAATGGAGAACACTTGGCTGCAACAAGTCAAAGACCAATCATCCCATGAGATGTGGTATTGAAGCACTTCATAGCTTTACACTTTGGACAGCATTGACATTACAGCCCATGTGGTTGTACAGTTAGTTCTTCTGAATTTTGACTTTCTCAACATATGAATGAATCTATTGATTACATAGACTTTGCTTGTACGGAAATTTCAATGGATGCCACCCTAACCCCACCGCTGTCTAATCCTAAAAAAGCAACCAAAAAGTTAAAAAGTGGGAAAAAACTATTGGAATATTCGCCTAGTGCAACTCAAAGTTTAATTATTAACCTAAAATATGTGTCATGAAATGTATGGATCTACAATTCAAACATCTCATGATTTAGAAACGCAGAAGTCTTTCAAATCAGCGATTGTTTGAACTGTGGAGTTGTATTAAGTGCTGGTGCTGGGAAATTAGCAGGTTATCTTCCTCAATTTAAGTTCCTACTTGGGATATAGTATGACATTATTCCCATTGTTATGGAATTCTGGAGCCAGCTTAAGGCTCCAGTGAATCCTACTACTATCAATGTAGTACTACTAAAGTAACTACTACCTTATGAAGCATGAATTAGGTCTATGTGGGCGCTATTTCATTACATACCGTACGATAGCTTCGTTGGGTTCTACTAGTGTACTACAGTTATTTTGGTAAAAATATTAGCCCTCGGAGAGGCAAATATGCAAAAAAAAAAAAAAAAAAAAAATCTAAATAAATTTAACTCAGAATTGCTACCCCCTAGAATACAGTGAATTAGAGCATTATTTAGGACGAATAATATGGAAATTTTGTTCATTTGAGAATGGAGAGATGAGGCCAGTAGTGATTCTAGCTGGTGAAGATTTGATTGATTAGAAAATGAAAGAGGAGAAGCTAGATAACAGTGTGTTTTATTCTTACCAGGAAAGCAGAAAAGGTTCATCTAAGCTGTTGAATACGTTGATAACGAGATTATTATTGGTGACAGAGTGAATATCAGGACCAGGGAATTGTCCATTGATCAAGATACCCTGCAAGTTTAGGTGCAAAAACAAAGAGATCATCAATATATTAACCATTCACCATCAAGCTTAATACTCTCCATAGTTTAAATTAAACTATTATATCGAGTTACATTTTCAAAAAAAAAAAAAAAAAACCGTTTGCAAAATGAGCCAATGAGCTGCTGAATGACCAAAACATTAGAAGTACTAATAATGAACCTGTTGGCGAACGCCAAGTGGATAGATGAAGCCGTAAGTGACATTCCAGGTAAAGAATATGTAGGGATCCTCAGCATTGGCAGCAGTGGCAAAGAGCGCAATAGCAGTAGTAAACAACAAGGCCGCTGATTTTAGCGGCATTTTTATCTCCCCCCGCAAGTGACACTGCTTGCTGTAAGAGTATGACCTCTTCCCTGTTTCTATGAGCTTAGACAAAATTCTAGACAAGTTTACCAGATTAGGAAGAATGCAATGGAAGTAACTTTAAATTGAAGAGTAAAGGCAGTAAGTGATGGAGGGACTAGACTAGATTAGGGAGAGAACAGGGGAAAGGTAGGGGGGAAGTGAATGATGAGGCATGGCATATTTAAAGTGCGGTACACAACACAACAAGCATTTGATAAAAAGGAAAGTGACACACACACAGTAGTTTTTGCCCGTGTGATGTACAGGTGAGCTAGTAACAGCCGTAAAAACAGAGGGGGGAAAAAATTTTCATACCATAAGATTGGAAAATTTGGAATGACCAGAGGAAATTAAACTTGTTGCAAAAAAAACCCGCCCCCAGGAAAAAAAATAATAAGGAAAGAAAATGAAGAGAAAACAATTGAGGTGTCGGTGGTGGGGGGTCCACACGCACAAAAATTTGTGGGGCCAGTGATCTCCCACATGCCTTTGTTTTCTTCTGCTTGGCTCAGGTTCAGGTGCAGTGGCAGGGATGGAGGAGGAGGGTGGTGGTGGTGTGTGCAAAAGTAAGTGTGACGGTGGAGCTTTGACGCCACCCACGGAGTATGCATGCATGTGCTGCTATGTTAGTAGTTAGTAAGCAGTCGGAGTGGGTCCCGCAATTCCCACCAAAACACAGCTCCTGCTTTCCACTTTCCAACTTCCCATAGGATTGCTGCTATTGCTAAGGTAAGATGTTTGCGAACATGACATGAATGAAGATGTTGGAATTAGCATTATATCATGAGATCTACGACTAGTCTAGTCTATTACGCTTTAGGTACTTAAAACTCCACTCACGTGCAACTACAAGTGTCAAATGAAACGCAGAAGGATTTGTCTTTTTTACATTTAAAATTTTTGAACGATAGTACAGCATCTAGCAATTGTGCCAATTGTAATTTTATAAAGAATCAGTAGCCATGGATCAGAGGGTGATTTACCTTGTTTGGTCAGCAACTCTAGGGTTAAAAGATGGTTAAAACTTTAGCCACGCCTCGGCAAAATTTGCCACCAAATTGACAGATGAATTTTAAGTGGAAGAACTCCTTCCCTGTGTGGGTTTCACAATCTGCACATCAAGATTTCCGTGGCCAGTTAAATATTTTGCATCATCATATTGTTGTAAACACTTTGATGATAAAATATAAGAACATGAATTTGGACAAAAAGAAAAAAAAAATTGTTTTGCTCGGTAACTAAATGGACTACAGTGGTAATATTAATCCTAGCAAACCACGTGACAAGTCTGCTGTATGAACTTAACGTCAGTCAAACCTTTTACATTCCCAGAATAATTGCATCAAATCTTTTTTATTATTTTTTCTCCAGAAACTCCATCGGCCATAGTCTACATCTGCATGTTCTGATATTGGTCTTCGTAACATGTCAATTACCATACAAATATCCTAAAGTTTCAAAACTATTTTCCTATTATAATCCCCAAAAATACCATCTGTCTTCGTTCAGTGGTTAAACATAAGACTGACTCGTATGAAATTTTATTTTGGTTGACTTGTGAACTTTATGACTAGCATGTCGTTAAAAGTGCACGGAGGAGGAAAAAAAAAAAGAAAGTTAAAAATGAAGTTAGTTCAGCTTGTAAGATAAGTTAAAAATGAAGTTAGTACAACTTGAAAGTGTTAGGTAATGAAAATAATTTTCTCAAAAAAAAAAAAAGTAATGAAAATAATAGTACAGAGAAATTTGCAAATTTTATAACCTTATTCGTAGACCGAATAATAAATTAATAATATAATCATATAAATTAAAAGATCATAGACCGAATAATAATATAACTATAATAATTGAATGGCGTTTATGACAAAAAAAAATATACCTTCTTAAGATGATTTTCTATACGCAAGATAAGGTTTTTGGGGTTGCTTGAAGGTGAACTTCCAAAATTTCAGCAAATGCCGAAGATTGAACAATCAAAAGCTCCGCCAGTGTAGATGTTAGGATGAAGACCAAGAACCCTATATTTTTCTCAAAAATCGTAGGAAAGAAGACGATATATTTCTCTCTAAATCCGGTTTCTCTTTCTGAAAATAGGGGGATATTTCTTGTACGAATTAAACTAATCGTAGTCTTATAACAGGAATTAATAAGTTCAATTCGAAAAGAAAACCGGACACTTATCTTCATAATAAGAATTAATAAGTTCAATTTTAAAAGAAATTGGACACTTATTTTTATAACACTAAACAAGTCCAATTCTAAGAGGAAACTAATTTAAATTAAATGCATATAAACCTCTAAGACTAATTTGTCTAATACATCAACCCACAAGTATCTCATCCTCACTTTAATAACTATTTAATCTCAAAGATTTCGTTAATTATAACTCATGAATAAATTAATTAAAAGTTAAATAAATTAAACTTTTAATTTGTTATTAATTCAACCAATTAATAATTCAATACATTATGATTACCAAGCAGATAGGAAAAGTTAACTGATTCGACTTGGGTGCGGACTCGCAAAATTTGCTATAAACCCTAAGCAAGATGTTGAATGGATTTCCATCATGGATCTTACATAGAGATGGCAAATGGGCGGGATGGGCGGGATTTGGGCGGGATTTAATTGGGACTGTGAAATATGGGTCATACCCAAACAGTCCCATATTTGTCATGGGATCAATATGGGTGGGACTAAAATGGGCTAGTCCCATTTGATACCGCCCGAAAACCCAATTTATCCCATTTTATTATTTTTCTAAATTATATTTTCCTTATTAATCAATTGTTATTTTTTTAGATTACTTTTTTTTTAGTTTAACATGAATATTTATTTTTTATATCATTTATTTTTTTAATTTATTAACCTCAATAAATTTCTAACTTTTTTTTGTTTTTATATTATTATTTTTTTAGATCTCATTTATTAATACTTTTTAATATTGTAATTATAAACTATAGTTTTTCAATTGTTACATGTAAAGAGGATAGATTGAAGATGTGCAGATATTTAATTTATCTACACATAAAAAAAATCAATTTAGATAGTATCTTATTAAAACTCTTGATACTAAAATCCATTACTAAAGTAATGAAGCAAATTAAAAATTAAAATAAATCAACATCTCATTTGTTCATGGACATTACAAACTTTGATGAAACTAGAATATAAAGACTAATTTTATCGAGAATAAGGTTGAACTGAAATTAAAGCACTCAATATATAAAATTCACATGAATTTTTTTAATATAAAGATCATTTTAACCACATAAAATTGATGTCAATAGATAAAATTTAACATAATATTTATAGTAGAAATAGATGAATCGAAGAGGGCAAAATAAAGAAGCTAAGAATGCAAAAATAAATTTCCAACTTGTCCATCATTAAAAAAATGGGTATTCCATTATTATTGAAAAAAATGTTAAAAAAATAAAAATAAATAAAAAATGAAAGATGTTTTGTTAATGCAGCTTAAAATGAATGATTTTTTCAAAAGAAAGTATAGAAGAGGTGGATTTGATAAAAAACAAATTATTTCAAAGTTTGCCTATATTTGGGTATGGGAATCCCAATCATTTCCCAACCATACCCATATTTAAATGGGTGTTAATGGGTATAATCCCAAATAAGCTCAATCCCATATTATGGATACTCATCCCGCCCAAATAAAATATGGGCATGGGATCCCAATGGGGCTTGGGACTGATTGCCAGCATTAATCTTACTGTATCCATGATAGCTGTAAGGTAGTCACCCAACTGTACATATTTTTGTAATTAATTTCTCATACATATGAATACAAGTTGACATTTTGACAAAAAAAAAAAAAGAAAAAGAAAAAAGATTTCAGTGCGGACTGTGATGGGGCAGTATAGTAGTCAAATTTGCAAAAAGAGAAAACGTGAAATCTAAGGCAACAGCTAGAAAGAAACCGATTGTCCCCTCCACTGAGCCGATATGTTTGAGGAATGTGCCCATGATTGCACACCATTTCTATGATTAGTTGAGACAAAAGAAAAAGAAACAAATATAAGTCTTCGAAATTACGAAGCCATAACGCGGCAACTTAACTTGGTCACTTTGAACTGCTTGGCACATCACAAATGGATTCACAAAGTTTTATGTTCAACTCTTATGGTGGGAGCTCTCTCAAGGCGAGCTGGAAACATCTGGATCAAGTCATTCTGGACGTAGGACCCAGCTGGCTGGCTAGCGTGATTAGCGGCTTGATGCAAACATAACTAGGATAATGATGTCTTAGAGATGAGGGTCCTTGTTGGTAGGGATCATTTGGGAAAGCCTGAAAGAGATGTGCAATTCTCATGCTATATATTAACGGAAAGTTGTTGGTAATGACCATGGCAAACGTAGCGTAATAACAAAGAAACAAAAATATTCCACCGAAAAGAACCAAGGAGAAACAAAGATATGCTTTATTGGATAATGAAATTCAAAAGTGTAGCCTTATGGTAGAGGAATTCTGCTAGAGATTACGTTCAGGCATCAACGATCACAGGCTCTAGTCAAGCAAACTTCCAAATTTGTTCTCCAAGACAAAATCTTGTTTGAAACTGTCATCACCTTGTCATTTCTATTGTAATCTTTTTATTTTTCTGATCCCAAAATCTAACAACCTGGTTCACTAACAAGTTATCTCTGTGTTTCTTTTTTTTTTTTTTTCCATAATTGAAAAACAGAAGCATTGATCTTTATAATAGCCCATCACTCTAACAGTGAGTACGTAACTGAGTTACTTTGTATTTAGATTTTTTTTTCATCCATTTCATCATGATTTGGCACTGCTGCAAATAATACAGGCTGTCTTAAAAGAAAATTGGTCCCATAAGAAATTAACTTCCAAGAGAAAAGAGTAAAAAAGACAACAGAAAATAGGACACCCAGTAAAGAAAATAAAAAGCAAAACGTCTACAGACAAGTTAGTGCCTCTTTCTATTTTACTATCCAAGGGTCATTTCCAACCTAACTACACTAATATGTGATCAGCTAAAACGGAGTTGAAAATTCTTGAGGGATAATCATGGTAAATTTCAAGGACGAGCGTTCCAATATCAGAGGTCCACATATGTTCCTCTCTACAGAGGTCCAAAAATTTTGTACAAACATGAAATAATCTTTGAACTAACACAAGTGATTTGTGTCATCTCACACACGAGAAAAAGTGTTAGCTCATCAGCTTCCAACTTTAATCAAATTGAACTCATCTGAAGTAGCCTTTAGATCTGGTTTTAAACAGCTACAATCAGTCTTCAAATACTAATATCTTGAACAAATTCAAACCGGAAAGAAGAAGGTTAAATTGTACATGAGCGAAGGACTAAGAATTATGAACCATCTGAAATTTGTATGGACTTGTTACAGCCAAGTGCACAAAGCAAAAGCCGTTCTTAACCCTCCTTGATCTACTCGTGGAGCTATTTTAAACCCCATAAATGATAAAACGAAAGAGCAAAGCTGCCTATAAGTGATAAGCAATGTAAGAGAAATGAAAAGAGAAAAACCAGAGATGCATCATTTGGTTTTGATCATAATTGAATTCGAGAAAAGAACCTAACACATCAAAAAGACTCAAGTGGTGTCACACACTAATTTTAGAGGATCTAAAAGAATGTCACTTAAAACAGAGAGTACAAAATCGTTCAGTTTTTATTATAATTCTTACTAATAACCAATTATCTGCAAACAGCTGTTAGGCTAGAAATAATTTGTTAGTTTGAACACATAGAGTGAGCATCAGTAGTTACATGAACAAGCTCCTATCCAGTTAGCACGTAGAAGACACTCAACGATAATCAAGCGATGTAGAAAACTAGCCCACAAACAGAGTCTACAAGTGACTGCTAGAATGGTGAATTCAGTTAATCCACCAACAAAATCAAAGATTGCCCAGAACTTTAGAGATGAATACCCTACTTAGGAGACATAGGAAGGCATTGAACTCTCAATAACTCAAAAGCAGTATTTCTATTTCCCTGTCACTCAATTCGCTCAATGGTCTGGCATTCGGCAGCAGGAGAGAGAAGTAGAATTTGCCTGTTGTTTCTAACAGGTATCTATAGCAGCAGAGAATAAAGCGTTGTATCAAATGGTTTCATAGGACTCTAAACAATCACTAAATTTGTTCAATTCTTGCTTCTTCAGTGTTTTTCGATGGCATGTCAATTCTAGCTTGCACATGCCATGATTAGAAGGAGAGAAACTAAAAAAAATTTAAGTAAAATGCCTTCCAAAATCCGATACACGTTTGTCCCCTAATTCCATCTACACAATATCAAACAAAATCAAACCCTGAATCGACTGCCAAATTTTACACAAACACTATATTCAATAATTAGAAATGCATTTCAGAAATGATATAAACCCAATTCCACATCAGATTAAATATCACCAGTCAACAGCAGAAAACATTACTTTAAACCCTAAACCCCAGTATGTGAAATCATGATGCAAATCCACCAAAATAGAAAAAAAAATCCCAAAATGCTAAACAGAGTATCAAGAGCCACTAAATTTCAATAAATTTTTATAGAAGTATTATTACTGATTTATTAGTCTTCATCAAAGAGGCGATGGAGCCTGGCAGCGAAAAGCCCAGAGGGGTCACGAGCAGCTTCAGCAAGGAGGCTTTGTTTGATGTGGTTCTTTCGATTATTGAGTCCTTCTTGCTCTTCTTTGAGTGCAGCAGTGTCTTCCCGGAGGTCGTGGAGGCGGTACTTTTGGCCCAGTGATCTAAAGCTTAATAGTAGGATTCCGGTCATCACAAACAGTTGTATGAAGCTGTGTTTTCTTTTCATGGCATTTGCTACGAACCCAAGTGACTTCTTTGGGTTTTGAGCGCCGCCTTCTGCTACGGAGTTTGAAGGTGGCACATAGGGAGCCATGGCTGGGCAAAACTAGCTGTATCAGTCGAGTTAGAGTAGCGTAATTCCCCGATTTCCGCTTGAGGAAATACCCGTTGTTTAGCCCAGTTGTTCACGTATTTGCTACTTACCGTTCAACTTTCTTATAGTTATGCACGTCATTACTATGTGTGGAATTGTAAACAGGCAGAGGGCGAACTTAATTACAATATTAGAGACGTAAACTGAGACTAATTGAACACTGAATCAGTTGGAAATCTTTTTCATATTTGTTTTTAATAAGACGATGAATCCATTTATTGCTTGAGTTCAAACCCAAGTTCGAGTTCAAGTATCAAGATTTGTCTTTCAAAGGGTTTTTGTTTTTTTGGGTGGTTTGGAGAGAGGGAGAGAAGGGGGAGGGGGGGAAGGAAAAGAAGATTTGAAGATTTGATAAGGCTTGTATAATATGTTAAAATCTGCAAGTATCAAGGTTCATATGGAATTAGAGTTGTACAAAACTCCCCCATACAAATTCTGCTTCTACACGCACCCAGGCTCCATCTAAAGAGCCCAGCATTGCTAATGCAGCCCCCAAGGCATCGAGCCTTCTTATACTTTTATCTGCAAGTTACCAACATCAAACTCGACAAATCAGTGAACGACTGCATTTGCTTGATCTGATCAAAATGCAAGCTATTCTAAGTATTATAGAACTTTAAATCCTCATGCCGTTGGATGTTGGTTGAGCTTCAAAAATGACATGCATGCCACAATGCCACCACATCAGAAGTCCAAAGTTCCACATGGTTTGCTATGAATACCATCCGTTTCATTTCTTTGTTTTGTATCCTTGCTCAGCTCATTGTTAACACCCCGGCTTCTCCCAATACCAAGCTTTGGTAAACCACGATTTAGTCCTTCCAACAAGACACATGCTTTACACCATTTCTGCATATATCAAGAGAAACAAGGTGACAACATATTCCACGTGTAGCGCCCATCAAACAAATAATAGCACACTAAACAGCAGAATCCCTCATAAAATCAGGTAGCAGAGAAAACCCAAACTGCTCCAAATAGAAAATGGCCGATTAGGTATTATAGCAGAAGAAAAGAGACACAGCTACTGCAATACATAAACAATTTTTATTCAAGAGGAGAAAATTTTCAGCAATACCAACAGTTTCAAAGGTCAAAGAGATAGGACCTCAAAGAGTTACAGCAAACAACCAAGTAGACTCCAATTTTGGCATCAATGCCACTGGTTTGCAAATTACCTGGCTGGAAATGTAACCACAACGTTCACAATTTCCCTGCTCTGGCATTTTTGTTGAAGTGGAGATCCTAAAATCTTCACCTGATTTAATGATATCCAATATTGCTCTTGGTCTGCAAGCGTTGTTCATTACTTAATTTGGAGAACATGAGTGCACCAGATCAGATGCAAAATTGAAAAGCAAACATCTTGCTCAACTGTTCAAATAAATTTTTCCTGAAAAAATTTCACAGGGCAGCACCTGATCCTTTCTAGATCCTTGATGAATTCTCGAGCAAACCCGCGGTAGGCATTTGGAGAGTAGATACCTGTAGTTTAATAACAGATAAGAGCGAGAACTAAGATCTGCAAGGAATCTACAATAGGAGACAAGGTTAAGAAGATTTGAAGTGAAAGCCCATATTGGAGTAAGAATCTATGCATGGATCTCAAAACTTGAACATAACTATCATGCAAATTAAGGCATGGTTATATGTGTAGACAGCATTATTAGATTCCACAACCCAGTAAAAGGAGGGAAAAGCTCTCATTATGCCAAACATACCATTTATGAATTCAGAAAAGAGTCTAATCAAAAGCAACTCGCTCTGTGTAGTCCTTTGTTCAAATGAAGAAAGAAAAAGCCACTCACGAAGAGGAAGAGAGAGGGAAAGGGAGAGAGAGAGCCCCTGGGTTGGGGGTGGGGGTTGTGGGGAAGAGGGGCAAAATATCATGACAATAAAGATAATATTAAACATGGGAAGACCTACAGAAACACAGAACTGAGCACTCACATTCAGTGGAGAAGTAGTCCAACCTTTTGAAATATGCATACGTGAACTGTAGGTTAAGATTTTGCAAAAAATAACTGCCAGCAATGAATTAGAATCAAAAGGTAATGCATTTTCCAAGAACTAAAAGAAATCTGCAAAACATAAGAATAGAAAACCAAGGATATATAACAATCTCTTTCTCATATGTGTATTTGAAGGGCTTGCATCTTGGAATTGGTCCATCTTCACCAGTAGTGATAGATGTGCATCTACTCAGTCTGAAGGATGAAGCACAGAACTATGTCAATCAATCAAAAAAGGGAAGAAGAAGAAGATATCTGCGAAGGGGCAGAAGAACACGTTAAATAATAGGCTTACCAGGTTCTAAAAATAAGGAGACAGTAGTACCTGGCAATATCACCTCGCAATATGTTTAAGAGGACTGTTTCAGCAATATCATCTGCATTATGTCCTGTCACTAGTTTATCTACTTTCAACAATGCAGCACCTCGATCAAGGGCCTTGAAGACAAAGATGAAGGCAGATTACTCAAGTTTCTGCTTAAAAATAAGTTAAAATGGTTTTCGGTACCCATGTTACATCTACACGGGACAAATAAGAGATTATATTAGGTTAAGAAGTTCAAGTGGCCACAGCACAGCTCTTCAGCTTATTCATTGAAGAAGGATGTTTCTATTACCTGGCGCCGGAAAACACCACAGAACGTGCAGTTATTCTTCAAACCTATCAGCTTAACTATCTCATCCATTGTCCAGCCATACAAATCCTTATAGGAAACAACTTTAAGAGGAAGTCCATACTGTTCAAAAAGGGGAACAACATATCACATCAGAGAAACTGATTAAATATTTAATCCCCACAGAATCACAAGAGATATTGGTTTCACTGCTATCCAAGTCACAGACAACATTCATCTAGATTGAAACAATGCTACCTACATAGACCAAAATGCCAATACAACTTTAACTCTTCCTTTAATGGGGGACTTTTTGCAATTCATATCAATTCACAACCATGAAGAACATAGAAGGTCGGCAAACCTGAATTTCATTTCTTTTAACAGTTTCAAGAGAGTCATCACGATAACCCGTGATGCCTTCGTCAACAGATAGAAGGAATAAATCCAGGCCATAGTTGTGCCTACGATTCAATTCTGATAATACATAAGCAAGCACTGTAGAATCTGCAATAACATTACCCCTATGTTAATTTTTTCTTTGAAAAAAAATAAAAATATAGAGATTAACAACGTTTTGAAGGATATCCAACCACCCGTTAAAGAAAAAGCTTAAAAAGATGACCTTTTCCGCCAGAAGCACCAATGGCAATGCGTTCACCAGGTTTGAAAAGCTGGTTATCCATTATTACTCCATGAATTTCTTCTTCGAACACAGCATAGAAACACTCCCTGCATATCTTTTTTTTTTTTTTTCCAAACCACAAAAAAAAAAGAAATAAAAATTCAGCTTCCAAAGAGCAAAATTAACATGCGTATGCCCGTGGTGGGGGTGGGTTGGGGAGGTGTTCTCTCTACACACACACACACATAAATATATATATATATACACATACACACATACTTGTTCAAGGGTTTTGGGGCGTTTGAGGGCTGCGCGTCTTTGGTTACAGATCGTACAGAACCGTCCTTTTGGGGGCGTAGCCGCCACTTCTTGTGCTTCCATTTTCTGATTTTGTTGAAACTCAAAAGAGTAAAATAAGAGAAGGGTAGTGATTTCGGCTTCAGAAAGCAAATTGGCCTGCCTCCTATGACTCTAAATTTCGTCGACTCAAGAGTGGTAAAATTGGCGTTTCGCGGCGGCCACGCTTCCAAGGTGGGAAGACGTTGTTTTCTCAGATGTCACGTTGGGCGAGGTATATTGGCCGAACGAAATCAATTATTGCATTCAGCTGCAACGTCGTCGTTTCATGGAAAACTCTTAAACGAACCACTCCTGTGGATCTTTGTGCCTAAAATAAGCTACGCTAATATCTTCACGTCACTTTTTTTAATTAGGTTACATTATTATACTTATGTAACACTTCACAAAGTCTCTAAATGAGACCTTGAATCTGATCCATCCAATGATATACCCATGAATTGGCCAGTTCCTACTTGGAAGACTATAATTTCTTAACTGCTGCAGTTTCTACTCCTACTAATAGTTTAGCACATTCTTTGTTCGTATCATCAAATTCTTGGTTGACTATAAAGTCCCAATGCAATCTTCATTTTGCACATTTATGGAATTGTATTTAATACATCTTAGAAATATGACCGGACTATCTACTTTAATTTTTGTGGGTTACATTGAATTACTTAAGTAGATTGGCTTGATTACTTAAGTGTTACAAGCATGCTTGGATTACTCAATGCTGCACGTCAAGGAGGGCAGCCAGGTCAGAATGGGAAGGAGCTATTAATGTCCAGTTCCTGTTCCCTAACCCAATGTGGCAACCAGTTTGGAATGAAAAACAGCTTTCATACCCTAAACTAATGTGACAGCAAGGTTTGGGAATGAGCTATTAACGTCCGATTCCCGATTCCTGACCTAATTTGGCAGCCAGTTTAAAATGGGAAGGAGCTATTAAAAATTAATGCGACAACCAGTTTAGAATGGGAAGCAGCTATTGACATTCTGTTACCATTTCATAAACTAACCTGGCTAACATGGCAGCAACGTTGGATTATAAGGAATCCTTAATGTGGAAGTTGAGTCGGACAGTAATACAATGAGATGTCTTAACCTTTAGCCGTCACGAGCTTTTTTTTTTTTTTTTTTTAATCAATCTTACATTATTACAATGTAGGTGGGCAATTGATGTTAATGCGATTCAAACCCCTAACTTCTAAGGTAAAATCACATAACTCTAATTGTACACAGTATCCTTGAAACCCTTGATTCCGGAAGGTACATGACCATGACATGAAGAACCTCCAACCTTTTCACCTTCTTAAGGCTAATTAATTGTAAAACTGGCGGAAACGAACAACGGATCAAGCAATTTAAGACAAATTAATTGTAAAATTGGCAAGAACAAATAAAGAATCGAACAGTTAAAGCTTTACAATTCTACTCCAAAAGTCGGAAGTATGAATCCCACTAACCATGCCTCCCACCAAAAGTGTAATAGCATAGGTTGATACAAAAAAAAAAAAAATTGTAAAACTGGCAAAAGAAGCTCAATGACTCCCACTTCTACAAGGCAATTAAGACGGTTGGTTAATCGTATACAAAACAAATGATTAGTTTTAATCTAGATTTTACCACTACAAGTTTATTGAACATTCACATGAGCTCCGACTAATATTATCTTCTACATTCCACTGTAGCGTTCATTATTAATCTAAAATGTTAATTTCAAGGTTTATTTTATAATTTTTCATGCATTTATTTCCTCGGTTGATATTTGATGCTGTTGCACATGCAAAACCAGTTCTACTCATAGAGCTGCTTGATTTCCATGAGTCTTCAGTTGCATCTGCTGTTATTTCCAGCTTCAGAAAAAAGACTAATGATCAAAACAAATATTCAGCATTATACCATATGCAGCATGAAAACTTCATACATCGAAATCTAGCTGAAAAACAGAGTGAATTAGTAAAATCACCTGTCCCAATATAACGGGAACAGAAACTTACAAAATCAAAATCCTCACTGCTCAATTTGTACAAAAGCTTCTGTGTTCCAGATACAGGTCAACTAAGCAAATGTCAAAAGGAAAACAATTTTGAGCCATACTGCCAAATGTCGAGATAACAAGCACTAACTTGTAGCCTGGAAAAAAAATTGGATTATAGCATGTACCAACAAGGACAAAACGAACCACACTTATGATAGTCCTATGGATCATTTCCGTCCTGAATGCGTCGCAAAATATCCTGTCGAAGCATCTCCATGAATTCCTGCAAGGCCAAAATAATGGCGAGGATAAATCTCAATTCTTTGCCATAATTAACAGCAAGAGCCAAAGGTTGAAACTTGGCTGCAGAATGCTTACGTTTGCAAGCTCCTCCTCGCTGCATAATTCATTCACAACATTTTGCTGGAAATTATCACCATCACATAACCGTACAGCATTTTCAACCATTGAGCGAAAAATTTCCTCTGAAGGACTTTGCTGTTCAATTCCCCTAGCCACTTGTTGGATGTCAATTTGCTCGGACTAAAAATATATAACAAACATTTAGCTTAATAATATATTAAAATCCAAGGAAATCAGTCAACAAAAAGAATTTCAAGAGCTAGGAATTCTTGCAAGTCAAAAGTGGCAATTTCAGAATTATAAAATGCAGAAGCGGATAAGACGAATTAAACCCCAGAATAAACAGATAAATACGATTACTGGCGCATAAATATAATGGCACATAGCATAGATTTTAAATGAAGCAAGACTACAAACTGAGCAGTGAATCAAAAAGGCAATATGACATGTAGAAGACAAATTCTCAAGATTTTGAAGAAACGAAAACAGATAATCATAAGTTAGGGTTAATTTCTAATTCTCTGGTATATTTCGAAGGTTAAAGAATAATAACCGTCAAAGTTATCCCTAATCTATATTTACCAAGTCCCATGAACCAATGTATCTTTAAAACCCACATGAACATAAATATTTACATGCTCCACCATGGGAAACCAACCAATATCTGACAGTCGTACAAACCTGAGAATTTTCAACAGTTGACATAACATCCCTCCTTGATATACTGTCCGTAAGATTAGGTCCCATGGCAGGGGTTGTTGGGGGCCCAGCAGAAACACCACCAAGAGCTTGAGAAACAATTGGCATCATTTGTTGCATCATTCTTGACAAATCAAAGCCACCACCTTGATCTCCACCCAGGCTAGAGAACATGTTTCCAAGGTCATGATTGTCAATCTGTTGAGCAAGTTGATTGACTGTGTTCCGCATGGATGGGCTCTGAGTGAGTTGCTCCATAATGTTTCTTAATGCATTTGGCGAACCTATACCAGTTTGCTGGGAAACCCCTGCCAACAAACCATCTAATGCAGGGCTCCGGAGAACCTGAGACATGGCACTGCCAATGTCAAACAGGCCATCAGCATTTTCTTCTGCAGCAGGTAGAGTATCCGTGACTACCCCAATAGGTTGTGACAACTGTTGTGAAACCTGGGTATTTGCATTGCTTCTACTTGAAAGTGATGCAAGAGATTGCAAAACCTGTTGCCCGGCATTTCTAGGTTGTTGCGTCTGATTAGAAGTAACCAAAGAGCTATCACCAATCTTGCCCTGAGATTTTGATGGCCTACTTCGCCTCTAATTAAAAAATTACAGTTCAGGGTAAGCCATTGTATGTAACAAACATTCAGAAACATATAGAAGTTGACAATACGAGAAATCATATACTGACAAGGATTGCAGTTGTAGCAAGTACCACAAGTCAAACCTATGTAAGTGTTATCCTGTAGTATTTTAAAGTAACCTATACTTCTATCCTGTCATTGCACCTTCGGCTTTCTCTTTTGCATATCTTTTCCTCCAGCCTTACCCTCCCAGTCATCCTTTTCCTCATTTTAACCAGCACATCAGTCTACTTGAATGCAATTTGTATCATTTTCACTGTATGCTACCTTTTGCCGCATTGGTTGTTTCTCAATGATTACTATATTTTTCTAGTCAGTTATCATACATTCATCTTAACAAAATTCACTTAACGAAGAAACAAGTTGACAATGTATTGCGTAAAGAGAATAATATACTAAAAATTGGCAGTTCCCATAT
The DNA here is from genome assembly GCA_024721245.1 of Mitragyna speciosa. NCBI lineage: Eukaryota > Viridiplantae > Streptophyta > Magnoliopsida > Gentianales > Rubiaceae > Mitragyna > Mitragyna speciosa. The sequence goes on from CM045568.1 coordinate 23,800,989, forward strand.
AATGAAACAAACAGAATGGGCTTGAAAGCATCGGCAACCCAGGACAAAAAGCCAAGCAACCAATTATATACCTTGCTGCAGTGTCTGGAAAATAAAATTCAACATTTGGCACCCGGCAAAAGAATTCCAAATAACTCCATTTCTTCCACAAAAATAGTAGTAGAAATTGTGTTGAAAATCTTACATACCAACAATAACCTACCTTAGGTTGCAAACCTCCAAGGCCCAATCCAAGAGGAGTGGTGGAGGAACCACCACCTGCATCCATGGCTTGACTGGAACTTGAAGCCCCTTCTGCGGTTGCCACCTTTGGGGTGCTTGATGTTTCATTAGAGCCTCCAACTGAACTGCTCGAGGGTTCGAATTTTGGATTCACAGTGACACCACTATCCTTACAATTACGAGGCTGGTGGCATGAATGTTGCAAGTTAAAATTAACAAATTCCGCCATACAAAGTGAGAAAAAAGAAGGTCAACTAAATCTTGGTCATTTCTGCAAAACAGACCTCCAGAATGGTGGTATTAGAAACACCAGAAAAGGGTTGGCTAGCGTTCCCAAGTCCATTGCTAGACGAGATATTCGGTCCACTGCTCCTATCTTCATTACCAGCACCAGCACCACCACCAACAGCTTGCTCTTGAACAGTTGAACTCTCTGCTTGACATATGACAAAAAAAGGGATACCAAAAAAAAAAAAAAGAACATATTATAAATCTAGACCACAATATATACAAGAAAAGAAACATACGCCATATCAGAATCCTGTCATCATATTCAAGTCTATGCACCTGATGAGGCCTGATGTTCATTGTGAATATTGCCAGCAAAACTTCTGATCTGTGAATTGACTTCAGATAATACTGACATTGGGAAGAAATCCGGAGGAGGTAGCGGAACACCAACACCAGGTTCTACAGTACCAGATGCAGCAACAACTGCAGGTCGTAATGGAACAGCTGTTGCGTTGACATTCCCGACACCCTGACCTCGTGATTGACCAGAATCACCAACGCCAGTGCCACTGGCATTGGCATGTTCACCTTGGGTTCCTTCTCCATTATTTGTCCTGTTTCCAGCTCCAGAGACGAAAGGAGCTAGAGATGCCCATAGTAATAAGTAGAAAATAAGTTAGTCTGTCCATGGATCATGTAATCAACAGAGAACAATGAAGAAAACTTTTCTATCCATTGCCATACCTGTGTGTATGTGAATATTTACATGTCTTGCGACGTTTCCAATCCCAACAGGTCCAAAAGCACCAGGAGTTGATGGAACTGAAGCAGAACTACCAAACAGGGAGCTGGTCTGAAGAGGAAACGGCTGCAACAAATCATATAGTACAAAAATAAATCATACAAACATCATATATCTCCGAATTTTGCTCAAACACTAATCAAGCACCCCGTGGAAGATAAAAAGCCCATCTGCGAGCAAGATTAAGTCACTTTAATAATCTTTATTTGAGTATATTTCAGCCAGGACTTAGTTTTATGCCTTTAGTCTTTTCAGCATTATGCAGTCTAAAAAATATCCTTTTATACAGGAATTTATTTGACTTTTAGGTTTACTATTCATGTCTAGTAGAGTCTTGGATTAGTACAAGTTAGCAATATTTGTAAGGAGTAAATTTGGTCAATGAAGGAAAGCATTTTACGCCTTACCTTCTATAAGTAATGTACTACTTACCCAAAGAGAGATTTAAGCCAATAATTTTCAGCAGACTTCAATGAATTCTTGAGGGTTGTTAGTTGCAATATAGATTAATTTAGGTGATGCCTATAGGTTTCTAGGAGTAATTCATAGGTTTCCCTGCATTTTTTTGTTCTCTCTCAATTCCTCTCTGCATTAGAAATCCTCGAAACACTAGAAGGGCCTTCACTTACTTTTGCATTACAGGGAGGGATAGAGAAGGGGGCCAGGGTAATGGTAGATAAACACCAGATGAGGATTCAACGAGAAATTATCAATTAACCCATATTAACTATGTCCAAAAATGTTTTAACAAACCTGAACCATGATAGGGTTGGGACCTGAGGGAGATATGTAAACTGCAGGTCCAGCATTGACAGAAGATTCAGCCTGCAATGAACTAAAAAATTGTAAAAACTCACTTTTAAAAGCATGAACTACCAAACCAAATAAACAAACAGCCATACCAGAGATTGTCCCATTCGCAGAGTCAACATTGTTCTACCAATCTCTAGAAGAAGAGCACCTAAGTGTTGCATTGCAAGACCTACTTGCACTGATTCCGTCTGAATCTGTCCCCTTACTGTTGGATCATTAGAACCTGCCTCCTGCTCCAAGCGCCCTGCAACGTGCTACATAGTTGCAGCAGGTTATAAACAACAGAAATATCAGAAAATGAAGTGACATACAGCAAGGAAGCAAAATTGTTTCATGAAAAAAAAAGGAGGGAAAAATATATAGCGGTGGGGTCTGAGAAACCCAAGGTCCTGCTGGCATACACAGATACCCAAAACTTAAACAATAAAGATGCTTTAGATATACATGATTTTTCCCTATTGCAACCAAGTCCAAATGGGAGAAATACTCTATTTTGCTTTTAGCTCAAGTGGGAGTGTTAGATGAATTCTAATACATATCGTCATTAATCAAAATGGAAGTACAGACAAGCAGGACTCTGCTTTGTGAGAAGGTTGATTCCTGTATTAAACAACATTTAAAAACCCATTACCATGGACAATTAGCCATCTTTCTTTGAAATGTACATAGATAATTTGAAGGAAATACACCCCCCGGTGTTGCCCCCCGCGTGTGGGGGGGGGGGGGGGCACAATCCCATCGTCCACACAATCATATCTCATGAATCATCACCCGATGGAACTAATACCTACCATTGACCTATTGACAAATTGCAAGGAACATTCACATTTGATTATACTTTTCAAAACATTAGATATTAAATAAAAAATGCAGGAGAAATATCAGCAAACACTTGGTTTCAAAGTATGTGCATGCAGATCATGAAATCTAGGCATCTTGGAGATGTTTCTGCGAATTAAACAAAAATAAAAGTAACAAATAAACATTCACATAAAGCGTGTGTCACAGACAACCATCTTATATTCTCCAGTTTAACCATAATGTAATTGACCAAACAACAAAACATTTATAGCTGTTTAATTACTCAGTTGACAAAGTTACTATGAAAAAGCAAGCACATGCAATTAAAAGAGAGGAAAAGACACAACTGGATAAATAAATACGTGTGTAATAATACTATTGACAATCATTTTACCCTATCCACCTAAACCATAATGTTAACAAAATGAACTACAGTTGTTCACTTAGGTGAAAAGGTTACAATGACAAGAAAGCAAACAATTAACAGAGAACAATATGCAAACTAGGAAGCAGAAGCAAACTGCACTGGATCATACAGATAATGCTGCTACAGCTTGACCACCAAGAAGACGCTGGACATGTCGCAAAATGATGCTCAATGCCTCAGGTGTTGGAACACCACGAGAAGTTGAAGGCAGTTGAGTTGGGAGGGGATCACCAGCGATATTATGTGATTGGCTTGGTTGATACCCTAAAATAAAAAGACAACTCGAGTTAGCGAAAAAGTCGAAGGAAAAAATTCCAATCCTGAAGGCAAGGATGCCAAAATTTTCACCATGCTGTGACATTGCCTGCTCCAAGCGATTTACAAATTCATAAATTGTGTTCATAGAATCAGGAATAGGCTATCATACAAAAAAGAACAATATGTTAATTTCCGAGTAAAAGCGACCCCAGAAAAGAATTCAGGTAATATACTTAACGCAAAATACCATATTAAGCGAAGGAAGAGCAATAGCAGCACCAAGGGGAATTTGCATAACATGAGGCATAGATTGACCAGAAAATGGCTGCCCAGGATGTGATTGGTTTCCACGCTGACTTTGGGGGCCAGCATCATTTCTTGTTCCTTCTGTTGAGCTTCTCTGGGGGACCTGAAGGCAGGCATTGAGTGAAACAAATTATTTACTATATGGATCAATCGTGCATCAAGGCAAAAGGAATCTAAAAGTAACATCAGGAGTCTAAATGTTCTATAACATATTAACACCTAATCAGTAACATATGGCTTCCAACTCTTAAAGCAAATAAAAATTTCTCATAATGGGATAAAGGTAACAATGAGAACACAGAATGCCAACAGAAAAAGAAGTACCTTCCAATTCCCCTTTTGCCAGAGAGGAAGCATGTGATACATCACAAGCAGACATATTTCATTTAATAAAAGAAAATAATTTGCAAATTCTGAATCAAGATTTAGGTTAGCAATTTCAGAGTCCATGGTTTGAGATCATACAATGCTTAATTTGGGGAAAAATACGCAATTCACATAAGATTTGACCTAATTATAGTGACCTCTTATTTCTCATTCTAAATAGATTTCACCTCTCAACTTTTCCTATTATAGAAAGTATTGACTTTTGCTTTCTTGCCCCTATATGTTACAATAGCCTCCCCCAATTAAAGTACTCAAGAAGGTTATACAAGAAAGTTAAAAACACTTCATGTTGACAAAAACTTAGGTAAATATCATGCAAGTTGATGCAACATCTTCACAGAGAATAATGATATTTTATAAACAAGAGAGCAGGCCTTGAAGTTATGACTAGACGCAAGGGAGATGAGCTTAATTTATCCTTTAGTTTATCAATCTCCAATTAAATGTCCTACCATGGCGTTATTGCTTTTGTTGTTTCCATCCAGTTGACATGCTCATCAGCTGTCAGAGATATTGCTAAATATAGGCTATTTTACAATTCTATCTATGACCTCGTGCTTTTCTTCAGTCTGCTCCAAAGTGATATCACATAAACATAGTGAAGTTACATTAGTTTCAGCTATCAGTCTTTACTCTTCCAGAATTGAAAAACAACCAAATAAACAACTAAAATACAGAACTCAGAACTAATTTATTGTCTATTCATAACAGTACACTCAAACTTGCAGAGAAATCTTACATCATTTAAGGTTATTCTTGGGATTGTATAACAAATCCAAACATAGGATTTCATGTCTAATACATCCGAGGAGGTATTTCAAGATTATTCTTCTCTCTCAAAATTGTTTACCAATTTTAACCTAAGTCAGTCCAAGACTCTGAAAAAGCACAAACACAATCAGCACGTGCTTCATTTAACAAAATGGGAAGATGAACAGTCTCAATCGTGGTTGGTTAACATACACCAAAAATGACTGCTAACAGGAATAAAAAGGCAACAATCAAGAGTGTACCAATGAAGACCATTTCATACTAATTTGAAGGGAATAAGTAAGGCAGGGGCACAACAAGAATTATGCAGATTGAGCTTTCAAGCCATAATACACTGACATTTCTCACGGACATACAATTTCGAAGGGAGAATCAGAACAAAGGAGTTTCACACGGACAAGATGCAAGAAAAAAGCAGTAACATTGTAAGATACTTTTTGCTAACGAAGGGAATCAAGACATCATCCTCTGTTAATCTTCAGTTAAAAGACTCAACAACATGATGACTCAAGACAAGGGCAGATCTGAGTTCAAGAGACTTCCATCTCCCGTAAACTTGGAAGAGCTAGTTGGTCAAAGATGGTCAAAGCTGGAAAAGGAATGACCATGGCGAGACGGGTTTAAAATGCCAGAGGAGAGAATCAAGCGATCCAACAGAGAGAAAGAACTCACCTGCACATTAGGTTGTGTACCAGGCTGGTTCCCAATTCCAATGGAGTTTAGAACAGCCCCAATAACCTAGAAAAACAAGGCTACAAAATAAGAAGCTTATCTGCTAATTGATGTAAATAACCAACCTAAAATGTAACAAAATTCATTTATAGAAGATAACAGCCTCGCACCCGACTCAAATCTAGCCCGACATTTTCCCCTTGTTCACCAACATTAAAGGTTCCTAAAACAACACTATGTGGTATTTGTCCCACACGATTGCGTGACCCACCAGCACCAGGTTCTTGTCCTGCAACATTTTAAGCTTACAGGCATAAGAAAAAAGTAATGTTATTGGACAACCTTTGAAGCTCACAAATGAAAAATGTCTAACATAAAGAATTACCAGTGCTTCCAGCATTGCTTGTACTTGTATTCCCAATATTAGAACTGGATGAAGGTTGTGGCTGAGGAGGCTGTCTCTCTACCAAATGTAGGGTACTCCCATTTTCCACATCTATAGCAGAATCAAGGTTTAACACAAAGCCACATTTACAAGATGCAGTTCCAATGTGCAGAAACATATTAGCTTAAAAGACTGATTAGTCAACATGTTCAAATTTCTGATATTTAAATGCTCCATTGAAATAAATGTACAGCTGCAAGGAACAATGATTTTCACCAATGGAAAATTTACCAGTCTCGAAGAAGCAACAAATTTCAGGCAATGTTAGCAAACCCCAATCTAGCAGGCTAATCTAGATATACAGCTGCAAGGAACAATGATTTTCACCAATGGAAAATTTACCAGTCTTGAAGAAGCAACAAATTTCAGGCAATGTTAGTAAACCCCAATCTAGCAGGCTAATCTAGATACAATCACATCCCACAGAGAAATCAGACTACAAAAACAGTCCCTACAGAAAAACATTGCAGCGCCCAAGAGTTAACAAATTTGCCAGATGAAAAGAATTACTAGTCAACGGACAAAATTTATGTTATGCCAATATCTTTAATGTGGGACAGACAAAGAAAATGCTAGAAAGTTAAATGAGATTCAAAGAAATAGATGAAAATGACAGCCATTAGACGTTGGAAATAAAAGCCATCAGTTGGAAGGTTACGGAGAAGCATGGTCAATAGATCTACTAATTTTATAGCTTCAAGAACATATCCAAAGTACATGACAATATACTTAAGTCAATTCAAAAAGAGAATACTTCATACGAATGTATTATCAAAAAGAAGTACAAGAACAACTTAATATAGCATTTAAACAGAATATTGGAGATTCGTTCCAGCAAAAGCACGTGAAGAGAAGCAACAAGGTGAAATGGCTAGGCCTATCAACTTGATATCAAGTTAGATAACATGAAAGCATATAAATTTCTTTTCTTTTCTTTTCTTTTTGTCTTTCTCCCTTTTCTTTTTCCTTTTTTTTTTTTTTGGGGGGGGGGGGGGGGGGTGGGGGGGTGGGGTTTGCATGTGTCCCATAGAAAGGATACAATATTCAGAAAGAAGGTGATCATCCTTCAAGACCTTGCCCCTAAAAATAAGGCGTTGCTGCTCTACGGGGACACCAATTTGGCTAGCTATTTTCTCCTTGAATGCTGAAACTGGCATCTGGAAATAATACAATTTTCAGACATATTACCCAATAACCAAGTTCATGTGAGCTAAAAGAAACTCAAAATATATGAGAAACATGATAGAAAAATTTTGAAGTTACTACTTCAAAGAACCCATTGACTGGATTTTTCACTAATCATGAATTCACTAGCTTCCATCAACTAGAGTTTTCACATCATGATTTTACTAGCTGAACTAAATTTTAAGCGCACTATATCCTTTGAAAGAAATCTACCTAAACTGGGTAATAAGGTAAGGAAGTTAACATTCTTCAATATAAATGGGAGAAAATTCAGGGTTCTTAGCATATGCAAATAGGACTGAATTACACCTGCATCAGGCCTACTTTTTTAAACCAAATATATAAAGGACCAGTTTTGATAACCAAATATATAGAGAACAACCGAAATATACATTCTTATCTGCATGAAAACTGTAAACCCGGGAATCCAGAGTCTTGATGTTCAACTCCACCGTCGATTCGGGACCACTGGAAACATCACTTGTACTTGACCCTTCAACAAATTGATGATCCTCCATGTAATTTGAAATGAAACAACTGTACACCACAATAACTGATGCCTACAATCAGAACCAAGTCAAATTACAAAAACCAATTCGATCAAACCAAAAGTTAGAAGAAAACCTGGTTTCTAGCTGAAAGGATTAAAACACAAAGGAAGCAATCCCCATCAAACCCATATATAAGGGGAAATACCACATACATTACAATTCACAAATATATCAATATTTTAGAAACAAGTGACGTCTTTATAGAATCACAGATTATGCCATGCAAACGTTTTCCATTAGTGCAAAGCTTGGAGGATCATTGTTTTGCATTCATTTATCTTGTTTTAAAATTTTTCTCTAGAACCCACATTCAGGTAATGAGGCATGGTCATGCTCTTGGTATTCGGAGTATGCTCCTCAACCAACATACTGAACCTCTAGCCAGGACATAGAGGTCTATCAGCTGTAATAATTAAGAAACACTTAAGGAAGCAACCTAAAATAAACCCGTAAGTTATTTCAACTTTCATCATCTTCTAGATGCAGAAATTTCCATGCTTCCTTCCTTTACATAAGAATGCAACAGAAAAACTAAAACAACAAACTATCTACATTTTCTATTGCAAAAAACAAGCAACCTTCCCTCCAAACGTAAGCGTGTTAGTCCAAGCTACAACACCCCACAATTCCTTTGTCTCGTATCATCTAATGCCCCGTGCAAAATCCATGCTTCCTTTCATTAAGTCAAAAACACAAACTCAAACAAGCAATCTTGTTCAGATACCTTCAAGAAAAAAAAATCAGAAACCACAGACAAAATGACAAACATCCACATTTCCTATAACCACAAAAAAAGCAATCTTGTTCAGATACCTTCAACAATCCCACAAAAGCAAAGAGTTCAATACGCTTATCTAAACATCAGAAACCACAGAAAAAAGGGAAAAACAAAACAACTGATCTTTTGTTATCCATACTAGCATCAAGTGCTATAACAGTTACAAAATAATGTGCATCTTGAGCTCATTTTTAACTAGTATTTTGTTTATCTACATTTTAACCGTTCCATTAATTTCTGAAGAAATGAAATTCGATTAGGGTTCCCGAATAGAAAAAATAAATCCAAATATACAACAATACAAGAATGGATATATTGCATTTAAAAATAGATGAAGGGAAAATTAAAATTAAACAAAAAAAGGACTAATCAAACCTTAGAGATGCAAGAAAGCAATGATCTGATAGTGAAACGGAGAGAGCCCGCTGACAAGGGGTGTACGATGACGACTTTGGTGAGAAGAAAATGAAAAGTATTTCTGAAATTAATTCTTTTTCTATTTTCTAATTAGTATATTTTTGGACCGCCTTGCGGGGTTTGCAGCCAGTTGCTTCCAGAAGGATCTAGATACCAGATTCGAGATTGGAATAATAACGCCCTTTAGTGTTTATATGCGTGGATTTTTGCAATCAAACTGGGTTGATGAGCCAAATTCTCAGCCCGATAAAATGGGTCAAGTCTCACCAAAACCCATATTGACGTTCGGCTCCGTTTTTCTGTCGTAATGGGTTGCGTTCTTTGGTCTGAGAATGATTATCTTTTTATATGTCCAGAATAAGGACACCAAAAAAAAAAGGTCCACGTAAACTAGGAATGCATGGGCCCATTGCTACAAGGAAGTGGTTAAGCATTGATACATTTTGGGCCCGTCTACTGCACTAATCTTCAAGCCCAACTTCGTTTAAACAGATTTGATTAGTTCTGGTACTTCTTTTAATTGTGGAATAATTTCCACAATATTTGATTAGTTGAGTTTCTTAAGTTTAGCTAAATTTGTGTTTGATAAAGCTCAATTTAATAGGAAAAAGCATTTAAGTTTGTATAGAAGTAAACAAAGTAAACTTGACTCGAGCTCGAATTTAATAACAAAATCAAATGCAACGTTGAGCTTGTTAAAAATATAAAATCAAACGTTAAGCATCATAGGGTTAGGTTCCATTACGCTATCTTGCAACTCATCTTATTGAAATGCTAACAACCAATTATTAGTCCTCCAACCAATCATCGATTATAATGATATCAAATTGATTAAAGTTTCGTAGATTGGTGTTTAATTTCAAACAAGCCAATAATTACTTGCTAACGGTTTCAGACACGAAAACTAGTTCTACCACTAAAAGAAAAAAAATTGCAGCACTACTAGTTTATACTTTAATAAAAGGACAAAAAAAAACGTTGCAGCAGTAACGTAGTACAGTACAGTTGGTCTCTTTAGTATTTATAGTACCATTTGTTAGAAGATTACTACAGAAGAGGGGGAAAAAAATTCAGCCAATGTTGCATTGGTCAAGTTCCACGTTCAAAGTTGTGACAAATACGTTGTTGCTACCTGCTTACTTGCTGAATAAAATATTGGTGAAAGATTATCTCCTTAAGAGTAGGAAATTAGCTACTGATTAGGGCGGATTAAGACGAAAGTAGTATTTGGTGGGTGGTGACAACTGACAAGATAAGGCATTTTAATATACTAATAACGATACAAACATAAGAACGATATAGTACAATAAGAGTTGAGTCATCAGACTGATCACGCACACGCCCACACCACGACACGCAGTAGAGGAGATTGCAATGAGCGGTGGAGGAGTTGAATTCAGCAAAACTGCGGGGAAGCCCATCAGATGCAGAGGTACATGAATCTCTCAAACTCATAATAAAGAGTAGTACATATTAAATATGAATGCATACCGCATTATTATGCTCTGATGGGTCAACGGCTTGCTTTTTCAATCTAATGAACCGAAGTTTTTCCTGAGGTAGTAATAATACATATGTGAACTGATGGGATGTGGGAAATGGTGGTGATGGTGCAGCTGCAGTGGCAAGGGAAGCAGGGGAACCACTGGTGATAGAGGAAGTGATTGTGGCACCTCCTAAATCTCGGGAAGTTCGCATTAAAATCGTGTGCACCTCTCTTTGTTTCAGCGATGTTACCTTCTGGAGACTGAACGTATACTCCTCTACTCTTTTTTCTTTTTTCTTTGGTTTCTTGCTCAGGAATACGATTTTGTATTGCTTTTAAGAGGGGGAAAAAAGAGATTGGGATTTTGATTTCCAAGTTTTATTTCCTGTCTTGAAGGTTCCTCCCGCGTGTTTTCCGAGAATATTGGGTCATGAAGCTGTTGGGTAAGTTTAGGTTCTATTTCTTGTCTTGTACTAGGTAATTAAATTGTCAAGTTAATTGATATTATTTGGTTACATAGTAGATTGAACAGGAAAATTGAGGATTGGCCTTTTGTGGTTACTGAACTAAGATGGAAGAATGAGCATCATGGATTCAAACCAAGGTTTTTTAGGGGGAAAAAAAAAGAAAAAAAAAAAGTGTTGGAGCTTAACTTCCATCCCACATTGGGATAATCTTGATGCCTCGTAGCCCAAGCTAATATACTTTGCCTTGGTGGACTCACTAATTTACCAAACAAAATGTTTTGAATGCAGCTATATTGCTTTTGAGAATTTCGTGGAAACTTTTATGTATTAACCAGAAAGAAACGCAGTCTTCTGCTGGTAAAATGCTTGTGGAAATAGTTGGAAAATGATCTAGTTTTTGCACCCGCTCCTCCACTGCTGTCTGGATTTAGGATCTTAAGATTAACAAAAGGCCTTAATCCCTCTGCAATACAATGCATTAGGCACGTTTTTGCATTTGCCAGAACAAATACAACAACAACATCATCTAAGCCAGAACAAACGAATAAATAAAAAGAAGAGGTCACTGCATTAGATGAGTTTTATTCGGAGTAAAATTATATTTTAGATATGCATCCTTTTGCTGTTGGCATTTAACTTTAGTAGGCACATGGTTACTGTTTCCACCATTTTCTAATGCTCTGATGCTTCTCCACTCAAGGATTGTGGAAAGCGTTGGGGAAGGTGTTCATGAGCTATGTCCAGGAGACACAGTTCTTCCAATATTCTTGCCTGACTGTGCAGAGTGCACAGACTGTCAATCCAAGAAGAGCAACCTATGCTCAAAATTCCCATTTCATGTTGCTTCCATGATGCCTAGAGACGGGACAAGCAGATTCACTGATCTCAACGGAGAGACTTTGTACCATTTCATATATGTATCAAGCTTCAGTGAGTACACAGTGGTGGATGTTGCTAGTATAACAAAAATTGATCCTGCAATTCCACCAAATAGAGCATGCCTACTAAGCTGTGGAGTGTCAACTGGTAATACTAATTCTTGCACTGCTCTTATATATTATTTGTTGAAATTTCTAGCTGGATGAAGCCGATTATCTCTGGCGAACAAGAGATTATTGAAACAGTTTTTGTGATATTTTGCCATTATAGTCCATTGATGTTTTATTATAGCTCACTCATTTTTTGCTATTTGAAACAATTGACTGTCAGCTAAATAAATAAAACTTGAGTGATCAGGAGTAGGTGCTGCCTTGAGAACAGCAAATGTAGAAGCAGGGTCAACAGTTGCTATCTTTGGATTGGGAGCAATTGGATTGGCGGTATGATTTTGCAGTCATGAAAATAAGAGCATTCTTCCTTGTCTTACTCCCTGAATGTCAGAGAGCTTGTTTGAAGAGCATAACAATTAGATTGGGTGTTAGCAGGTTGCTGAAGGTGCACGAATCTCTGGTGCTAAAAAAATTATTGGGGTGGATATAAACCCTGACAAATATGAAATAGGTAAACAAAATTGTTCTGTTTTCTGTTTTTCTTTGTTTGTTTGAGTAGTTTCATTGGAGAGGCAAATTTGGTAGTTATATGACTTGCATGATCATTTAGGGCAATACTCAAATAGTATTCCTTTCTTGCTGTTTAAATTACAACACGCATAACTGAGTATTGTTTCATTTTGCTTCTTTCACAGGGAAAAAGTTTGGAGTCACTGATTTTGTGAACTCTACAAGCTGTGGAGATAAATCCGTTAGCCAGGTTATTTTCTTAATCTATAGACTGGGTGCAGAGTTTGGTCTTCTTGTATTGTATTTCACTGCCATCTGTTCTTGATATATATATATATATATATATAGACACATGTTGTTCGTAGCAGATGTTCTTATAATCTCATGAGCTTGTATCATGTTTAAAAAGACAAATCATGCTCAATAGCACCACATTGATAAATAAGGATAGCAAATATCACCAATCAACACAAAGAATTCAGTCTGGGTTTTGTCAACTGAGGATGCTGTCTACCTGTTTATTGTGTTAGATATTGTGTTAGAAACCAATCTGCTGTTTTTGGTTCAAGTTTCTTATTCTTTTCTGTCATTTTGACATTGAGCAGGTGATCAAGGACATGACTGATGGAGGAGCAGACTATTGCTTCGAATGTGTTGGTTTGGCATCACTGGTGCATGAAGCATATGCTAGCTGCCGAAAGGTTTATATTTCCCTTCCTCCCCCTGCCTCCCACTTCTCCTCCCCCCCCCCCACCCCCACCCCCACCCCAAAAATAATAATAATAAAAACCCCCGCAAATTGAAAAAAAAATGCACACATACACAAACAAGAAAGTGATTCACTGCAAGTAGATATCGGGATCTGCAAAGTAAACTATCACATTCTTTTATGATTTCTCTAGGTGATGATGCATATTGGCTCTAGCCTATAAATCTAGAATATCTATCAGTTTATTTATATGCTTGTCTTTAATTCACTTGTGCCTCTATATGGATGTGGATACTTAGCGCCTGATTTTTAATGGTTGAATGTCTAAATTTTGGTCCTCTTATATCTGTTAATAAAATGCTCTATCTTGCCCCTTTCAATTTAATCTCAGGGCTGGGGAAAGGCTGTTGTATTAGGAGTGGACAAGCCTGGGACGCAGCTGAATTTCAGCTCCTATGAGGTTCTTCACAGTGGAAAAATCCTAACGGGATCTTTGTATGGAGGCCTTAAACCCAAGTCAGATATTCCTATTCTCATTAAAAAATACTTGGATAAGGTAATCATCAGATTTTGCAGATTTTTCTTTTTGTCCTTTTCCGTGGAACGAGCATCAGATCATGAAAAATTTGCATGTCTTATTGGATTTGGAATTTTGTTTGAATGATTGAGTTTCTCTATTATCACTTAAAATGACACCTCTCTCTCTTTATTGCACCCCTCTGGGCGCGTGATGATGCATTCAGGAATTGGAATTGGACAAATTTGTGACGCATGAGGTGAATTTTGAAGATATTAACAAAGCTTTCGATTTACTGCTTGAAGGGAAGAGCCTCCGCTGTGTGATATGGATGGACAAATGAGTGGGTTTTATTATGCTTCCCTAAACATTTATAATCTGATCAAACACTTGTACGTCTTTGCAAAAAATTCCTTATCGATTTCAGTCTCTGTGTTTTAGAGGGAACAGTTAATTTTTTTTTTTGCCCTGATCATTTTGTTTCCTGAAAAAAAAAAAAAAAAAAAAACCGCCATCTGAACAGAATGCCAATGCAGTAAATGGATGGATCAATAAGCTTGCTTCTCTTTTTAAAGTTTAATACATGTACCTGCAGTAAATGGATGGATCAATAAGCTTGCTTCTCTTTTAAAGTTTAATACATGTACCTTTTGTTCATAATAACCAAAAGCTTTTACTCTTGATTGGTAATCCAGTTGATTAATTTCAACTGAGAGTTCTCTTGCCACATTATCAGAGGCTTAGCATTAGTTCTGTGTTTTTCCTCAATCGTTGAAAAGCAGATGAAAAGTCTGTCTATATGCCAGTTGGACCCTTTTCATCTGCTTTTCAAAGTGCATAATTGAAGATAGTGCTGACACCAGCTCATGTTTCAAGTAAATCAGGCAATGCAAGTAAGTTGCTTACATGGAAGTGAAACTGCAAACTAAACAGATTCGATTAATTGCTTCTATCTTGATAACATGCATTGCACATGCTTTTTTTGGCTAGAGAACAATTTCAACCTGAATCATTGCATTGACAAACAAGAATCTCTCCGTATTCATTAACTGGTTAATTGCCTATTTCTGTTAATTATCTTCTAACTTCACTAAGCTAACGCAGCTAACAAGTTAATGAATGGAAATATATTTTGGTATAGCAAGCCAATTACCATAGGCAAACTAGGGTCCAATTCAACTCCTGCACTTTTACTCCACCAGATTGGTAATTGCGTCCTCCTCACATCATTTGGCAGAAACATACCTTCAGCTTTACATAATTCCCCACTTCTGTGTCATTATTTAGTTTTGCATAGTTCCTCACTGCTGTATTATGGTTGACGGTCATCGTCAAAGTAACGTGATCACTTCCATCACAAAACAAGACAACATCCTAGTCAACCAACTGACTGGTAGAAAATACTAGTAGGCAAGGGGAAAAAGGCAACACGTTGGTGAAGAAAAACACTCATTTAGCCTGAATTTAGACGAAGTCCGTGATTGGACAGACATGTCCATTATCAAGCATGCTCCAGTTTGAAAAAGGCAAATTATTAGGTGGATCGACCTAAGAATCTGCTTCTGAAAAGCTAGCTTAGTTATCAAAAAAAAAAAGCTTAGGAAGCACATTCGGTGCAGAGGTAACTGTCTAGAACTTCATGAATTGATACAAGGAAAACAACTACTTGTAGGAACCTTTGAGCTGATCTTGAAAATGTCTATTTACCTGCTTGTTGCACGCACCTGTGCCACCAGTGACAGAGGAAAAGGTAGTTTCAACTCCGAAAACCCATGAAGTTCGTACGCAAATCATATTGCACCTCCCTTTCTTACGCGACATCACCTTCAGGAAAATCAGTGTATAGTTAAACTCATGTCCCTTCACATTTCAACATCACTGTATAGTTTACACCCACGAATCTATTTAGCTCACAGGCCTCACTCTCACTTTGTTTGTAGAAACTTCGTGTACATTTTCTAAGAATTTTGAGTCATGAAGCTTTTGGAAAAGTTTGACCGTTCATGTGTTTGCTTTTTTGAGTTTTACTAGGTTAAGCTAATTTTAGTCTTGGTGCTTATTCTTTTTTACCAACAGTAAATAGGGGGAAGGGAAGTGAATATAGAAGTTAATGGAATTCTCAAAAGGGATCCGACCTTTTGAGAACTCCTTATCCACTTAAATATCCACCATCTACTCCTACCACTACCGATGTGGGAACTTTTTAGTTTTTTCCACAGGTTAACACTAGCAAGCTTCTTACAGCAGTAACGACTACCAACACTACACTAGGGGAAGTTAACACAGGGGAGATGAACTGGAGGTTCTTTTTTACCAATCAGTAAATAGGAGGAAGGGAAGTGAATATAGAAGTGAATGGAATTCTCAAAAGGGATCCGACCTTTTGAGAACTCCTTATCCACTTAAATATCCACCATCTAGTCCTACCACTACCGATGTGGGAACTTTTTGGTTTTTTCAACAGGTTAACACTAGCAAGCTTCTTACAGCAGTAACGACTACCAACACTACACTAGGGGAAGTTAACACGGGGAGATGAACTGGAGGTTCCTTTTTACCAACAGTAAATAGGGGGAAGGGAAGTGAATATAGAAA
This sequence comes from Mitragyna speciosa, assembly GCA_024721245.1. Classification (NCBI taxonomy): domain Eukaryota; kingdom Viridiplantae; phylum Streptophyta; class Magnoliopsida; order Gentianales; family Rubiaceae; genus Mitragyna; species Mitragyna speciosa. Next base: position 23,817,328 of record CM045568.1, read on the forward strand.
TGAATGGAATTCTCAAAAGGGATCTGTCTCGGTACTTATTCACGTTACAAGAACTCCCTCACAAATTAAAGGCTAGGAATGTGTTAGTCCATCCATCCAAGATAAGATGCAACATTATCTGAAAAAAAAAAAAACAAACGCAATATCTGGAGACAAAGTCTGGGATTCAGATAGCATATGTACATCCATTTTTAGATGTGTATCATTGGGCATTTTCTTATTTCATTTCCCCGTACCTAGGGCTGTCAACGTGTCATGGGGTGGCAAGACGCTATGTCCCGTGACCTGCTAAAATTCCCTAAGTACGTTGTCCAAGAAATGATGCCGTTGTCGATAGCGCCCGTGCGCTTGCCTAATCCGCACCTAGAGTCGTGCGGTCGTTGCTTGGTGCGTCCGTGCCGCAGCTCTCGTGCTCTATCGCACTTGTGCGTTCCTTCTTATCGCACTTGTGTAGTAGCCGGTACAACCTGTTGCACTCCTGTTGCAGCCGCACGCCTAGCACAGTGCTCGACGATGCCTATCGGGACTCACGAGAGGATGGAGCGGCACGCCCGGCACCACCAGCACCCGGGACACATGGGACCACCGGTCACCGATCGGTGCGATATTTGAAGAGCATGAAGAACCAAGCACCAGGAGTATAGTGATGTAATTTTAGGTGCTAATTCTTCTTGTACATGTAAATAACTTAGTTAGTGTTTTTCCCTTTTGCACAGAAAAACAGTGTCTACTCCTGTCACTTAGGGTTATTTTGCCAAGACTACTATAAGGGGTGATAAGGAGTTGGACACGAAAACGGTTGTAAAGCGAAAGTTGTAAATCTTGCGATTGCTTAATGAAATGTTATTTCCTATTAAACCACTGTGCCTCTAAAATATATATATGCATGTGTTTACTATATTTGTGAGTGCGACACACAGTCGGTCGAATAGGCGGAAGTGACGTGCGGGGCGTTACTTACCACACGGCTGGTTTTTGCTAAGGGAGACGAATGACTCGTGTTACAACGGGTCGGGTTCGAGTCGAAATTGAATGTTTCGGACCCGGACCCGTTTTTGTGTTATGGTTCCGGACCAGGATCCGGGACTCGACGGGTCTTGCATTTGGTTTCTCGGATCCGGGTTCATTCAGGTCCAGATCCATTCGGGTTAGGTCCGAGTTTTGAAAATATAAAATATTTTTATATATTTTACAATTATTATTTATTAAGTATTGAGTATTAGAAGGATCAAATACGTATGTATATATATTACAATTGTTATTTATTGAGTATTATGTATTAAACATTTAAAATATGTATATATAATTTATAATTATTATATATATAAACGAGTCCGAGTTAAGTCCAGGTCAAAACATAATATTCGGGATTCGACTCGTTTTTTATTAAGAAAAAACAAGTCCAAATCCGGATAAACAAAATTTTATTTCTATCCAGACTCGGAAAAAATCAACAGGTCCGGGTCGGATCCCAGACCGTTGATAGCCCTACTCGTACCACTGTCTATTACACATCCCGTGTTCAGGTCTCAGTCACAACTTCGCGTCAAAGCTGTTTCGAACTGAACTTTAGTTAAGACCGACGGTTTAGATAAAGTCGTTGAATAATGCGTCAGAGCTTAAAGCTAGCCCACATCAGACCCTACCACGAAATGAAAGCCACTTACTAGTTACTACTGGCTTCTGGTCTAGTTTTGCCGTCTAAAGAGCTCGTTACAAATCGCAAAGTATTATTCTCGATGAAATCCAATCGACATATATGGTCGGTCTATGCAATTTCAATAGAAGCACAAAATAGTACGAAGAATATGATCAGAGTTTAGCAACGAAGCCTAAACAAAAAAAACAAAAATCAAAAAAATCAGTTATCAATTATTGCAAATGAATTTTGCCCAAGACAACTATAAGGTGAAGGAAGTGATCAATCTACCAATACTTCTCCGTTATCAACAAAACACAACCATGGACATTACACAATAGCTATTCAATAACACTGGCACGAATCAAAAATCAAAACAAGCTCTTAATTCTATACACAATCACACAAGAGTACATGCATATACTTTCTTCAACGACAAGATTTTAATTCTATACACAATCACACAAAAGTACTTGCATATATAACAAATAAATAAAAAGATTACTTCCCCCCCCCCCCCCCCCCCAAAAAAAAAAAAAGCATATTAAACTAAAAAGCAAAAGCATGACACACTGGAAAATACTATTGCTGTTGCTTTCATTTGATCCTTAATTAATAGGATGCAGCCTCCTTTTTCCTTTTTTCTTCTTCAGTCTTGGGATGGTAGCCAGACTGGAAAATACTATTGCTGTTGATTTCATTTGATCCTTAATTAATAGGATGCAGCCTCCTTTTCCTTTTCCTTTTCCTTTTCTTCTTCGGTCTTGGGATGGTAGCCAGGAAGTTTCTCCTTGATCTTATCCAAGAATCCCTTCTTCTCCTTGGCCTCAGCTTCAGCTTCAGTGGTGGTGTACTCGGCCGGAGGAGGTGGTGGTGGTGCAGCAACTTCATCAGTCTTCTTTTCGCCACCAGGTAGTTTCTCCTTGATCTTATCTAAGAATCCCTTTTTCTCCTCTGGTTCATGAACTGCTTCTGCATGGGCTGGTTCGTCATATTTCTCAACTGGGATAGCTGTGGCTTCCTCGTATTTTTCGACCTTTTCTTCTTCCTTCTTTTCTCCCGATATCTTGTCCTTGATCTTGTCCTTCAAACCCCTTCTTTTCCTTCTTTTTCTTTATCTTCTCACCACCCTCTTCTACTTCTTCTTCACTTGACTGCAAAACAATCAGCAAGTGATCAGCCTTTGACAAATGAATGGAACAAAAAAAAAGAAAGAAGAAACAGAACTTACGCTGCTGGAGCTGCTATCAGATCGGTGAAGTTTCTCAAGTAAACCACCATGCTTCTTTTCCTCCTCCTCCTTCTCCTTATGTTCTGATTCAGAAACATGGACTTTCTCATCAAATTCCGGGCAGACTTCTTCTTCATGAGGCTTCTTCTCCTCTTCTTTCTTACCAAAGTCAAACAACCCACGGTCCCTGGCCTCGACACTTGATCCCTCCTCAACCTTGACGTTGCTCTGATCATACTCAGCCATTTTGCTCACCTTAGCAGAATACGAATAAAAAACAGTAACAACCAACTGGACAAAAAAGCTTGCACGAAAAGACTGATCAAAATAACAAATGGTCGATGGAAAGTAGGCACTGAAATTGCTAGTAACCCAGTGGTAGCGGCCTTTTTATAGCAATGGAAGGGCCAACACGTCAGTTCCAGTACAATAAATGTACGCTGACTAATTAAGATAACTAAAATTTAATTAAATTGAAAAATATTAACAATGCAAAAAGACAAAGGCCACTCCACTCCACTCCAATGCCAAATTAATTACAAATGTTGCCGACATCTAATTTGAGCTTACGTAATAATTTTTTTAATCTAAACCACAAAAGGTAGTTACGCAAGTGGTATTCACAAACGCGTGTTTCCGGTCCATCTTTGTAGATATTTTTAGAGGTATTTTTTAAAGGAAAATATCACTGTAAAAAATTGTAATTAGATTTTTAATTACAGACTAAATCTTAACTATTCAAGAATCATTATCAATTACAAACTCTAATTCTTAGTTTACCTGTAACCTGAAATACCTAATTTCTTACGTAAGTATTACTTTTTTATTATTATTATTGCAACATAGACCTTAGGAAAAAAATCTTTAGCTAACATTTTTATTATTAGATTTGATATTTACTTTTGAATTAAGATTTAGGATTTAGGGTTTAGAATTCAAAACATAGGGTTTATGCTATTGGAATTTAGGGTTTTAATAAGATTAAAAAATAGTGGCAATTATGGCTTTTTTTTTTGTTAAGGAAAATTACGCTTAATTTTTTATTTATTAAAAATAAATTTAGATTTTTTTTAGTAAGTTAAGATAATATAATACTCTTTTAAAATTAAATTAAATTATTATTAATTTAGAGAAATACTTTTTTAGTAAGTTGTAATAATATAGAACTCTTATGAAATTAGGATTAGATTAGCATTAATCCAAAAGTAACATATTACTGAATATTACAGCGTTTTTGACGCTATTATTGTTCTTTTTTAAAAAATAATACTATAATAATTTTAAAATTTTTTTTAAATAAATATATTTATGAGATAAAAAATTAATTAAAAATATATTTAATATTTTTGAAAGATATATTTCTAAAAAACACAATTAAACGAACAATCGATCTCTTGTAGAGCCGCGTGGGAGCTAAGATCTCAGCCATGGCCATGGCCATGGCCCGTACGTAGTTCGGTGTTCCTTACGTGAGAATTGCGGAACCGGGAATTGTCGGCCTAGTTTTAATAGCTTTCTTTGGGTGGAGCGACCAAAGTAGACACGTGGCATGATTCTATTTGATCTGGTCCTTCGAGAATACAACTTGGCTGAGACGGGGGAGTTTGGATGATGAGTTTTTGACAATCTATCATGTGGGCTCTCGTCCCCATCGAATGATTGCCGTTCTTTCATAAATTGCGTGGCCCACTTCTTAGACAGGTGGTCGGTTTGACGTTGGTGAATCTTTAGAGGATCAAGGTTTCTGTTACTCATCTCCGTCGCCATTCAATTACTCCTTCGCACGCGCAACAAACCGTAGGAGATTTCGAACTTTGGTCGAACCAGAAAAACCAAACAAACCGAATCAATTTTGCATAATCCGATTTAATCATTTGATGTTTGACGTGCATTTGACTTTGAAATTTTCATATTACAGCCACTTTGGGTCCGAAACACTTGTTACGCCAACTCCTTGCTCAATCTTTATTGAAGTAGTGATGTGTTTAACAATTGAATTTCTTAGAAATTAACATTATTATTATTATTTTTTTTGGGACAACACCAGCTATATTCTGAAGTAGTTAAATCTTCAAGTCATGGCTCAACGTCCCTGATAGAAAAGAAGAGTTCCAAATCATCTTCGGTCATTTCTCAGAGGACTAGACCCGGACCTTTTCACTCGGGGAACAGCTTTGATCCACATAGGAGTAGGCTTTGTTTGCTAAGTTTACACTTATTCGGCGTCTGTTATTAGGATGCACGAGCAAGGCCTGGAGGCCATATATAATTTTCTGGGCTTTACTATTTGAACGGCTTGTGTATAAATTGAAACCCGGATGGCAATAAACGTTTTCGGGCTAATATGCCCAGTTTGGAATCTGAAATAATCAGATCGAGGGTATTGGTTTCTATCAGTAGTTTTGTTTTTTTTTTTTTTTTTGAGAGGATTACACCAGTAGTTTATTGCGCCTCAAATTCAATTTCAAGCTTTGTTGGAGTACTGACCAAAATTTCAAGTTAATTTTTTTAACAATACCATGGTTCGTGCCCCATAAAACAAGAAGGTTTAATGTAAGTTTATAGCCTTTTTTTTGTTTTTTTTGGGACGATTTTTTGCTTTACACCTGACGAAGGCATTATATAGTCCGTCTGGATATGATGCTGTCTAGAAAATAGAGGACAAATAAAAGACTATTATTTTATGGAGCTTCAAATCATCAGTCACCAAAAGCTCTTTGTCGCCTCCTCCTCTTATACAGTTGTCATGTGTATTAGATTACGATGATTTTTTAAAAATTTACAAACTTTGTTTGTTATTTTGGTAAATACATATACAAATTAATAATCAACAAAATCTGTGAATTTCTCAAAAATACCCTGATTTAATACATGCAGCAACTATATAAGAGTGGGACAGGGAGGACAGAGGGTTTTTTAGGACAGAATATTTGAAGCAATTTTATTATGTGTTACTGTAATAAATTTTCCTTAACTTTATAGCCACTGAACTATTTGCCCAAGAAACTAGATCTATGAATGATCATTTAAAATTTGAAATATTTCATAATCTTTCATCTTAAGATATATCGACAATAAGGATTACGTTCGGCAAATTTAAAAAATCAAAACTCTCAAAACTATGCAAAAAATAATCATATTGGTTTTTTAAATTGAATAAATTCTAGAAAACACACCTAGTAGTCTGCTTATTATTAAGATATAGGATATAGAGTTTGACAGATATGGAAATATTGGCCGGTGAGGTGACTAGGTTAGCTACTGCATATTAAATGATAAGATAATAGAGTTTGATTGATATGAAAACACTGGCTAGTGAAGTGACCAGTTTAACAAATGCGAGCCTCCTCGTGATAAAGAGTGTAACTTGCTTGTCATCTCTTGGACATTATCAACGTCATCCAGGTACTCCTGATCTCTTGCTTCTTGTTTTTCAATGTTTTCGAAAGAAAATTTTAAATACCCATGCAATTGAGAAAGGATTCTTTTTTTATTCCCCATTAACTTCTGTAAAGAAACGTATGTAGATAATGCGTTTTTTGCAGTATCTATGCAATACATGGGAATAATCTCAGAACCGAAACTGTGACTGTTAATCCCTTTCTGTTGACTAAAATTAGATATTTGCAGCATTAAAAGTATTGATTTAGGTTTTAACCATGTAAAATTAGCATTAGGAAAGAAGACATTTTTCCTTCCTATGTTTTCTTCGGAGGTTTGTTGCCCTTTAAGATGATAAATCTCTCTAGTTTAATCCAAGTAAGAGAACCAATATAACTTCTTATTAAGATTCTTACTACTTTCTTTCGCTGAATAATAATTAGGGACGGAACTGGTATAAACCCCATTTAAAAAAGCATAAATTTGGATTTCAGTTTCCCATTTGACATTTTTTGGAGATCACAAGTAGCAACACGGTGCAGAAGATATGAACCCCGTCGCCCAGATAGAGCATAACCCACATTGATACTATTTCAAAGTTCTTTCATATGACTGTTCAATGAACTTCCAACTTTCTGTCATTTTACGCAATATTAGAATTGCAATTATTAATTAAAAGTAGAGGCAATATGGCACTTACGAATTTTTTGGAACTTCAAATTCCTTTTTTCAGATTTCTTTCAAGCATAATGTTCGTTGTGCTTCATACAACTTTATATAATTAATTAACTTTGTTGTTTAGTGGATCAGAATATAAATATACGATAAAAGGGAGATGGCTAAAAGCATCATTGAACTTTCTTGCTTTTATATTTATTTTAAAATGTCTCCTAAGAGACACAGACGTTGAAGCGTGAAGGAATAGATGCAATATGTTGGAAGAGCATTTTTGCGGTTTTTCATCAGTCTTTTATTTCATCTAATTTATGGTATGCAGCTTTCAGTCATTATGTAATACGTTATAGACATATATGCAAGATTTGAAAATAACCTTTCACTTTCCATTAATTTTAGATTTGACATGCTTCGTTACCTTATAGATAATTGTATTATGTACCATTACAAAATTGGTGCACAAAACACTACATTGTCCCCATTATGGTACCTTTTAAATGTTAACCCTAGATGGAATCTTTATTCTCTCATATTTAGGTCACTCGTCAAACACATCAACTTCTGGCTGTGTGCATGCACGTAGGAGTGGAGCAATTACTGTTGAAGCCGATGGATCATAACTGACGGGCAAAGACATGTCAATCAACGCCAAACTAGCATAAAGAAAATTTTCTTGCTCTTTCTAGTCGTTATGTCTATGGATTTGGCTATGCTCTGTTTCAAGAAAACAACTTTCTATAGCCACTGGTTTAATGATGGATTAAGTGATGGGTGGGAGATAGCCAGAGACTTTACAGAGATAACTTTGATTATTTATTATGTATTGGCCTTAGCTATCCTTTCTGTTACACAGAGGGCAAAACCAGTGAGGTTAGAGCCTAAGCTGAAGTATGTTATTGATGGAGGCTTTATCTTGATATGTTTAGCCATATCAAAATCGTTTGATGAACTTGCTAGTGTTGTTTTACTGCTATCTCTTTGGTTCCATATCATACCTGTGGCACAATTGATTTTTGATGCAGAAGATTATGGTGTGTTTGACACTTTGCTGGCTCTCTGCCTTGGAACTGCAATTCACTTGCACAAATACCCAAAGGTGACACCTTTTGCTGTGATATTCCTATCATTTGGAATGCTGGTGGTTAAACATTATGCTGGTGGGAATACAAGTCCTGGAAGAGTTGAACAAGTGGCGGGTGGAACGGGTAGCAAAAGATTAGAAGCCAGTAGAATTGATGATCGTTGTTCTTTTTTTTTTTTTTTTTCCTTACATGCACTCGGTCCACGTCTAACCTACGGACTTTGTAGTCTAAAATAAAGCTTCATAAGTATTTTTTCATTATTTTCTTACATTAACATGCATCATACATCATTGTACTTATGTGGCACTCTTTTAGACTACAAGATCTACAAGTGAGACTGTAAATCAAGTTCACCTAAGAATTTTTCTGCATGATGTAGTTTGGGTCCTTGTATTTAAATTTAGCTCCTAATGAAATATGTAGGATGAAATATGTTTTGGGTCTTTGTATTTAAATTTAAGCCCTAATGAAATGTGCTGGATGAAATATGTTGTCGTTGATTTTTTGGTGTTTTTAGAAACTCAAATCTCACATGTGTAATCCATTCCTTATCTGGTATTCAAAATTTTCTTGTTTGGCAGTATAATTCTTCAAACGTAAAATGGAGGTCTAAAAGAGGTGGGACGAGCAAAACAAAAGACCAAGGAATAAATGATGTAACCATTTGCTGTACGAGCTTCGCAAAAATTTTCCCTCAATTTGCTTTCTTTTTCCATACCCTCTCCTTTCCTCATAATCAACTTTACTTAATATCCTTCAAATATATATATATATATATATATATATATATATATATAAATCACGCTATAGCAACTTAGAATAGATTTTATAATCAATTAATTTTTAAGGAATCAAAAACAAATTAATGGAGCAGAATTGACTTTGGACACGATAGCATTAGGTTTTAAAAATTAACAAATCGGCCCATTTAAATTTAAAACTATTTTGGATATTAGAGAAAACTACGCTTTCAAATTGAGCATAATGAACTTTTTCTATAAGAAACCAAAAAGCTAAAACAATAAATATTAATGAAAACATTACTAATTGTCTTTGTAATACAACGGGAACATACAATTATGGTGATAGATAATAATAACTAAGTGGAGGAATCAACAAGGCTTCTACACAATTGTTACTCATACAATATTATACTTCACACACATATATATAGGGTTGTCAATGGGTCGGGTTCAGACCTAGACCCGACTCGAACCAGCTAAATTTTTTCGGGTCCAGGTATAGGTAAAATATAAATCCTAAACCATAAACCTAATAACAAAAACCATAAATCTAATAATTATCATAAATACCCTGCACCTAAAACTAAAAATGTTAAACCACCTTGAACCTAATCTCCAAAATTAAGGCAAAATCCAAAAACCTAATGCCAAAAAATAAAAACCATAAACCCAAATCTTAAAACTAAAAAAAGAAAAAGTTAAAAGTACATTGTAGGCGGTCAAAAGTGAAATCGCAATTGAGGAATGCGATGTTTGGTGACATCGCATTCCTCAAATGCGATTTTACCTTTTGCTAAAAGCAAGGTGAAATTGCATTTGACATCACATTCCTCAATTGCAATTTTGTCTTATTTTCAGCAACTCTCCTACCCGTCCAGAAATTAAAAAAAAAAAAAGAAAAAATAGCTGAAATCGCATTATGTGATGATCACAATCCTAGAAACACGGCCCAAATTAATCATATTTGCAGAATAGATCCTAAATTAATCCTATGCTAAGGAATTACTCTAATGCTGAGGTATGTTATTGATAGAGGCTTTATCTTGATATGCTTAGCCATATCAAAATACTTTGACGACCTTGCTAGCGTTGTTTTACTGCTATCTCTTTGCTTCCATATCATTCCTGTGGCACAACTGATTTTTGATGCAGAAGATTATGGTGTGTTTGACACTTTGCTGGCTCTGTGCCTTGAAACTGCAATTCACTTGCACAAATATCCAAAGGTGGCACCTTTTGCAGTGATAGTCCTATCATTTGGAATGCAGGCGGTTAAGCATATTGCTGGTAGGAACGCAACGCCTGGGTGAGATTGAACAAGTAGTGATGGGTGGGACGGGTGGCAAAAGATTCGAAGGCAGTAGAACCGATAATCATTGTTTTTTTTTTCTTTCTTTGTCACTGGAAAAACCGAAAGATTGAGGCAAACCCCTTAGTGGCTTGCTATTTTCCATTTGTATTTTCCCAGCACTCGGAGTAGTTGTTTCATGTTTTTCTTTTTTGTTTTTAGGAAGCGTTTGGTTCAAATTTCTCAATCACTATCACTATGGGTATCATTAACCTTACTATGAGTATGGATTTTGATGATTCCCTCCAACATGTTTGGTTTAATAATGGAATAGGTATCATTATAAAAATATTTGTTTGATATACTGAAGTGACTTTCAAGTAAATTTTAAAATTTTAAAGTTTTTATTTATGATATACATATTTTTTAGATTTCTTATTTTGTATATTTGAAAAAAATTTAAAAAGATTTCTTCAATTTTAAATATAGCCATGCTCTAATATGAGTTTTATGGAAATGATAATCTTAAAAAAAAGTCATTTTTATTATATTAACAGAGAGTATTATATATCTTTGATTTTCAATACAATTTTTTATAAAATTATTGAATGTCAAAAAAATTATTAAAAATAATTTTTATAAAAAAATTATTAAAAATAATTTTTATAAGAATTTTGTAAAAAAATTTATAAAGTACTAATAAAAAATATTCAAAATCAAAAGACAAGAGAGAGAGAGAGAGTATTGAGAGTAGGTAACTCAAAAGATATATATTTTTTAATGGGTGTATTTTTGCCCTTAATAATAAGAGTTAATGGGTTTGATAGACTAGTATTTTGGGGGAATCATTAACACCCCAATTAATCACTATCATTCCCATTGAATGATAGTGATAGTTGTTTAACAAACATCAATAATGGGTATCATTACTTGTGATACCCATTCCCCTCCTTGATTCCCCTAAACCAAACACCCCCTTAGTATTTTTGCTGCCGATACGCATGGTGTAGTTTGGTTCCTCGTTAAACTTTCAACGAAACGTGTTGGATGAAATATGTTTTTATTTGTTGTCTTTAGAAACTCAAATTTCATATTTAATCCATTCCTTTATCTAGTACTCAAAGTTTTTATGTTTGGCAGTGTAGTTCTTCAAATATAAAATGGAGGTCTAAAAAAAGTGGGATAAGCAAAACAATAAAGACAAAAAACATAGGAATAAATGATGGTACCCTTTGCTGTACGAGCTTCGCAAAAAACTCGCTCTCAATTCACTTTCCTTTTCCAAATCCTATCTATTTGTCACAATCAATTTTACTTAATCAATTTTACTCAATGGCAACATATATGATATGATCCATAAAGTCACCTTCGATAAAAGTTTAGATTGTTGTTGTTGCTCCTTCAAAAAATTATTTGATCTAAAATATATATCAAATTATACTATAATAACTTGGAATAACTTTGAGCTTATAAAACTATAATCAATTAGTATCTAAGGAATCAAACACTGACTAATAATGCATAATTGGCTTTGGACACATTATAGCAATATATGCTAAGAATTAACAAATCAAGGCATTTAAATTAAATTTTTTTTTTTGGATATTAGAGAAACTATGCATCCAACTTAAGCATAATAAAATTTTGTATAAAAGAAAGCAAAAGGAGTAAACAATACCAATTATATTTGAAATATATCAGGAATAAACAAGTATAGAAGGCAGGCAACAATCACTTAGAAGAGGAATCAACAAGTTTTCTACATAATTGTTACTCCAATAATGAACATCAAACGCGCACACACCCTATGCGAAAGTTTTGAATATGTCGAAGTGAGTTAAGATTGTCATAACACAATGTAAGATGCTTTATATTGGGTGAGGTTCACTTTTTTGTTATTTGGAAAAGTTATAACTTATAAATCAAATAAATACCGAAATTTGCTTCTATCAAATCTAAACAACTTATTGGGAACAAAAGAAAGGAATGCAATGGAGAGACCATCCATGCAAACACTAACGAGTTTTATTTTTTTTTATTAACTTTTCAAATGTGAGAAAAGAAATAATTTTTTAACATAATATCTATAAATATGATATTTATTAGAGTGGTGTCCAATTTTTTTAGTCATATACTAGTAATAATTTTTTTTCTAAAAATATTCACAGTAGTTTATCATAAAATTATTCCCAAAATTGCTTATGATTAAAAACTAACAAAAACTTAAAAAAAAATAAAAGAGAACAAAGTGCAATAAATTGTTTGATTTTGAGAGAAAAAAGAATGCAATAAGTTCGTAGTAAATACTACTTGATGAGTAATTGGATAAATTAAAAAAAATACGTGCAATACTACAAGAGTATTATCTTAATAAAATAAATAATTACAGACAAATTAAAAAGCTCATGTTAAAAAAATTTTCATTTGTCCTTTTCTCATTCGCCTTATCATCCATGGCCATAGGCTCCTGGGTCCGGGTCCGGGTCAGGGTCAGCGTCAGGGTCCGGGTCATGGGTCGGATTGAAATAAAATAAAGCTGCTGACAACTTCTTCGGTTCAAAAAAAAAATTTCTAAAAAATCTCAAACACAAAAACAAACACTGATACAACCCATAAACACAAGTGGGAGAGGATTAAATTATACTAATTGAGGCTTGGGGCGGGCTGGGCTCGGCGGAGCAGAGCGGAGCGGAGGAAGAGGTAGCGTAGCGATGATAACGCGATCGAATCTAGCGGAGCAGCTAAGGGAATACCAGATTCGGTCCAAGCACGATTGGGCATCCGTCTCTTTCTTCTCCTCCTCCACTACCTCTAATCTCTCTTCTTCCCGGTAGGTATCTCCTTAATTTCCCCTGTTTATTTTATTTTTTCTAATTCTGATTTTAATGCTTGTTTCTGGTGATCTGATTGTTAAAATTATATTGGGAGCTTCCTGTTTTGGGAATTGTTTAAGATGTTGGGAAATGAATATGCTTAGTATGTTAGAAATTTTGTTGAAAGTTAATTGGAGATCGGTGTTTGATTAAAGTATTTGGTTCTTTGATTTGTATCCTTAATTAATTCCGTCACTGGGTTACATGTTATGCAATTGATTTACGTGTAAAATTCTCTAATTTATGGAATTTTGCTTTCGGAAATACATTGGTTTTGGCACTAAGGCAGAAGGTTTAAATTTAATGATGTCAATAGATCTTAATGAATGGAGTTTCTTGTTCTGTCATATATGGAATTTAATCTTCTTTTCTCGAATATGAAAGAAAGGAGAAAAATTTTTGAACGTAAAAGCGAATTTAAAAGTGATAGATATGAGGAAGAACTTCCAAAAGTGGAAGTTTTCTTCTTTCTTAAATTTTGACCTGCCTGCCAGTGTTTACTCTACGAAGTTTTTAGTATAGTGTACAGTAAAAACATTATGGGATCTTGTTTGTGCACATAAAACTGTATAATGAGTTTCTTTTTGTGATGATCAACCAATCTTTATTTTGTCAATATTTACTCCCCATCAATGGAAGTGGTGCTTGTTGATAAATCGCTGGGTAATATAATGCACATACTCATACATGGAATCCTTTTCAGCTGAATTTAGATGTATCTTGGATTCTTGAAATTTTGTCTTCGATTTGTATAAGATTTATATGGATGGAAACTACTCTTTCCAGATATCACTGAATGGTATTGCCCATCATGATTTTTCATTGAAGGTATACATGCCTTAGAACACCTTTAGCTAGTTGAGGCACAATGATGTTCGGTTTATGGCGCCTTTGTATTGTATAAGTAATTGCAGGATACACTGTTCCCCTTTGGATAGCATTTTGGTTAGTATCAATTGGAATTTTTCTTAAAATGTTTCCATTTGGATATGGTCCACAGCTTTTTTGTCTGTTTAAGGGTGTTAAGCTTCCATTAACTCTTTCAGTGTGATCCTTAGTGTACAGCTGCACAAATATAGCCAGAGAAATTTCGGTAACAAAATATGCCCCCCATGCAGTAATTTGAACGCAAGATTGAAAGTAATTGTGTGGCTTAGATTGTTAGACCTGGTATATAATTTTTTTTTTTGGGTCAAGAATGCACATCACATCTGGTCAGTTTTAATTACAATCTTGAATGAAGTTATCTTGTTCTTTTTATCAGCTTTTGTCTGCTTGGTAGATATGAGATAATCCACAAGCTTTTAGAAAAAATTGGTCCCTATTCTTCTTTAAATGAACTGGATCCTTTATTTATCCATGTGTATCTGTTGGTTTATATTAGCTTCTGGCTACGGATTAATTCCAAATTAATTCCAATTTTTTAGAATGTTGTTAAGAGGAGTCATCCTATGTTACAATTTCCCAAGTGTGAAGCTTCTGTAAGTGGATGTGGATAGTAATTTCAATGAAACTTATAACCACTGGGAACTGAATAGGGAAAGGCATTGCGCACAAATAATGCTATGTTTATGTGATAGCGCTCATAAAATATTGTGGTTCATATCTTTGCATTTGCATGTCCATGTGAATTAGAATTTAGAAGCAAATCTTACCATATTTGTCATTTAGCTTTTGAGTGTACCCTAATAAAGGATAGAAACAAAAAGCATTAATCTCAGTATTAGGCTCATCTGATGAGCTAAATATGAACTAATAGAGGTCAACAATAGTTGTGTGACAGTGATGATACTAGAGCAAATATATGCTTTATATGTGAGGTCCTCCGGTTTTCCATGTGAAATGTCTTTTCTAGATAAAGAAGCCATATTTGGAACTTCTTGTATATCTTAAATGATTTCCGTTTTAAGTATGAAGAGATACGCATGCTTTTTGAGTATTTAAACTGGACAAATACTCAGTTGATCAATCGTATTTTTTGTTTGTGCTTTTAATTTTTTTCTTTTCCTCTTATGTGTAGCACCTCCTGCCTCTGTAGTAATTGATAAGCCATATATATATATATATATATTTCTGCATTTGCGGAGATTGTTGCTGTTGAATATATTTCGTGCTCTAGTGTCACAGCTGACCTTCTTTCTCTTTTCTCCTCTCATGCAGAGTGGATGTTGTAGTCTTTGTCATTTGGGAGCTTGTCATTTTAGCATTTTTGGTTTTCTCCGCAGTTTCATTATATTTCAGACATCTGAGGCTTGCTTTTATCCTGGTATGTGTAACTTTGCTGCTGCTTTTGTGCATGAAGATCACAAAACAAGTACGACTGGCTCGGCGAAAGAAGCGAAGGATGCTTCTTCCGTTGTCAATGTAACAGCTCTTACAAGTGACCAACTTGACCATGTAAATTGTGAAAGCCTTTGATCTTTCTTTTGCTTATTTTTTTTGCTACTAGGTTTTTTGGTCTATGTAACTGCAGTTGAGGTTAGCTGATTAAGAATATAAATGTACGTTGTTATTTAACCCTGGGTAATTGGGGTTCTGACCTTGATTTCTATTTGCTGAGGTGGTTGTCTTAAAATTTTTGTGCGGTCAAGCACAGTTTATGTACTCACACTTGTTGACCCCATTAACACAGATATTGCATATTTTGGCACTTTTATCATGCACGAAGCCGTTTGATACTATTTAATACTCCGTAAAGCATAGGCAGCATTAGTACCAAGTAATAAAGCATTAATATTGTGTACAAAGTAGGACATACTGGCTGGAATAACGTGCCTATGTGTGTCATACTTATTAACCATACTCTGGATGTATTTGTTAGATGAAGAAATCAAACAAATTCAATCCTTTTAGGCTTCGAGTTTTGGAGTCAACTAAGGCTTGAAAAAGCTCACATGAATACCAGTCTCAATCACCACGTAAATCCCTGAAGCAACGAGCACAGAGCTGAGTAACATCCCTGAGAGCCCAAGTCCCCAGTTGAGGCACCACATGAAGCTATGTTTCTTAGGCTTTTTAATCTTAAGCCACAGAAAACACGGATAAGAGAACGTCACAGGTATGGCGATTCCACCGACAAGCCCTGATACGCTTCCCAGAAAAGGAATTGCAACGGCTACAAAGAAACAACCGTACCCAAACATGGCGCGAAATATTGCCCTTAGCCACCAGGGGCACGGCTTATGCATCCTGCTGGTGTATTTTGATTCCATATCGTCGAACATTGGCATAGCATAAATTTGGAACGAGCTTGCTGCGTTGATTATGATCAGGAAGCTAATTAATCCCAGAACACCCTGCGAAGTGTCTTTCCCGTGGAATTGGTATATGGCAGTTAGCATTCCTCCATTTTCTGGTATCTGAATAAACATGAAATTACACTTGTTCAATTATAAATATGAAAAGAGGGGGGAAAAAAAGAAGTGGAAAATACTGCAGAAGTATACCTTGTGCCCGTATGCCCAGTATCCCCCAATGGCTAGGGGAAACAAACACAATGCGATAATTAGATATGCAACCTTCACTCCCCTCCACATTGGCTTGTGTGATGGATGTTTTTCACTTGAAGGCATGGTTGCCTGAAACAATCATATTTTCTGCCAATGAGAACTCTTCTAAGTATTTATGTCTAATCTTAACTTTAGTACTTCTTTAATGGAGTCCTAAATTACGGACTGGGGCTTGAAAAGGCTATTGGTTGATGATGAAATTATATGCATTTACTGGCAATTATGTAGAAGACATGTTACTATCACCCGTCTACATGTAATCTCAAATGTGCATTACTAAATGATTTTTTAACAACATAAATGGCAAAAGTAATCACCATGTATAGAAAACGTTGCTTTTTGTACACTTATCATCCTCATAAACTTATCTCCAATCTTCTCCTACAACTTATTTTAATTCAAAAAGTGAAAAATTAAAGCTCTTAACAGATTAATTCAGCTTAAAAATCCAGTTCCGCATCCAAAAATTGCAAACGGAGACTCGAGAGCCAAAAACAAATGATTTTTTTTTAATTTTTTTATTGGGGGGTTTTTGGGGAATGAGAAGAGGACAAATTGGACTTCTGAAATACTCTTTTGTTTTTGAGGGGTGATGGATAAATTTACAATCCGACACCAAGAAGCCCAATCATATAATTGGGCCTAGGAGCTTGGTTGATAGGGCCTATGGAAAAAAAAACCACTAAGGCCAATCTCCACAACAGTATCCTTACTGGACTCTATCACCAGCGGTGGTTTATCATTAGTTGTGGATTGATAAAAATATGTTAATATTCGTATAGGTCTATATATCATGGCATAATATTACCTGAATTTCAAGAGTGAGATTGTGACCTCTAAAAGCAAAAGCAATGATGCCAAGGGCATTCAGAACTCCAAAAATGTTGCCAATATCACTCTTCTCTTTGACTGGATTGTAAGAAACACCATCAAGTCTACCCTCGGTCACGGACACAACCCACATCATGGTACAATATCCTACAGCCGTGAGAGAGCCGATGAGAGAAACGCCGGCGATTGAATTCAAATTGGGCAGCTGAGAAAGTACCACCGCAGCACATGTAAACACCAGGTACCATTCCACGTTGGTCAGTGGCTTTGCACTGCAATGGCCGCATAGTATCTGATAGAAAATCTTTGAAGTTGAACCACCCACTATTATAAGTGCCACGCAGGTACCCCCGGACAAATACATTATTGGAAACGCCGCAAATATGTTGGCCATTTTCTCACCTATATAACAAGTAATAAAACATGATAAGCTAGATCGATTTTAGTCTGAATTAATTCCTGATGAATGATTTAGATGTTAAGGAAGATTGTATGTAATATGTATGTACCAAAGGTTGCACTAAATAGTTGAAGAAATCGGCTGTAACGCAGCCCTGTTTCCGTGGATTCATGGAGCTTCACCAGTAATCCTAAGGTGTAAAGTTGCCACACAAATGCCACAGTCAAATCTATTATCCCCCACGTCCTGCATACACCCCACATTTAGACATATCAGTACAGCATATTGTACGCTAAATTAGTCATTAAAATGTGCATACTTTCTCTATTATATACAAAGATTAAAGGTTTTTCCATCATAATTCAACTTTACAATTGATATAATAAGTACCGAGTACTTATTTAACCAAATGATTACAATAAAAATTCTCTTAAGATCACCGATTCACATCTCTCTATCTGATGATTGACAATTTTTTGTAGGGAGAAATTGATAAAGAGATAAAGTTCATAATTAAAAAAGAAAAAGATTTGTAGTACTAGTACTCAATTACTTATATACAGGCTAATCCTTTTTCCACTTTTCACACATGCAATTTGTGCATCTCTTTAACTTTTTCAAAATCACGTGTATACCACACATCAATTAGAGAACGAAACCAAGCAAGAGAACAAGAAAAGGGAAAAAAATGAATGTGTGAAATCAGTTTGTTTTGCAAAGATCGTGATCCGTGATATGCATGCGTTAGTTATCTTTATTTTATTTTTTACCATGATTTATTATAGAAGATTACAAATAATAAACGCATGGAAAAAGAGGAGTCAAGCAACGCGTTGAAGAAGAAAGTAAGGCATAATTACCAGCCAAGAATGGTGAAGGAAACTGGGAGTACAAGTGCTTGAATTCCAATTCCGGAGCAAACGGTATGGAAAGCAGCATAATAAGCGTTCCCATTTCTTGACTCGGTGATGGGGAGCCAAGCATCTTGAGGATCAAGTTTAGTGAGCCGGAGTGCTCTCCGTATAGGGCTACCCAAAGGTGTAATGAAATTTGGCGTTCTTGAATTCTTTGGCGTCTTATTTTTGTTATTATTATTATTTCTTGGAGGCTCTATTGAGAGCAGGGGTTTTCTTGACAAAGATGGTGAATTGTATTGTGTTTGCAAGGGAGGAGCACTCACCGATTGTTGATGCATCTCCACCATTGTTGAAACATTTGTGCTTTCTTCAACCACCTCTCCCATGCTCTCTCTCCTTCTTTCTCTCCCCTTGCCTCAATGCCTCGTGACTTGCTTACCTTTATGCATGGGATATATATAGTGTAAGCAAGTATACGTTTCGTTGAGTCAAATATGATGTACATACTTTCGTGAGTGGCAGACTGCTTTCGTTGACTGCAACTTATGCAATCAGTGATCCTCAAGTCATGAGAGACTGCCAAAATTTTATTTCTTTTCACTTTTTTGGGCAAATAGCTCCACATTGCTTTAGCAGTTTAAGTTTTACCATCTCATTATGGCAATTGTGAGTCAGTCATGCCCAAATAATAGTGCATCAAATTATTTTTAACTGCAATATGTTTTTCCAACACTTGGTGATGGAAAATTGTTATGTATTACGTACCTTTTTCATGAATTGTTCTGTTGATCAGTTGATCCACCCAACCCGTTTGTTACGCGTCTGGATTTCTTTGGTTGACTTGGACTGAGTTTCTCAACATGAAGAGACTTACAATGACCCAGAAAATCCACAAAAGTACTCAATAATGACTTTGTTACCTCTAAATTTCCTTGAACGCTGTCAGTAATTTTCATTTTTCCAAATAGAATGCTCTAATGCACTATGATTATACAACTAATACAAATCAAATGAAGATAAATGAAATAGTTGAGATCAATGCTTTGCATTTTGAAAATAGTACTACAATTACCATAAATTGTACGTCATCTCATTTTCCATTTTTTCTGGGGGTTGTAGAATGTAGATAGATATCAGTTAGCTGCACTCTATTTCTTAATCATCAAGGACATATGTACATAGCTTTTTCTTTTCTTTTTTTTTTTTGGTTGAGTTTTGTAAAAACATGTTTTTTTTTAAAAAAAAAAAAAAGAAAAAAACTTCAAACACGTTTTTTAATTATTTTTTATCTCACAAACACATTTATCAAAAAGAATTTTTAAAATAGCTAGAGTAATATTTTTTAAAAACATTCCAGAATACTTAAAAACAGTACAAGATTTATTTTCATATTAAAAGTAATAACTAAGTTATTTAGACTCAAAATGATTAAACTAATGTTTTGATGTTGCTTAAACCAATTTAGTAACCTACTATGTTTTAATATAATAATCAATAATCAATCTCTGTCTAATTTTTTTTTTTTTAAATGTGGAATGCGGGGCATATTACCTGAATACGATACATCGAGGTTAATAATCATGAAATAGGGAAAAACTCCACAATTGATGACAAGTTTCAAGTCCATGAATTCGAATTTTAGACACTTTTTGATACCTCTTGCCCGTAATGAATTAAACTGAATGAAGTACCAATTCAGTTTCCAAACGTTTTGGTGAATGGAAAATTTTGCATGGATCGGGTTTACGGTCATATCTAAATAACTTGTGATTTCAAAGAGTGTCAATGATGCATACTGATATAAAAAAATAATTTAATAATACTTATATAACTTTATGTTAGACTATCAAATGTTCAAGACGGGACATAGAATGGTGGTTAGTGAGGGCAAGTTTATACTGCAAAACAAAACATAGATACAGAAATTGACGTCCATGTGTTGGTGTAAATTAAAGATGTCTCCTTCAAATGTCAACAACGTCAAACTCCAGCTATTTCTTGCTTGCTTCTCAATTACTATTAATTTATTATTTAGTAATTACGAGTTTCTTCTTTCTTCCATATGACGAAGTTATACCAACTATACAAGCCATAGGTTGCATCTGGGGACACACACACTAACCAATTTCCTTGACTTACTGATTTTGTTTTTTCCTTTATCAATAACTTTTGGAGTTTGGACCCTTTCTAGAAGTTGAAGACTCAAATAAATTACTACATACTACATGAAATTTGTGTCTCCATCCTTTTTGGAGTTCTTGAGCGGTATTAGGTGTACTCCTTTTCTACTTTTTTTCTAATTTCTGGTCGATTTTTTTTTCCATGTATCCCTCATTTCTTCATCCTTTCATTCAAAAATTGAAGCAACCAAAAGTCCAACAACTTTACTATTAAAATGTCCTAATTAATTCAATTTACCTCGTTACATTTTCTCTTTCTTCTAGAGAAAACGAGAAAACAACAAAAATCAACATCATTTGTTGATCAATTATATTACTGAAAAGTCCACGTATATGGATTACGTCAGGTTTGGATTTTATTTCCTTCTTTTGAAACACCTTCTACTATTATTGATGCCTTCGACCTTCTAGACCCTAACAAAGCAGTTGGGAGGGCATGAAGCAACACCATTTTAATATATTTCAATTTTCAACTCCGATTATCAGCCGTTCAACCGGTCAGCGGCCACATATATTAAAAATGTATCCTCCCTTGACTCCTCTCTCTGTTCTTTTTTCCCCCTTTATTTATTTATTTATTTATTTATTTATTTATTTATTGGTCACTTGAGGTCCAAACCAAATTACATAGTGATACTCTTGCCCAGACTCGTACCAACTAACTCTGCATATAAGTGCTCTCTAATAAAATCGGGGATCAAAATATTGAGTAATCCTCCGTGACAAATTCAAACTCCTCTTCGCTAAACTATCTACACACGAGTTACCCTCTCCCAAAAGTATTGCAAATTGCCCCTCTTTTCCTCTTAGACGCGGGACTCACAATTTGCCCTCTTTTCATTTCTCACTAGTTTTTTGCATATGCATGATATTAAGTTTTTGCATCCTTTCTTTCTTCTTTTGTGATATTGAAAGTCAATAGAAGTACAACAAGCATATGACTTAGCTGTCTCTCTAACAATGGTGTATTAATTCTCTTTATTAATATAAATATGTTTTTTTTTTTTAAAATTCACAAGTTGAAAATGATATAACTGTCCAATATTATAGTGTAATAATTTAATACGTCAAATAACATCATTTTTTAGGCTCATTTGTTGCTTTGTTAGATCAATTTTGTCTGTCAATTTTTGGCCTCTAAATTTAAGCTGTGAACTTCTGTCAATTTGGGTCTTCTTTTCCGCGTTCGCCAAGTACTTTGCTTGGGCTCTGACCGCCTCTTGGAGTCACACCCATGATTTTAGTATCCGATCGTTTCCGCTTTTGGGTCATCAAGGCCTATTCATCGTTGGACTTTCAGTCGGGCCGTTTCTCTTCTCGTTTAAAACCAAAACCACCAATCCATTAAAAACTTAGCTATTAATTCTAGTTGTTTTGTAACATATTGTGAAGAATGATGTGGCCCATTTTGAACAGTAATCCGCCTGCAAAACGATCATATTTTTAATCATTAAGCCCCATTTTCCCTATCCACTCACTCCGGACTAAAAACGTAAATTAAATACACTTTTAACTCAAAAGACAGAGAAGGCATGTGAAATCACATGTCCAACCCATATCGTTTCACGGAAGGATATCTCGTACTACAATTTCCAATCCATTCTTGGAAACAGACGGTTCTACCTCTCGTCAGCCTTAGTACATGAATAAAAAAGAGAGACACATGGAAAAAGGTAATTTTATTTCATGTAATAAAAAGGTGGCAATAACTAATAAATGGAGTATACTAGTATTATTTATATTCAAGACAAAGCTGGACAATTCCTTCACAATACTTGGGGGGGGGGAGGGAAAGCAAAAAAGAAAAGAGATAAAGGCAGACTAGACAATTGGCTTGGGCATTTAAAGCATATCTCTGTTTTCAAATTTCACCCCAGCAGGAAAAATGGGTAAATCACAAGACACTTGATTCCCTCCACACACAACCAATCTGCAGCTCTATCATCCAAACTTTTTGTTTCCCCTACGAATACGTTTTCAAAAGCACCTCAGTTATAAATGTTGGATCTTTAAATGTCTCTGAACATACAATTCAAGTACTACCAAGACGAAAATCAAGGTAGAAGGGACATGAGGGGAAATCCTCCTAAAAAGCTAGGCAAGCTAGTGGAGAAATGGAGAAACAAAAACAAGGGTCAGTTTGTGGTCTACACAAAAGATGGAAAGAGGTTTGCAGTTCCACTATGCTATCTAAATCATCCCATATTTCGAGTTCTACTGGAAATGGCTGAAGAGGAGTATGGATCCACAGTTCATGGACCTCTACAAGTTCCCTGTGAGAAAGAATTCATGGAGTATATTCTTAATCTGTTAAAGAAGCATCCTCCTCTGGAAGTGGAGAAAGCACTCTGGTCCGTTGCTGCCTGTAAAGAAGCTTCAGTTTCTTCTCTACTTTCACCGGCTCAGGCCCAAAATCAAGGTGCATTGTTACCTTGCGGTTGAGCAGTTTTTAGATCTTCCTCAAGGTTAGAATTTCAAAGCTAGCAGAACTCCATTATTGCAACATTCTTGTACACTTAGAAACAATTCTTAAGAAATTTTGAAATTAGTTTGTAAACAAAGGTACTTGCTATTACAATAACGAGTTCGCACATTTTCAGATTCAGCACAGACTTGGCTATGGCAGAATTTGGCCATTAGAGTTGGACATGTGCTTCTGCTTGTACTAAGTTTTTTCTACCCGGAGTATAAATTCTTATAATTTCTTGTAAGAAAGAGAAAGCACTTTTCATTATATATTTTTGGCTGAAATGTGTGTATGTTTATATATGTTTATACGAGTTACTACTTCATTCAGTTTTGCTTTACACGAGCATCAGTATCATTTCTGACGCATGCATGATCATCCAAAAAGTCAAATATCAAGCAACAAAGATTTACGCACATCTTCATTTTCCTTTTAGAGGCAAAGCTTCATAATTTAGAGGTAGCAAGCTTTATGAGATCCTTCCTGAGGATCTTTCCTGAAGGGGTTTTTGGTATGGATGTCACAAAAGCTACTCGCCGGATTCTCTTGTATGGAGCCACCTAAAGAAAAGCACACACTTTTTAAGTCTTAAATCTGATTACAACTTAAAAGCACAGAGCACTACTATAGGCCCCCTTTTTTCCACTCTTTTTGTAGCCGAAGTAAATTAAACACAAGATCTAGTATTACCCGTTTGGCAATGAAATCCATGACTGCACAATCAGAAACTGTGCTTCGGCTTTTCCGCACTACATAGGCCATTGGATACTGTCCCACATTGTCATCCGGAAACCTGAAAAGCAGATAAGCAAGTGTGTTTTTTTGCTGTTCTGAAAAATTGATTGTCAAGAATGTCAAGCTTTAACGGCTGGGGAAAAAAAAAAAAGAAAAATAAGGGAAAAGACTCACGGAATAACGGCAGCATCACTAATTTCAGGATGGGTTAGCAATAAAGACTCCAGCTCTGCTGGAGGAACCTATAAATCAGGCAACAATCTTCAGAGGCTAATGATCAGCTACTACACTCATTGAAGTAATCAACTTACACAAGTAAGATATGCAACAATTCTCAAAGAAAGTTGCTTGCTTGAGCTATAGAACAACAGTAACTTACAATTTCCACTTGTATGAAGGGATTATTCAAGAACAACAAAGGACTGTAGAATTACCTGATAGCCCTTGTACTTGATAAGCTCCTTCAGTCTATCGACCACGAAAAGGAATCCATCATCGTCAATATAGCAGAGATCTCCAGTTTTCAACCATCCATCTGAAGTTAGAGTTGATGCAGTTGCCTCTGCATTGCCAAAATAGCCTGGACCCACGGCATTGCATATGCCAACAAATACACCAATATAACCCCAGGTTGAAAAATCAAAACTAAAAAGCCATCAAACAGTCTGAATGGTAGGTTGAAGAAAACCAAAACATCAGTTAATTAGCAACCAAAATTAATTTTAAAGCTAATAGAGTACGTGTTTTAGTGGCATCCCTTCTCCAGAATATTTTGCGCTTATACCACCTTTCAAAAATTAAAATTATGAAACATTTAGCTATTTATGAACGTCACAACTTCAAGGCGTACAAAACTTCACATCTTGAAATTAAGTCAGTTATATGATATTAACGTCCTAAAATATGAAACAATCCTTATTAAGGTATTATCAAATATCTTGTCAAATATAATTTATAATAATATTATTAAAGTTTTAGTAGTGTCTGTCTCATAACGATTTAATCAAATTCTAGTGCATTTTCTTGTTTAGCATTATTTACAATGCAAATTCACGTGATCATTTTTTTTGTTATTCGGGCTTGCTTTTGGGTTCCGTGAAAACAAATAACGGGCCATGGCTTTCGCTTTCAGAAATATCTTGCCAGATTCGTCTCCCCATCAGAAAAATAAATTGAAATAGTGATTCCTGTCCATGTAAAAAATGTGGTATTATAAACAAAGGTTTTATTTACATAATTCAAGAACTTTCGTTCTGAATAGTGACAATGTAAGAGATTGAGGCTTACCTCAAATATTTAATTAAAAAAATACATAAAAGTAGACAAATGATAGTTATTATTTTGGAAGTCCATGATGAATGAACGTGGCCTTTATTTAAATTAAGGGACAATTACAAAAACCTCCCTTAGGTTTCTAACAATTTTACTTGGCACCCCTCAATTTTAAAAAATTACACAAATCTCCCTTGCATTTACTATTTCAGTAACAAGACCTTCCCTGTCAACACAAATTTTAAATAAAAATCTAAATTTGTCCTTACTAATCCAAAAAACAAAAAACAAAAAGTATTATTTTTTTACCACTTCAATTACCGCTAACAACTTAATGAGCACTGCCACTAGAAGCCACAAAACAATCCCACCAACAGCAAGACACGACTACCAACTGATCAGGAAAATAAAAACAAAAAATTCATCTTGTTTTTACCACTTGAATAACAAACACTACCGCCATATCACACTAGCTCTAATTTTATCAATCACTACTATCGCAAGCAACTAGATTATAGAGGCAAAATTCGCAGATGTTCCTTAGCGAAACACCCAAATCTATTTGCTCAAAAGCAATTATATGTTAGTAACTTCCAAACCCTATATTCATAAATCAATTCATATATAACAATAAAAATAATATATTATATTAGAAAAAAATTTTAAAAATATAAAAGCCGTTAGATGGGCTACTGTTGTGATTATAGGGAGGGATAGACAGGAAAGAGTAAGATGAGTCAAGGGTCATTATAATCATTTTAGCTGAGCAAGGGAATTCAGTGTAATTTTTCTAACCTCAGGGGTATCAAATGTAACTGTCAGAAACCTTAAAGGAGGTTTCTGTAATTATACCTTAAATTAATATACATGAGAGCTGACCCTGTGTTCTTAAAAAAAAAAAAAAAGGAGCTAACCTTGCGGCTAACATATTAGATTATAATTTGGTTAAATTAATTTTTATAAACTGATGCTGACAATGTAGAACCGCCAGTTAGGTTTCATCGCAAAAAGCAAGGAAGGAAGGTGGGGGAAAAAGCCGGCCCCCGGCCAGCCGCCGCCCAAAAAAAAAAAAAGTATTAGTATACAAAATCTTATATTTTGATGCTGAGGCAAATTTCTGACGGTATTTCTCGTAATTGCATCAAATTTATTGAATAGCAATATAAAAAAAATTCCAAAGAATTTTAAAATACGTTTGACTTGAAGTTAAACTCACTCTATCATTTGCTAAGAATAGTTTGACATTGAACTTGGAGGTGGGTTTTTTTTAAAAAAAAAAAAAAGGATCAAACTTGGGTTTCAGTAAACCCAAATGGACAGCTCAGCATATGGATGCCATCAACGCACACTATATATATGTATGCATCTATGTCTACGTGAAATTTTCTCAAGATCCGATCTTATCGGATGTTACATACTAGGCAGTGATTAATATATTTGTTCAATTATGAATGATAAATTATTAAGAATATCCTCCGATTTATATTCTCACTAAACTTCAATATCATTTTAAAAAGGTAAAAAAACCAATATTCCACTATAAAAAAAAAAAAAAAAGTACTCATGTTCATTTTGCAGTTCAAGCATTCGAGCAAAATTTTCGCGGAAGGATTAATGTGCATGTACAAAGGCAAGCATGAAAGAGTAATTAACAGAACTTTTAACTTTATAGAACATATATAAGTCCTTTGTATTATGTTAACAAAATCATATGATTTACCAGTGGACAGTAAATTATTTTTTATGTACTACGTATATGGCTTCTTTATATGGCAACTAGAAGCACAAAAATATGCAATAAAATATTATGAATTGTCAATTTGAGCATTCAAGCAATGGGGGTTGGTGTGTTGGGATTGCACTGTGCTTACCTTTCATGATTGAAGGCCCTCTGAGCCAAAGCTCACCAGTTCTGTTCACCGGCAGCGCCTCCCCAGTCTCGGTATCCACAATCTTCGCCTCCGTGTTAGGTGTAATGAGCCCTGCTGTACCATACCTCCGGCTCTCCTCCAACGTATCCGTTGAAGCCCCAGCTCCACTGGACTCAGTCAACGAATAACCTTGCAGAATGGTCACCTGGGGATACTTCTTCCTAAATAAATCCACCAACCCCTTACTCAGCGGTGCACCACCGCATAGCACATACCTCAAACTCTCCAGATTATATTTCTTCCTTATTACATCAGCATTGTTCGCCATAGCCACTAAAATTGGGGGCACCAGAGGTAAATAAGTGACCTTAAACTTGTCGATGGCGGACAACATTTGATCCATGTCGAACTTTGTTAAAACCACCACTGTACACCCTTTTGCTAGAAGACTGATGGCAAATGATGCTAAACCGTATGTATGAAACATAGGGATGGTAGCGATGTAAATTTGGTCCTTTTCTTGCGTTCTAAAACGTCCCTCCACCATATCGATAAGCGCGATGAGGTTCCCGTGGGATGAAACCACGCCTTTGCTTGCGCCCGTGGTACCCGAGGAGTAGAGAAGAGTTGCCGTGTCGTCCTGAGTCACGCGGTCCTTGACTATGTTTTGACTCGGTTCTTTCTTCATCATATCCTCCAATCTACCTACAATTCTCCAGAGAGAATTATTGCCAGGAGGAAGGTTAATGCTTTCTGAGCTTGAGATTGAGTCGGTGCTCATGAGGACAATTGGTGGGGTTACATTGATACATTTTGCGGAGAGTTTAGAAAGGAGTTGGGGGATGGTGAAGACGAGGGAAGCCTTGGAATCCAAGATTTGCTTGGATATTTCTTGGGCTGTGTTGAGTGGATTAGCAGTAGTGATAACGGCCCCGAGGGACATGACAGAAAGGCAGACAATCGGGAAGAAGATGGTGTTTGGGGAAAGCAGGAGGACCACGTGACCTTTGCGAATTCCCATATCTGAGAGACACGTGGAAACGGACTCAACGGCCTTCCAGACGTCTGCGAAGGTGAGGCGTTGGCCGGTGGGTGCGTCTACGAATGCAACCTTATTATTGTGCGGCTCTGAGGAAGAGGAAATGAAGGTGGTGATGTCAAGAAAGTGGTTAGTTGCTAATGCCATGGGTTTCCGTTTGCTGTAGAAGGTGGAGTTGGACTTGCAGAAGCCGCTTCGGGGATCCATGGTGGCTTAAGAACTATGCTGTAATAAACCAGATTCCTGTGGGCTTGATGTGGTGCCTGGTTGGCTACGAACAAAGATTGACTGTCTTCAATGTTTCTGCTTTTTAAACTGAAATCTTTTTTCAGGTTTATGTTTTCATTCTATTTGGCATGGTCAGCTATTACCTAAGATCTTGTCATTACTGATTGCTAGTAGGAGTCATTAATTATCAGGATTTTAAGAGCTACAAAATAGGTAAGTCTTGAATTCTAATTTAAATTAAATTAATGTACTTGTAGAGATGTCTTGTGAGCATAGTATTAGATAAGGAGACAAAAAAAAAATTATAACTTTTTTAAAAATAAATTATTATCTATCAACAAATTTTATTAATTTTTAATAATTAATAGTCACAAAAACTTTGTATCTCACACAAGTTTGAATGTTGACCCCCATTCACTGTGTACAATGTGGTCTACCAAAATTTGTGTCTCACAAGTTTGAGGGGTGACCCCTATCGTGTATTATGCGGTCAGTCAAGCTTAAAAATTGCAAAGCCTTCTAAGTTTTTTTAATACATCTGTGGATTGGAAAATTTGGATTGAATTGCATTTAAAAGAATAATAAAAGAGGTAGATGTTTAAAAAATTGAAAAGATTGATTTTTGTTTTATGACCAAAAAAACAAAAGAACATGTACTGAATCGTATAGAACAACCAACAAACAACCTGTGTACTAACCTTGTTGTTTTCCATCATTATCTTTTTGTTTTTTTTCAAAAGTCAACTTGTATTCCTTATAATTTGTAGTTACAAAAGTATAGATATACAGTAGGAGCCACTGCTCCTAAGAAAACTATGAGATCTCTAGGATCCATAGAGGGAAATTATGTTCCCATAAGATTGGTTTTCTAAGCTTCACAGCAAATTCTGCCACTTTAACAGCTAAAACATTAGCCTTACCATTACAAAAAAGAAAGGAGCAAGAACCAAACAAAACACCTATGTCTAGAATGTTTTCCAGGATTGTTGCACATTTAGCATCATTTGTTTCCTTCTGTTCCAGCTTCTGCATCAGCTTATTGTTGCTAGATCTCACTTGGATTTTCTGCCATTTCCTCTGCCTAGCGAGTATAAGGGCCAGCTTAATTGAGTTGGCTTCTTCCATAACCTGATCTCCCTCTCTAAGCTCATTCGCAGCCCATATCATTTTTGGTTTCCCATCCATGTCCCTGGCTACTATGCTATATGCCACCCTCTTTTGAATTTTGTTCACCTTGACAGATACATGGATTATGGTTGTATCCGGGTCTTCTACCTAGCCCTCTAAGTCAACTGTAGAATCTCTTCCATGTTGCGTTTCATCCTTGCTCCCTCCCTTCACTTCTTGATTTATTTGATCGAACTCCCACCATTCTTGTCTAGCCTTCTCAATGACTTCAAAGCTTGTGCTTATTTCTTCATTGAAATTGCATTTGTTCCTATTCTTCCAAATATGCCAGAGGATGTAGACAGATAGTTCAATGTGCTTTAATCCATCTCTCCTACTTCTTGCTTTCCACAATTCAGTCCACCAGTCCCAAAAATTACCACGCATTCCGTTAATCCCTTCCCATTGCACGGGAGAGAAGTTCCAGATATCCTGTGCATGTTTACATAAGAGAAGAGCGTGTTCGACTGTTTCAGGAGCTTCACCACAGCACATACAGATTGGTACCCCTTTCCCAGTTCTTTGAAAAATTGCTGCATTAACTGGGAGAGTCTGATTAATGCAACTCCACATGAAGCTTTTCAACTTATGTTTAATCTTCAATCCCCACATGTTCTTCCAGACCTTGCTGTCCTGTCTTGAGGTATTTGGTCTCTGGTAATCTCCATTTTGGATTTCTCCTTCGAGTATTTTTTTTCCCATCGTATACCCCGACTTCACCGTATACACTCCATCTTTATTTCCTGACCATACCATTCTATCCTTTCTACCTGTTATGTTGATTGGAATTCTCAATATTTGTTCAACTTCCTCCGGGATAAAAATGGAATCCAACATCTCTTTGTTCCAACATTTGTTCCAAATCAGCTGACTTACCATTTGTATTTGGCAATCCTGTGGTTGAGGAGATTTTATTTTTCCATCTCGGCTGAATGGAATCCATCTATCTGTCCATATATTCACTGATTTTCCATCCCCGATCTGCTTTCGCGTACCCTACTCCATCAGACTTCTTGCTGTGTTCAGGCTTTTCCAGAACCATGACGCGTTGCTGGGTGGTTTTGCATAAAGGATTGGGTGCTTTTCACAATATTTTGCCTTAACAACCTTGCTAACTAACAGATTGGGTTGAGTGATGAATTTCCATATCTGTTTGGCCAGCAAGGCTTTGTTGTAGCATCCCATATCTCTAAATCCCATGCCACCTCTTTCTTTCTCATCAGTCAATTTTCTCCAACTCACCCAGTGCATTTTCTTCCCCTCCTGAGAGTTGCCCCACCAAAATTTGGCCATTATGGCACTGATTTCCTTTCCCAACTTTTTTGGTATGCTGAAGCATGACATAACATAAGTTGGAATGGACATCAAGACTGATTTGAGCATTATTTCCTTTCCTGCTTTACTCAGGAACTTGTTCTTCCAGTTCTCCACGTTGCTTTTAATTTTGTCTCGAATGTATCCAAATAGCTGCTTTTTGGATCTGGGGAATATCATTGGAAGACCGAGATATTTGCTCTGTGACACCATCTTGACCTCTCCCAGTACCTGGTTCACCTCCATCCTCTGGTTTTCTGATACATTTCTGCTAAACATGACATATGATTTCTCCATGTTCACCATTTGCCCCAAAGCCTTTTCGTACATTTTCAATAATCTTTTTAACTCCAGGGTTTCATTTTTGTCAGCTCTACAAAAGATTAATGAGTCATCTGCACAAAAGAGATGAGAAATAGCTGGACCTTTTCTGGAAATTTTCACACTAGTTAGTTTTTTTTTTCCTCACTGCATGTTGGAGAAGGCTGGAGAAACCTTCAGCACAGATTAGGAACAGGTAGGGGGACAGAGGATCCCCTGCCTAATCCCACGCTGAGGTTTGACATACCCACACTTTTCTCCATTAATCATAAAAGCATATGAAACCGAAGTCACACAATTCATGACCCAGTTAATCCATGTATTATTAAAACCCATTTTCCTGATGACTAGTTCTAGATATCTCCATTCAATTCTATCATAGGCCTTAGACATATCTAACTTTATGGTCATTAAGCCAGCATTGCCTTCTCTTTTGTTTTTGAAAAAATGTAAATACTCATGGGCAATAATCACGTTATCCAAAATTTGTCTACCAGGAATAAAGGCTGATTGGTTTTCACTAATGCAAGAGTTGAGGAATGGTTTGAGCCTCTGCGCCAGGATTTTCGAGATGGCCTTGTAAAGTACATTACAAAGACTAATGGGTCTAAACTGGGATGTATCGGTTGGCTTGACCACTTTTGGAATCAAGGAAATTAAGGTTTCATTTAAGGAATGGAGCATGAATCCCGAGTGAAAAAAACTTTGGATAGCTGATGTAATTTCGGACCCTAAAACATCCCAGAATTTTATGAAAAATAAAGCAGTCATACCGTCTGGTCCAGGAATTTTGTCTGGGTTCATGGATACGAAAGCCTCTTTGATTTCCTGTGCTTCCACTGGCTTTATGAGTTTATCATTCATCTGCGCAGAGATTGTGATAGGTATTCCTTCTAGAATTTCTTCAAAGTGCTGCGGGATGGATGAAGAAAACAACTTCTTAAAATACTCTTCTACTTCGGCTCCCACCTCCTTGTTATCCTTACACCAACTGCCATCTTGTTTCTGGAGACTTTGAATTTGGTTTCTTTTTCTTCTATTTTTTACACAAGCATGAAAGAATCCCGTGTTCCTATCCCCTTCTTTTAACCATTTAATCCTTGATTTCTGATACCAGTACATTTCCTCTTGCCTGTACGCTTTACCCAGTTCTGTTCTCAATTCATCATGTTCCTGCCTATCTATCTGCTTCTTCTGTTTCAAATCCTTTAGTTTCTTTTTTAGTTCAATTATTTTCTTTGCAGAATTGCACTGAGTAGATTTATTCCACTTTATCAGCTTATCCTTGACTTCCTTCAGTTTTTTTGTGACGCAAAACATCTTGGAGCCACTGAATCTTGATTTCCAGGCATCGCACACTACTCCATTAATTTCCTCATGCTCCAACCATCTATTGTCGAAATGGAACCTCCTTATCTTCTTGGTCATAACCGGGTAGAGATCCAAAAATAAAATGCTATGATCTGAATCTTCCTTTGAGATATGATGACAGATGGCTTGATCAAAAGCATTCATCCACTCAACAGTGCCTAAACCCCTATCCAACCTCTGCTTTATCTCTCCTCTTCCACTCCAGTTATTTGACCATGTCTAAGGCTCTCCTTTAAACCCAATATCTTGCAAACCATTGTCATCTATCATATTTCTAAAATCAACAAAAGACCATTCCTTTCTCAGCCTGCCTCCCCATTTTTCTTCATTAGATCTTATATCATTCAGGTCTCCTATTAATAACCAGTTTGTTCCCCATAAAACCTTCCTTCGATTGATGACTTTCCACTGCTCCTTCCTTATTTTTTTGTTTGCACTAGCATATACACCAATACACCACCAGCTTCCTGTTCCAGCTTTTCCTTCAATGAGGATTTCTATTGTGAAAGCAGTCTTGATCACTTGTTTAATCCCTTCATCTTTATTCCACATAGCTGCCATTCCCCCTGCCAGTCCCATTGGTTCCACCACACATATTTCATCAAAGCCTAATTTTCTCCTAACCTTATCCATAAAGCCAATCTTGTTTTTTGTTTCTAAAAGAATGATTACATTTGGGGAGAGGAGTTTGTTTTCCTCCTTCAGTTGGGGAATTGTCAAGGGGCTCCCTGCACCTTGACAATTCCACACCATAAGCTTCATGGGAGACTTGGGAGCTTTTCTAGGTAAGCCCCCTCAACCTGCTGAATCTCTGTCAAGACATCCTCTGTATACCCCATCCTTCTTTTATTGCTCTGATTTTCTCCTTGCATCAATACATCCTCCTCCTTATCTATCGTTAGTTTCCTTTTCTCGCCTATCTGAAGCTTATCCCTTATATTGCTTTTGTCCTTCAAGGGGGTCCTATCTCTTTCCTTCAATCTTTTATAGGTTCCTAACTTCCTTTGGCTCTTATTTTTCTTATTATTTTCGACCTCATTATCCTTGATTTTCTGCTCTATTTCCATATTAATCACCTTATTCTTCTTTGTTTTCTCGGTCTTCGGTTGTTCCTTTACCGGCTCTTGGATATCTAACTCCCCTGACTTGCTCCCTTCTTGTCTAATATTAGCAGAAATTAATGTACCAGGACTAACAAGAATTGAAACCTCTATATCCCTTGGTTCTGACTTCTCACTTCTCTCTCTCATCCTATCATTTGCATCCACTATTTTGATCAGATTGTTTTCCTTAGAACCTATACTGCTCAGTTTCACTCCTTTTCCTATGTTTCCAAACTCTTTTCCTTGAGCTACTGACAGTTCACCACCTTTTATACTCACTTCCTTATCCTTCCTTTCTGAGTGTTCTTCATGTTTGTTCGAACTCAGCTTTTCCTTTCTGAAACCTTCCTTCATTTGCTTAAAATACTCATGATTGACCTAAGTTTTTCGGTTGCTCATGGGAGTTCTAATGCTGCTAGCCTTCATCCATTCCCCAAATTGTTGCTCCTCCCCATAGCAACCTGATACTCTTCCCTTGAAACAGGATTTATCATTATGACCTATCAAACCACAGTTGTAACAAAAATCTGGGCTCCTTTCATATTTAAAGTTTATCCATCTGGTCATACCATTCCCTTTCACAGTGGTACCTCTTATTAGGGGCTGTGAGATATCCACCTCCACTAGTAGTTTCATGTGTCTTCCATCTCTTCCTCCAGTGGAAGAAATGATAATGCTCTTGACCTCCTTAAAAACAGCCCCAATCTTTTTCCCAATTTCCTTAGTTAACCAATGAAGAGGGACATTCCATGCCTGGATCCACATTTCCACAGATGTGAATTCATTGATATCCTCTTCTAGTCCTTCTCTCCACTCCTTTAATACCAGCAATTGGTTGTCAAAGATCCACGGTCCTCCTTTTAGGACTTTCACTTTCTCTTCCTGATTATCAAAGATGAACTGAAAAAGATTTATTCCTAACTCAGCTACTTTGATATTTTTCATTGAACCCCATGCACTTTGAGCAAAATACTTAATTCCAGTGAAGTTGGCTCTTTTTTCTCCAATTATTTTCCCAATGATACTCCTTTGACACTCCTCCACTCCTTCATAAGCATCATTTTCACTAATCACCCGTTGTTCTTTTTCTTTGTCACTTAGTACAAACTTTTCCAAAACTCTAGCTAATTCTTCCTCCATCCCGAATACTTGATAGATTCTTGAAGGAATACCCCACAATATTTGCGCAGGTGGTGTACCCTAGCCTGAAGAAACACCTGCCAAAGAGCACTACCAAAAAAACACCAAAAGCAGCAAGAAAAACGAAAGAAATAGAAGGAAAAGAGCAGATTAAAAGAGAAGTTACGCAGTTCTACTTTGCTATACACACTGAAGAAGATGGAGATAACGAGGCACATTAAAAAGACTAAATAATAGGATTACTAGGAAATTAGAGAAGCAAGAATGTCCTACCATTTGGTAAATAATGTATCAGAGGGATCCAATATGTAATCTTTTTCCGCAATATATTTACCCATGGCCTGTACTTCACTTCTGGTAAAATAGATAGCAAGGAATGGAGAATCCTGCATGTCAGCTAAAAGATCAACCTGAAGTTTGATAAACTAAGGCCTTACCAAAAGCAGCTGGTACTGCAAATCGAGACATGGATTTTTCTTTGCAGGCATCTCTGTTTTTAAAAGTTTAAAAAGTTGAAAAAGTTGAAAAAAGTTTTCCCTCCTACCAAAAGAAGAAAGAAGCTCTCAAAAGGAGAGAGAAGCTCTCAAGGAGAGAGTTTTTTGATTTCCATCATTATCAGTAGCCCCATTGTTGAAGAAGATAGAAAATGGGCCTACTAGAGTCGTGGGACTAAAAAAAGCAAGAGAACGACAATGTTTTGATTTTGTTATACTGAACCGCCATAATAATTGGTTTAGACTAGATAACAGAGATATCAAATGGTTAACAAACAAGACTAAATTGAGTAATTACTTAACTAGTTGTTTTGGGGTTGTGTGGAACTTGTAAATTTTACAAACAACTGAGCATGGGCCAAGCTCTGCTGAGACACGGAGAGTAATACAAGTCCAACATGGAAACACAAAGGTGTCCTGCATTTTCGTAGCAGCATCCGTCCAACCAATTCAGAAAATAAATAAAATGATTGCTTCTATGACAAGGATATTTTGAAGAAGTATTTTTAGTCAGTGAGCAGGGAAGCAACGGGAGTCCAATGCCTCAACATTTACTAAATGATGGAGTCCAGCGACAACTATATGCAGCAGGTCGCAGAGGTTCAAGGGCCAATAGAATCCACAATTAATCCATCAAGAGAATGCAAGAGGGCAAGTGGACGCCAGATTAATTGGTGGAACTTTAATTCTGAACTTCAAACATTATTCCCAGTTTTTCTTCTGTATTTAAGGTGTTCCGGATCCAGAAAACAAAAGAACCTCATGATTGACCTCATGTCTTCAAAGTTTTGAGGTAGCAAGTTTTATGAGGTCCTTCCTGAGAGTCTTGCCGGAAGGATTCTTGGGAATGGAAGCTATAAACTCCACTTGCCGTATTCTCTTGTAAGGAGCCACCTACGAGGGCATAAACAGGATTAACGACATTACATCATCAGAATAACCAAATAAGTGAGTGTTAAGTTGGAAGTTTGATGAAAATTGCCGAATAATTATGTCCAGTTGAATCACCTGCTTGGCAATAAAATCCATTACCGCAGCCCCTGAAATTGTACTTCCAGCTTTTCGTACCACGTATGCCATGGGAAATTGTCCAACGTCCTTATCGGGAAACCTGAGTAGGCAATCACAGTTGGACATTTAAGTTTAACGGACGGCAATTATCCTTTTACTGCTTGAACGCTATATTAGAGCCTAAAGTAATGCAAAGAAATCCTTACGGAATTACAGCAGCATGAGCTATTTCAGGATGATCGAGTAACAAGGCCTCCAGTTCTGCTGGAGCAATCTACAAAAGTTCAAGACTCATCTATTAGGAATTCCGCGTGGAAGAATGAATGATTTACCAGACAGAGAATTACTTGCATGAAGCTAGAACACAGCGTGTTGAACAGAACAATATAGGTTTAGAGTTGATTATGATAAATTACTCAGATGGCACAATGACCTGATAGCCTTTGTACTTGATGAGCTCCTTCAGCCTATCAACAATGAAAAGGAATCCATCCTCGTCTATGTAGCAGAGGTCTCCAGTTCTTAACCAGCCATCCGAATTCAGAGTTGATGCAGTTGCTTCTTCGTTGCTGAAATAACCTGCATGCGTCAAGGTTATCCTACAAATCAATAACTACTAAGTAATTCCCGGACAGCAAAACTTAATTAACCTATAAGGTCTGAATGTCCAGAATTGGGCTATCACATTTTATGGCTTGAAGATGACAGACTATATTGGTTATATCCTGTAAAAGGTCGTCAATTGACGACATTGTCACTAAAAATGTTATTGGATTATAATTTTGTTGATCTTTGCTCTAATATTGGCAAGGAAAGGTGTCATATTAACTCTGGCAACGATTATACAGAGTTCATTATGTTGGGATTAATGTCCGAAAATATAAAAGAGATCTAATTGCGGGATAAATGTGACAAAACTTTTTTGAATACTCATATTAGATCTTATTTTTAAGCACCTGCCCCTGGAAAAAAAAAATTTTACTAGAAGCCATACACTAGGGTAGGCTGGTTGTGAAGTGAACTCTCTAAATTTGCCAAATACGGATTATTTTATTTGCTATGTTTTTCAGTCTATACATTTAACAAATGAAAAGGGTATTAGTACGAACATGCTTACCTAGGTCAATTTTCCATTAAAAAAAAAACCGTCGTTTTTTTCCTATTTCTCTGCCTTCCTCACTCTTTTCTATTTTCTTTTTCCTTTTTTTCAAGGGGAAGCAGGGAGGGTGTATCATCTTTTCTTTTCATTTCGATAATATGGTATTACAATTGGTTTGATGCACGCAGTCAGAAGCCCAAGTGAGAAAATTGCTTTCACACTTATAATATAACAAACAAAACCACATTTACCTATAAACCCACGGGAAAAAAAAAAAACAGAAAACAAAGGTGACAAACTGCGTAACATGGAAGTGACTGTCAAATTCATATGAAATGACAAACAGCTGTCCATTAGCTACTCCATGCATTTGCAGTTAACAACCATTGTGATGGAAACTAGCTCGGATAACAAATCAGCTAAAGAAGAAAAAAGGTAATAAGGTGGGAAACACCACATTTTCCACTTTCCATTATTGATCCAACAAGATATTTCCTAAACTTCAGATGCTATCCATTCAATCATACCTTTCATAATTGTTGGCCCTCTTAGCCAAAGCTCTCCGGTTTGATTCACCTGCAGCGCCTTCCCACTATCTGGGTCCACAATCCGCCCTTCAATGTCGGCCGACAGCAGCCCCGCGGTTCCGTACCTCCGGCTCTCCTCTATGGTGCCCGTGGACGCCCCACCTCCCGTTGACTCCGTCAAAGCATACCCTTGCATGATAGTCACATTCGGAAATTTCTCCACGAACCCCTCAATCACCTCCTTACTCAGCGGTGCACTCCCACACATCACCGTCCTCAAACTACTCAGATCATACCTCTCCTTGATTTGATCAGCTTTGTTTACCAAACCCTTCAAAATTGGAGGTACTAACGGCAAATACGTAGCTCTGTATTTTTGAACGGCTGATAACATCTCGTCCATGTCGAACTTCTTTAAGACCACCACCATTGAGCCTATAGCTAAATGACCTATGATAAAGGCACCTAAACCGTACATGTGAAACATAGGTACGGTTGCGATGCAAATTTCGCCTTGATCGCCACGTGGTGCAAGACTGTTAAATACAGTTTGGACTGAAGCTATGAAATTCTTGTGGGACGAAATCACTCCTTTGCTAACGCCAGTGGTGCCGGACGAGTATAGTAGTGTTGCGGCGTCGTTTAGAGTCACCCGGTCTCTGACGCGGTTTTGACTTGGCGTTTCTCTTTTCATCATTTCCTCCAACCTGCCAATTACAACGCTTTTTTGACTAAGGTTATTGTCGAATAGCTCTGGTATCTGGTTTTGGTTTTCTCCCATGAGGACAATTTTAAGGTCGTTAGAAGCGTTAGCTAGTTTGGGCAAGAGTTGGGGGATTGTGAATGCGAGAACAGGCTTGGAATCAGAGATTTGTTTGGCAATTTCGCGGGCGGTATTGAGGGGGTTGGTTGTAGTGATGATGGCACCGAGGGAAATAACGGAGAGGGTGACAACCGGGAAGAAAATGGAGTTGGGAGAGAGGAGGAGGACAACGTGGCCTTTGCGAATACCCATTTCGGAGAGACACGTGGAGACGGATTCCACGGCTCTCCAGAAGTCGGCAAAGGTGAGTTGGCGGCCGGTGGGGGCATCGACGAAGGCAACTTTGCCATGATGAGGACGCGAAGAGATGAATGTGGTTACGTCAATAGCATGGTTAGCGGGTAATGGGGTGGGTTTGCGCTTGCTGTAGAAGGTGGAGTTGGCTTTGCAGAAGCCACTTCTTGGGTCGATCATCAGCTGGGGATCAGCTGATTGCGCCGTTATGGAGGAACTAGGAAGAGCATTGCTGTGGCAGCTTTTTTTTTTTTTTAGTACTGATGAATAATTTTCTTTTTCTTTATTGTATTTATTCCTCTCTCCTGACGTTGCAAATTAGTTAGTGTTTTTTTTTTTTTTTTTTTGAGAGCAGGTATGGTGTTAGTTGTCTAATATATTGAATTAATACTGATAATGTAGCTAGGTGGATTCGAAGCCATCGTTAACATTTGAAAATGATGATTTAATCATTAATGTGGATGCTTGATTAAAGTGATCAGATAAAAAAATTAATGTGGCTGCTTATTGGAAGGAGTGGAGTACAATAATTTAGAGGAAGAAAAGATCAAGTAGAGATTTTATTTGCATTTTAATTCAAAACCATAATTTGTCTCATATATCTTGCCATCTCTGTCAAGTTTATACTTATACCAATATTTAAAACCATTTCTAAGAAGTTGTTGTCACGTCATGTGCACACTATAGTAACTATCTGATTCACTCCAAGTGTGATAAATGTAAATGCGAGGTCTCAACTTCTCATTAATGGTATTGGAAAAATGGCACTGAAGTTTTGAACTGAATATTTTTACATGCATTTTGGTTAATGATGGATGGAGCCATGTAAATGGAGAAAGGATTGCATACTCCATGATATGCAATTATTAATTGGCAATATCTACCCGATTCTTACCCCCGTTATAGGGTAGTTGGAGGAAACTGATAAGATTGAACTATTATCAAATCAGACAGATGCTCTATGCACCCATATAAATTTTTTTATGAAAAGCAGTGTTTGTATCCATAACATTGTACTCTTCTAAGATTTAAGTCTTTTTATGGTCACAATGGCCCAAGTGCTGTTGGTTACATACCATGTTAAGCTAATAGGTCACCTGTCATTATCTGTGTGTCTATATATATATATATATATATATATATATGTATTTGCACCTATCAAAGAAGCATTAAAATACGGAATTACAGCACAATGGGATCAAAAGTAATAGGATCCTAAGTATAAACTCAAGATAGGTCTAAAGGAGACTTTCGCCCATGGTGCGTACGCCATTCATTTGGGTAGGTGGCATTGGAGCTGGCAATCAAACTTAAAACCCAACAACCTACTTAACCCGTCTACTAATTTTAAAGGATTAGTTGAGTTAGCTGGGTTATGAGTTTTGGTTGGTTGAATTAAGAAAACCTAACTTATTTATTGGATGGGTTGAGTTTTTTATTTAGGTACTCATTACTCAACTTATATTTAAAAATAAAAAATAAAACATTGGAGGGTTCAATTTTCAGGGAAATGAGGAGTTTTACTACCCTGATGACTTCATCGAACGATCCTAGTATGTTAGGTTTTATTGACATGACGACTACACATATTTCTGAGTACCGATTGCAACAGATCAAGCTTACTGGGGTCAAAATCAGTGGGCTGATAATGATCAATCCTTGAATTTCCTTCCCTAGTATAGTAAATTTAAGATTTTAGTAACTCTAAAAATATATAAATATATAATTTGACCCAAAAAAAAATGGAAATCATGAAAAAGGAAATGTCATTTTGGTTGACTGAAGTTACCATGTAAATTTATTTTATTTTGGTTAATTTTTCTGTTTGTTGGGCTTATTATTTACTGCCATTTGGATTGGATTTAAATATTGTAATTTTCTTATGCAACTAACTTTCAAGTGGATTTTATTTTCCATTTTGTTTACCCATAGATTTTGAACCCCTTTTCCCTCATGGGTTTTTGGTTTTCAATGTACTTGGGGATTATCATGTTATTGAAATATAGAGCAGATATAAATTCTTGTTATTGGTTTTTCAATTGAAGACTTGCAATACTTAAACCTTTTTAGTAATAAGAAGATTGTTGTAGTAACCATTCAAATGATTGAATTATTAAAAGTGTGTGTTTGTATTTGTGAAAGTGTTATAGTGTGTGAAAATATGTTTATATATGGAAATATGTGTTTATATCTGTGAAAAAAATCATTTTGTAATCATTTTTTGTTTGTGTAAACGTGTGTGAAAAAGTTTTATGTATCAAAATTTATAAAATAATATGTTGGGTCATATTTGAGTCATGGGTTTGAATTAACCCAATATTAACCCAACATACAGTTGAACGGGTTGGGTATAACCTATTTAAATGAAAAACCAATACCAATCCACTTAAAAACCGCTCAACCCGCCCAATTGCCAACCATAGGTGGCATCAACTACTTCAAGATTATATTCTTAGGAGCCGTTTGGTTTAAATTCCTCAATTACTATCACAATGGGTATCATTAACTCTACTATGAGTACGGGTTTTGATAATTCTTCTCAACATGTTTGGTTTAATAATGGAATGGGTGTCATTATAAAAATACTTGTTTGGTTTATTGGAATGACTTTCAACTAAATTTTAAAATTTTTAAATATTTTCTTTATGATATACATATTTTTTAAATTTCTTATTTCGTATATTTTTTAAAAATTTTAAAAAAAAGACTTCTTCAATTTTAAATGTAGCCATGCTCCAATTTGAATATTATGCAAATGATAAGCTTAAAAAAGTTATTTTTATTGTATTGATAGAGAGTACTATATATCTTTGACTTTCAGTTCAAATTTTTATAAAAAAAATTGAATGTAAAAAAAATTATTAAAAAGAATTTTTATAAAAATTTTTATAAAGCACTAATCAAGAATATTCAAAATCAAAAGACAAAACAGAGAGAGAGAAATAATAATATATTGGGGAGTGGGTACTCAAAAGATATGTGCGTTTTTTAGTTAGTGTGTTTTTGCCTTTAATAATAAGGGATAATGGATTTGATAGAATAGTATTTTAGAGAGAATCATTAACATCTCAATTATTCACTATCATTCTCATTGAACGATGGTAATAATTGTTTTACAAACAACAACAATGGGTATAATTATTTATGACACCTATTCCTTTCCTTGATTCTCCTCAACCAAACACCCTTGTACTCTATACTCACCACCACCTGCCAAAATTTCCGAACAATGTTGAATTGTGCACCGTCGAAAAACTATAAGCCGTACAAGAAAGAAAGGAAAAAGAAGGCTTAAAGATTGAATTAAAGATATCAAGGTTTGATGAATGATATTTCTAACGGATGATGCCGGGGAGGTGCATTTTCGTTTGCATTGCAAATGTTGTACTGAATGAATAATCAAGTCGAAGTCGACATCACTTCCAGCAACTTCAATCCCAAGTCCAAAGAGAAATTAAGATCCTGGGATGGCGGCCCCTAGGTCAGATTTTATTTTTTGTTTCTTGTGGGTCTGAGGCCTGCTTCCGGAATTTTCATCCAAAGAGCGCATGCTGGAAGCCGGATAAATTTTTTAGGCCCAATACAGATTCTCTCTTGAGTGTAACTTGACCCAATCAAGGCCCAGCCAGAAAATTCTTTTTTTTTTTTGTCCAAATCCAACAGACGATTCTGCCCAACAGTACAGGGAATGGTTCAGTCTCGTTTCATCGGGAGATATTTGAGTGGATCGGGTCTACGGGTGAGGTCGTGGACTCTATGGTCCACCTTCTTCCGCATCTAACAAAAATATTATGGGACTCACATGGAGTCCACAAGAACCCACAAAAGGATCCACTTTTGATGAATGCGAAAGAAGTAGACCACAGGGTCAACGGTTTCATTCGTGGACCCGGTCCACCTAAATATGTCCCTCGTCTCATCATCCCGTCAACAGTATAGGGACTCCAATCGCGGAAACGTCGACGTAATGACAGGTGGAGGAGGAGACGGACGCAGCACTACTTTCAAAGGCATCACCATGCACCACCCAAAGCGGTGGCACGTGGTCACCGGAAAGGGCATGTGCGCCCTTATGTGGTAAAATATTTACCATCTGGATTTCCTTTCTTTTAATTAAAATCACCTGTCTTCTATTTAGCTGCTGATGTTTTTCAATCGCATTTATTTGATGAGTGCGGACTTTATTTAATTAGTTTAATTTGTATTTACATTTCAGGGCTCTTGATAATTTCCTATGGATATAAATATTTTGTTGGTTGAATAATTAAAGTTTAAGTCTTTGAGTCTTCATTGCATTTTTTGGGCATCCGGGACCTTTTTTTTGTGTAATTTCTCAATTATATAGCGTTTAAAGTGGCACAAATGACAAGGAAATGAATCCCTCGGTAGATGCCTTTTCTGATATCTGGATGCACTAAATAAGGCACCTTTTTTTGTTTTTTTGGGTCATCAAGTAAATATTATCAAGATACTGTCACTGTTGAGTTCAGATTGGAAGACTCAACTGTCTTGTTCTTGGATTACCTTGATCCTCGAATTAGAAAGATTTGCTTAATCACCTTTTTAAAGAATTTCTTTCTTGTACATTATTAGAGAATGGTATCTGACCTTGCCGTAGCCTTAGCTTGATTTTGATAGATTTGCAAACTAATTTTAATTTAGATATATTTGGTTGGAGAAATATAAGTAAATGGCTGGAACTTGGCATGCTAAATAGATGGCAGACGTGAATTGCATTCGATTGTCTGTAATGCTGGGACCACATGGATTTGCAATTTTAGGACTGGTTATACATGACCAAAAGGAAATCATGCCTTGTTTGTCACTATTGAGATGGTAAAGTCTGATGCTAAGTCATTCAGGGGATATATCTTGACGAAATAAATCATATCACAACAATAGGAGTTGGTTCTGTCATTCAAGAGTTATTATGTTTAGTTCCTTTCTTTCTTTAAATTTATCTCTTATACCGTCCACGGTGTCCATTGCGTTTTCCATTAGGGATCTTTCAGAAACTTCCATGCTTGCCTGTCAGAAGTAAATACTTCTTGTTGTTGTTGTGCTGGTACTGTTACTTCTGGTGTTGGAGAGACCGTGTTAATTTTTTCCTCTTTTTAGTTTTCATGTCTGAATAAGTTAGAGATATCATTTGTCCTGGCTTGCCCCTTGCAATTTGACTTCGTTCACATGGTTCTCTTTGGTGGTAATTCATCATTATATGATGAAGTAGATTTTTTGAAGTGCTGTCAACTTTGATAGTTTTACCATTTTTCTACTGTATATCATTTCACAGAAGAACGTGTTTTTGTCATGTCTGACATATTGGGATCCTATCTTTGCTTTTCCAAATGCTATTTTGATTTCACATAATAATTTTTTGCTCTTTCTAGATATTGTCA
Source organism: Mitragyna speciosa (assembly GCA_024721245.1). Classification (NCBI taxonomy): domain Eukaryota; kingdom Viridiplantae; phylum Streptophyta; class Magnoliopsida; order Gentianales; family Rubiaceae; genus Mitragyna; species Mitragyna speciosa. Next base: position 23,861,632 of record CM045568.1, read on the forward strand.
CAATCGAATTTAACATTTCAATCCCCTTCATTAGTGCAAGTTTGATGCCGACTTGGATATCATGTTGCTGGTGTATTGCAGGTTTTGGATTCTATACAGGGCCAAGCAGGATGGTCCTGTAGTGTTGGTAAGTTTCAATGCCTGTTTCTCTCCAAATTATTCATGATTACTATGCTTGTTGATTAAACCCCCCTGTTGATTTACTTGATATGATTCAAGGGCTGGAGGCATCCTTGGGAAGGTCATGGGGATCACTCACATGATCATGGGCATGAACATTAGCTAAGATAACTCATTTTGCAGTATGCTTGGTATGTTTTATCATGGGAACTGGAAAGGCGCTTGAATTCCTTTTCTGATACGTATCATTTTCGATATATTGCATAATTTAAAATCTGGATTTTGACTCTTTTTAGAGAAGCTGAAGCAATTATCCACAAATTGTATGTATATATGTAATGTTGATAAAGTTGAGATTAGAGGAATTTAATATAAATGTTTTTGCAGTTTTATTAATTACTAATATTTGGGAGACCCTGTTCATTCCCTGTCCTTGGTTTGCACTTTACAGTCTTTAATTAATTCAACCTTATGTTAATATATACATGTTTCAGTTAATGCACTGAAATATCGTAGCATTCAAGAAAAGGGAATAAATGGAAAGACAAAAGTTTCTTTTGAAGTTTGTCACGTGTAGTTTTATTTATGCTGATTATCTGAATTCCTCCATTTAATTTACTGTTTAATATAAATTCCGTACATGCGAAGTTACAATTTCAGAATTTATCCATGCTAGATGTGGGCTGTTGTATGACTTCTTTTTCTTATAGTTTTTGTCATTTTAAGAAGTGTGTTGCTCTCACTTTATCTGTTTACCATGTGTATGTTGTCTGTCAATTTCCTGGTTATAACAATGTGTACTGTTTGCAGGCGTCTTTTGAGAAGTGAAAAAGCAAAAGAGAGTACTTGCTGATGTGTTCTTGCTGCGAAGCTCTTGGGGGATTTCTCATCCAGTCGCTATTGATTAAATTGTTTAAGAAGAAAACACAATTCTAAACTTGATGTGATCCACTAATACTCATATCCTGTTTCCTAAGATTGTTTTCCTTTAAGAAATAATGCAGCCCGCGAATATTCTGCAGGAGTATTATGTGGTGCCATAACTAAAGTGTTTTCAGTTACAGAGATGACATTGTTCCATGATTCTGGGCCTAGAGCAGTGTAAGTTTGTAGAAATAGTTTCAGAAATTAATACTTTTCTTTTTGAATAATTATATTCAATGGTTTGATCAAACATGGTTTGCAATCGCTGAAGTGTGTGGATAAATAATTTAATTAAGATTCAATTAATGTCTGCTTGCAGCATGCTTGTGTCACAATTTTCCCACGAATTTGAGCTGTCCACACGAGTTAGCTTGGATTCAGAAAACATTATATTCGATTTCTGCATTTTTGGGTTAGGCATGAAGATGAGTGACATTAGGGATTCCACGATAGCCATGGTGGTCAGTCTTGTTTCTCTTGGAACATTGATTACTATCATAAGGTTTTGGTTTAGGGATAAGACATCAGAGTTGATGATGCATTTGCTCTTTATATCTTTAAGCGGGTGTAACCCACTTAACATGGCTTTCTTCAATATCTTTCTTTCAAGACTGTACTCCGAGAATCTGTTTCCTCCAGCTGTCTCGGAAAGCTGATTGGAAGTCGTGTAGATGGTCTCTCGCGAACAAGGGAGCATCCCTGAAGTTACCACGGGTTTCCAACACTCTTAAAGATGCTTCATAAATCTCATGAACATTTTTATTGTCCATGGGGAAAGATTGTCATCTTAATGATTGGTGAGTGAAGCAAGTCATTGGCCGAAGCATGCAAGTCTTTAAGGGAAAATTTGGCTCTTGATTTCGGAGACGAGGGAAGATGTTTTGCAAATAAATGAAACTAGTTAGGCATGAAGGCTAAGTCAACTATTCCCAGGATTAGCAATTTTTTATCTTTTCAAAAATGACGGTCAATCGCGTTTTAGATCGGAGATCTCTAGGCAATGGTTCGATGTATCCTACCTTGTACGGACATAATCGGGGTATGCATATTGGAAACAGTTAAAGGATCAAAATTTGTCTCCGGAAACTTCCAACGTTGTTTAATATAATAGTCAGATAAAATAATGTAGTTGTCGGTTTGTGATTGAATTTGGCTCAATAAGCATCGCGCAGACATGCACGGGCGGCTGATATCAGCCTGTGTTAATAGTTGCCACGCTGACGACTTGTGCTAACGATTACAAGCGTATCAAAGCTTTGTTTTCTTCCGTATACAACATAAAATCTAGGATTAATATCCGTTGCCCCATAGCTTTGGAGCTTCCAAGAAACCTTACAATTGTCGCCCTTAAATTAAGAGCGATCCCGTAGAGAAATGAGGATCAATGCCAACATTGACCAGGTGTCAAGAGTCAAGAGCCTCGAATAAGCAAATAGCAATCGGTATGGATCTAAATTGTTTATGAAAGGAAAAATAGTGGCGATTTATGTGTTGGTTAAACTCATGCATAAGTGAAGTTGCTGTCACCGGTTTAAATCTTTGATTTGAAGGTTGAGAAACCTATTCTAATGTTGACTTGTTAATTAATCTGCTATTGGTTTTTTAGCATCATCCAGTTAGATAGAGAGTTTATCCCTCTCCGTTCTTTATCCATCTCCCCTTGAAAAATGTAAAATTTAGAAGAAATAGAGCACATTACCAGGTCTAAAATGTAAATTTCAAAAGTAATAAAGCGCCACCAGATCTAGTAGAAGATTAGATATATATTTGAAGGCCAAGCTAAAGAAATGGATTGTGTGCTATATACACAATGGATGAATTCATCCTTACAGCATTAGCCACCCCAGAATTATGGTAAATTTTCGCGTGTGTATTTGTAATTATTAGGTATATTTTAGTATGACAAAATTTTCCATTTAGCATTATCCAACGGTAGGTATGCAGTTTTTTAAGTTTTCCGTTGGATTCTGAAATAAGAACTTCGTCTCATGGGCGACATCTAAGTGGCTAAACTGGGCCTAACTCCTTGTGGAATCTGGCCGACTAAGCTCATTTTTGCTACGGACCAAAATTTTTTTTGAAACAGGGCCGGACACTTGTCTTTGAAGAAACCGGATGGCAACTTCCTCTGTCATTTTGTGCGTGCGCTTTTGCGAAGTGCGGTCCAGCAATTTAGTTACATATCGAGTACTAAAATTTTGGCTTTCATTTTTCATGTGTGTATATGAATCAGCCGCCAAACAATTGTGCACCACCTTCGGAAAGTGGGTGACTGGAATTTTGAAACGTTAGCCAACTTAACAGGAAAATTCATGAAATAAAAAAGAAGGTCATATGATCTTTCACGAAAGCCATTTTCTAAAGTTCCCCAGGTTCAGTCTCCTCCAATCAAATCCCAAGGGCCAAAGCAGCACTTTGATCTTTTTTCAATCAAATAAGACCAATTTAAAGGAGTGAGGGTCCCTACTCCATCGTCGCATCGCACTCTCCTCCCCCTCTCATAGACTTTTTTCCTCCAACGACCTACACATAATTATCCCCAAGAAAATTGTCAACTTCTGCTTGAGTAACATTTTCCATTCAACTGTGGGTCATGAATTGTCACTATACTGAAAAAAAAGGCGAGTCTTTTTCTACAGGATTATGAACCACCACCTAATTGCGTCGGCTCATTTTGCAAAGCGTTTGGATGGTGATTAAAACCGAATGTTAAGATGGCCAAAAGGCATTAAGCATTTTCCAAAAGCTAGTTTTTTGCAATCCAACTTCAAAATGCAAGAGAGAGCCGCCAAGAAAGAGGGAGAGCTGGGTCCCACTTTACCGACTAAAATCCTTATCTTTATTAAGGTCGTAGAACTGAGGCTCAGACTTCACATTAGGTCCTTCTGCAGTTGAAATTGAATTAAAAGTCATTTTCTATTACAGCTAGTTATGTTGTATACGGAAACAAGAAGACCAACCTCCTCAACAAGCCAGTATTATGTCTGACCCTTGCTATTGGATTAATAAGGAGATATGAAGTTGATACCTACAGTTACAAGTATGACACGTAAGGGGACGTTCTGTGAACAAAAATTAGCTTACAAAGAGTCAAAGCTAGCATCATATAATTGGCTTAACTAGTAAGGTCTCAAGTGTCCTATGCAAGGCAAGTTCATGTTTGATTTGCACTCTTAGAAATCTCTCATATTTCTATCTTTCTAAAATTTTTACTAAGGAGGGAAAAAAAAAAAAAAAAAAACAGAAAAGGAATCAGGTGAGGAATAGCTGTAGCTTGGCTTGCAAACTAGGAATGCTTGATAATTCATTTTCCCGGGGGGCGGGGCACTTGCACTGATGGACGGCGTTTGTTCCAAAATTAGAGAACAAACTTATTGGACTGATTTCACTCTTGCCTTTTCTTTCCCTTACCAGTGAATTTGAAAGACAATTGACGTCTGAATTCAACTACTTATTAAAGTTTGCCACCCGTGTCTAGCTGTTAAATTGTTGATGAGAATATTCTAACTAATGTTATGGAAATAGTCAAAATAGAGGCTCAACAATTATCTAGTACAGTTCCTCTTAAGAAAGAAAATTTATCTATTCAGTTGTTTACAGTACCTTATTATTGGTGAAATTTGACCACATTAACTCGTCGTATAATAGTCTAAATCCGTGTATGCACCCGTGATTATACTACATCTACACATAGATTCTAATTCCTACGCAGTGGGACTCTAGACTGGGGAATTTGTAGGTTACAAAAATGAATTAGTCCAAGGAAAAAATTTAGAACGTGAATTGATGCGTGTTTTTAATGGGTCCTAGTTCCAATATCCCATTTTAGCCGGAAATAAATAAGACTATCAAAGGATTCAACCAGAGAAGGGAAAGAAACCATCCGGCACTCATTCCACGTGGCAATAGAGATTCCAGAATTAATCCAATCACGATTCGTTCATTCTGCTTCCTTTGGGTTCCACTTGTGGATGTTGTTCCGTGTTCCTTTTTGGTACTGCCTGGTGCTGACCTTTGCTTGGGGTCCAGAAGGAGAGGTAATAAAATACTACCCCCTAGTCCCATACACAACAACAAGAGAGAACAACACACAAATAGGACTATTATCTTATTACTCTTTAAACCCGTACATACACCAAAAAAAAAAAAAAAAAAAAACAATCACAGAGAAAAGAAATACTGCTATACTAGATGATGATGATGATGATGATGGAGGAGGAGGGAGCAGCCAAGTCAAGGTTCAAGAGGGTTTGTGTTTTTTGCGGAAGCAGTTCTGGCAAGAGGAATTGCTATAGCGATGCTGCTCTTCAATTGGGCCAGGAACTGGTATTTTTATTAACATGCTAGTATTAGTACCCCACTTCCAAAAAGATTCCTCCTGATATTTTCTGGTCTCTATAGTTACATATATCTGCTATACTAAATGGCCATGAGAATCATAAATTAGGATGTTCACCTTTTCACTAATCACATTTTTTTTTGGGCGTACCTTTTGTGCATGTGTGTGTAGGTTGCAAGAAGGTTGGACTTGGTTTATGGTGGAGGCAGCGTTGGCTTAATGGGATTAATATCTCAGGAGGTCCATCGTGGTGGAAGACATGTCTTAGGGTACTAGCTTAGCTTAGATTCAAACCTCAACAATATTTCTCATCATGTTCATAGATGTCTAGATTCATTCTCTCCTTGGTTGGCCGTCTGCTGATTCTTTTCTCTTTGTTCTCTACTTCTTGTTTTGTTCGTCCTCCAAGAGTTATCCCAAAGACTCTGATGTGCAAAGAGGTTTGTCAATTCATGAACTAAACAAAAACTTTCAATTTGGCAATAAATTTGAATAACGCTTTTGATTATTCATCATGTTAATTTATTATTCCACCCTAATTAATCTTACCTTCTGTGTATTCATCAGATTACTGGTGAAACAGTAGGGGAGGTACGACCGGTAGCAAACATGCATCAAAGAAAAGCAGAGATGGCCCGCCAATCTGATTGTTTCATTGCCCTACCAGGTACTACACACAAATCAGTGTCTTTACTCTTTTTATCCAGTCCTATGATTAGCATTGAGAACCCTTTTAAATGGTCATAATTAGGTGGATATGGAACACTGGAAGAACTGCTAGAAGTCATCACATGGGCCCAGCTAGGGATTCATGACAAGCCTGTAAAGACCTAATACTCCTTAATTCTTGTATTTTTTTGGTTTTACCATCATTTTTTTTTTATAACAGTTGTACTCTTTTTCCGAAGCATCTTTCGTCTCAATTTTTTTTAACCGCGTTTTGGACCGACATATGATCATATACTAGGTAGGATTGCTCAATGTGGATGGCTATTACAACTGCCTACTAACCTTCATAGACAAGGCAGTTGAAGATGGTTTTATCAAGCCCTCCCAGCGCCACATTATTGTTTCTGCACCAACCGCTAAGGAACTTGTTCAAAAACTTGAGGTACTTTGCCTACTTCAACTTGCAGCCACTCATGTTACGAGTTGGGAAGGGTAATTAGTAGTACTACGTGATAAGAATTTTGGTATTGGGTCCATGGTTTTTGTTTGTTTATTGATGGTTTTTTGTTTGGGTCCATTTGTTATGTTCTTGTGATTGGTTAGGAGTACGTGCCCGTGCATGATGGAGTGGTGGCGAAGGCACGGTGGGAGGTTGAACAAGTGGAGCTGAACGCATCTTTGCAGTCTGAAATAGCTCGTTAGCTAGCTGTGCCTGCAAAAAGACAAAAAAGTTGTCTAGCTTTTTTAGCTTCTCCTCTTTTCTTTGGCTTCTTTTCTTTCCGAAATATCTGTATCCACTAGGGGGCTCTATTCTATCTACATTATTCTCCTTTCGAAAATTATATTTATTTTTAGGAAACAAAAATGAAAAAAAGAAAAGGAGAAACCTAGGTTGTAATTTAGATGGTTTGCTATTTTTAATGGAAAGAGAAAGGAAAAAATTTTTCTCATTTCTTTCCAATGCTAGGGATAATTTCACATACTTCTCCTAAGTTTGTCATAATTTTACCTACCTCCCCTCATGTTTTAAAAATTGTACATACATCCCTTGTGTTTATATTTATTATAACAAAAAAATTCATTTTGATATTACAACTTAAAAACATCAATCAAATATCTTAAAGTACCCTTAATTACTTTTAAAAACAACAAATAAGTGAAAAAAGTAAAAAAAACCATAAAGTTAAAGGTTTTTCACCCTCTAATAGACCTCCCAAGTTATTTGGCTCATATTTTTTGTTATTTAAATTGGTCATCTCTTTCTTACTAATATATTCGTCTATAAAATTTTGGTAGATAAATTGATTTATATAGATTAATCACATAATTGGTTTTTGGGGAACTTATGGAGGTTGAAAATTTGGTGCAACTAATATGAGTACTTTAACATTTTTATGAACTAAATAATTCATTTCTTTTAAGGTTTATTTTTTTCTTTTTTAAAAGCAGTTAAGGGTATGTTAGAGTGTTTGATTGGTATTTTTAGATTACATAATCAAAATAGATTTTCTTGTTATAAAAAAAATACAAACATATGGCGTGTAAGTCTAATTTTTAAAACACGAAGGGAGGCAAGTGCAAAAATCCCAAAACTTAGGGGAGGTGTGTGAAATTATTCCCCAGTACCATCGTATAGAAAACCAAGTCAAAGGACGCGCAGGAAAGCCTTAATTCTCACAAAAAATCGCTCGTGTGCCTGAGTCCCACCCCAGCCATGGCTATGCTTGCTGCCTGCTCCTGGCTAAATAGTACCGCAGCCAGTACCTAAAAATGTTGATTCCTCCGTACTTCCAAATTCCAACTATAAAATAGTAATTATATCACTTTTTTTTTTTAAACTACAACTTTAATTGCATAATGTGTAGGACTAGGACAGTTTGAACTCCATTAGTACTGACAAGTTGCTGGTAATGTCCTATCGGGGTTTAATTTGATGTTATCTTGAAAAATCAATCGATGGTTAACTCAGCAGCAACTTTTACCACATGGATTGTAGAATTCACCTTTATCGTTGACCAAAAGCTGGACTGCATTAAATTCCGATTAAGATCGTTTTTTTAGCATTATCTTGCTCAAGGAAGCTAAATGGTTAAAAAAATTGAAAAAAATAAAATAAAAAATTGTGATTCGAAGGATCATAGGTATCGCAGATGAGCTCGGAAAATTCCCGAATCTGATCAGATTGATTTCGGTCAAGACAGGTGTTGTTATGATGATTAGCCAAGCTGTTCTGCAAAACCAAAAAGACGATCAGAAATCAATTGGGGGAATTTCCCCCAATTGATCTCCAACGTTCAAGTTACCTTTCTTTAGGAGAGAATAGAGATATTTATACTTGAAGTGAATTTTTAGTCAGTGGGTATTATTTAATGATGTGACATGAACAGCTAATAATATTGATAGTGTAGGGCGGTGGAGTCATATTATAAGGTAAGAATAGTATGTGTCAAAATTATCACCTATTTAAAGAGTTCAACAACTACTTTATTACTCGAACGGGGAGATAAATAAGAATTCAGAGATTAAGATGTACTGAGTTGGAAACTCTTGCCGAGCTAATGTGGAGACTTAAATTGAGTTTTACGCGGAGCTCTGCCAAATTCATATCCACAATGTTACAGCCATAGGTGTATTAATGGCGTATTAGATATTTTGTCAAATGATAGCAGGAATATTTCCCGCTATTTTATGATCCCCGTCTTAAGCCAATAACAGAGCTCGAGAGCTTATTAGCTCGGTTCGACCTGTTATGGCTTTGAAGGAAGTCTTCCTATGGAAATTGGATAATTTCCGAAGTAGTCATTTAATTTGTACAGTGCAGAGCCTAACTGAAGAGGTCGGATTATGATTTAACTTTAATAGAGGATAATTATCTAAGATAGATTTTCAATGACAGATGGGCCAATCAATGAAGTCAAGGCTTTAACTTTTGATAACATAATTTTGGAATATTTGGGTCATAATACTTGGATTGACCCAATATAGATTTTTATCTGGTAGACTTGGACCATCAATAATCAGCCTCTTCAATAGGCATGACAGTTTAGAATAATGATATTTAAGATTTTGAAAGCTTTTAAAAATATTTACAACTTGCGTGAAAACTAAAGCTTCTATGGTGGGACGGTGGCGTTGGCATATGATTCATGACATCGGGGTTGGGCTCCAAATTCTACCAGAAAATGAATCAACCAGCGAAAAGTTAAACAGATCAGTTAAAAAAAAAAAAGAAAAAAAGAAACAGGGGACAAGAAACTAGCCCCAACTGGTAAATGGGAAAGAGTTTTAAAGTCGATTGTGGGTTTGGTATGGATAAGTTGGTGATAGGTGATACGGTGACTGTGAAAGCAACTATGGAGTGATGAGCGGCCCAAACGCACGGATCACGTCGACCCAAATTCCGCCCTTAACGACAACTTCTGGCATCTACTAAGGCTCTTCCGATTTATATCAGACTTCATTCCGAGTGATATTTGGGTTTTAATTGTTAAACAGGAATGTCATGAAAGAGAGAGAGAGAGAGAGAGAGAGGACATTACAATAGTCGCTTCCAAAATGGCATAATTAAATTGAATGGAATCATTTTCTAAATCTAGCAATCGGAGCACCAAGCCCATGATGTAAAATGAAACATACACAAGAAATTGGACTTCTTAAATTACCTAAAGGAGGATAATCAATATTTTCCTAGTACGAAAGCTAGAGGGAGAATCAGATTTCCAGAGGAAAGAGTTTCATGGTTCAGATGTCAGTGACATTGCTCCTCCAGGTCCAGAGCGGCTTGAACAATATTATGGTGGTGAACATATCTCGACTTTTGCAGTAATTGTAGGAATTCATTCTTTTTATTTCCCCTTATTGCATAAACAATTGAAGTCCTTTACTGTTGTTGGTTTATTGTTGATACCTGTTGAAAATAATAATGACTCGTAAATCCCCCACCAAGAAAGTAAGAATAATAATAAAAGAAGAAGAATTACTGATTTTGTTGACTGATTGTTACTAACACTAAATCTTTGATAGATTTTATTTAGGAAATTGATTTTTTTTCCTTTATCACTGGTACTGTTTTTGTAGCAACTTCAGCATGTATCATTTGCCTAGATTTACATGGACGAATAGGGTACAGCTCACTTTGCTCTGTTGTCTGTCAGTTTTTGCTATTCTTTACCCACACTTTTCCATTTATTCAGTGTCTGATATATTTCGGCTGTTTATACAAGAAATCCTGAGCTTCTGTAACTATAAGATTGTTTAATTTCTCGATCGATTATGGAATAGATACCCGCAAATCTTAAGTGTTAAAAAATGGAAAGACTGGAGATTGAGATTGAGCGCTTTCAATTCGTATTGATTTCTATTATATGTATATGTATGTATGTAGACTTTTGTACAAGTATTAATTGCCTACAAAATTGAAGGGTAGAATAAAAGATAGCAATTATGCTAATGGTGGCCTAAACTAGGGGTTGAGAATGTTGAGAAGTGAAACTCTGGTCTTTAACAGAAGCCTGAAGACAATTTCCAGCAGCTCTGTTAATTCTTGAACGCTTGACTCGAATGCCTCGAGTCTTTTTAGCACATTTTGAAGGACGCAGTCTTTATTCGACTTCTTGTTACTTAACAGATGCAATTCAGGTTCAATCTTCTCAATATCTGAATCTCCTTCGCAAGATGATGATGATCCCTTGTGTGGCATAAACTTTGAAACCAAAGACCAGCCTCTTGGCTGCGATCCTGGCGCCTTTGATTGAGAAATGAAGAACAGAGCGGACTCTAACATGGTAAGACAAACGTCTTGGATTTCTTTGATCAAGTTGACCAGAGGGATTTTTTCAGAGTCTTTCTTTACTATTGCTGCCCTCTTTAACTCTTTAAAACATTTGCTCCTCATTTTGTTCAATTGCTTTTTAGAGATCATGTATGATCCGACTTCACTGGCCAAATCTCCACTTCTTTTCCTTCGTAGAGATGACTCGAGTGTCTGGACACTTTCCCTCATCTGTGAATAGATTTCTCTGGTTGCCCCACAAATGTCCAAAAGCCTGAGAGATCCATCCAGAACCTCTTCTTCCCATTTGCCACATCCTTCGTGGGAGAGAACTTGCTGACTAAGGGGCAGCTGAAGTACATCATCCAGACATTCATACAAGTTCTTGAGGCCATTCAATTTTTGGCATGCTGATGCATGTGGAGATGAGGTTGCCCCTTCTGATGATTTTAACCTTTGCAAATGTTCCTCAGCACTCACAAGAAGAGGATGAGCCGGATCGGGCATGCTAATGGATCGGGCATGGCTGAAGATCTTTGTATTTGAAGCAGGGTTTGCCATTTTTCTTGCTTAGGATAGAAAATTGCGTTCTTGAATATGAATGTTGAAGTTCAAGAAGCCTGATTGATGAGTTGTTGTGAAACCAAACTCTTTTCTACTTGTATATATATAGCTGGTAAAGAAGAAAACAAAAGGAATCTCGTCCTCTCTTCATCTCGTGGTGACACCTATTCACTTTTTTGTTTGTCTCAGTCCTGTCTCATTGTTGTCGCATCTCATATGATACATCCAGTATTGAGATCTCAATTTGCAATAAATTATCGACGCAACCACTGCAAACATTACCAGCTGCTCCTATGCCGAAGCCGATGCTGCCGCTTGTTTTCCTGTAAATCTGCAGCATCACAGGTGGAATAAGGAAGAAATTAGAAATAATCGATATTATCAACAATTTGCTGGGGAACAAGGGGAATCCTCGCCCTGCTCGTGCACATTTTTGAATGAATTGTGCGTGGGACACTACGCCACGCCAAAACGTTATTTATTACCTAGCAGTTTTGGGTTAATGAGACACCATCATTAGTAGTATTTGAAATTATTTGTTTTGGGTTAATGACATCATCATTAAATGTATTTGGAATTAATGACAGGTACATCCAAATCCTACTCTTGTGTAAAAAAAAGTGCATTTACATTTAATCCATTGAAGTAGATTAGTTTATATATATATCTTGAGGAATTAAAAATAATGGCCACAGTTATCCCATTGAAAAATTTCCCCACTAGGCGCCAGCTGCATAAACAAGATTTATCCTTTTATCAGTGTATGCACTTGATATATGAAATAAATGTGCATGAACTTAAAAAAAATTGTGCTTATGTGCACCTAAATTACAATTAATATGATAATCTAGGACATTCTTTAGATCATGAGCCATCTTTCATTCAACTTTATAATCTATAAACTTTCGCCTCTGTCAAACAATTATATTTTGCTTTCATCACCTAAGTTCTTCAGATTTTAAAATGATTGTTCCACGTAAACATTGATATATTTAACCTGAAGGTCTCCATGAAAATCTACGGTGTTGAGTGAAAATTAAATTTTTAATTTTTTTCTTTAAGCAATTTTATTTAAGGACTAAATATATGATATTTTACGAATTTTAGTTTGAATAAACTCTTAAATTTTTAGTGGCAAATTAAAAATTTTCCTTAGAATACTAGAGGTGGGATTTGGTTACTGCCACTTGTATAGTGTTACAAAGTGTACGTTTCCCACAAGCACACACAAGTAATGGCACTAACAACACACTTTGCTAGTCAGCCCACACAATCACACAGACAAACGAAGGCACAGAACACTTAGTTCGTATGAAAAGTAAAGAACACAGAGAGATACAGCCAAACAAGGCCAACCTTGTATATTATTCACCAAGAATCGTATAAGGAATTTTTACAAACAGATGGCGTGCAGATTTACTAAGGACTCTCTCTCTCATGCCTTAGTTTCTCTATTTGCCGTCTATTTATAACACACATTGCGGCTGACAAGCCCAACCGGCTAGCCCATGTGGACCAATAGGAAAACAGTGACTAGGATAACTACCGGTACAGGTGGCCAGGTGGTTTCCTAGTTTCCAAGAACCGCCAATAACTGCCACAACCGTCTGCCAAGGCTCTGTCTGTCCGCGCGCTGTTGCCCAGCTTCGCGCGCCTCATCGTCACTGCCTCAGCAGCACTCGTACGCGTCGTTCCCACTCGGCTGAAGCATCACGCTGCCTGCCAGCCTCGTCCGTCACTATCCAGCGAACGCCCAGCACGTCCGCACGGCATCGTTCCATTCGGTTCCCATTGTCCGGGCATCGTTCGTCACCAGCTCGTAACGAACGTGCCTTCAGGTCTCAAGCCACTCGAAACCCACAGCTCAACATACCGATCAGGGACACAGCTTACTCGGTCACAGCCCACTCGGTCCGTGCACGACCGTCTTCCGTTCACCGACGGCCAGCTTCACCGCATCGGGTAATGCCCAACATAACTCTATAGGGACACCTCGTTCGGGACTTCGTATAGCCAATTTCGGTTGCCCAGCACCGTGGTTGGAAGCTCCCATGCCAACCCCGAAGTCGGTCACTGTAGCACTCAGCCAGTCCTTCCCCCCCTATAGTAGTCCTGGCAAAAACACCCCAAGTGACAGCAGTAGACACACTTTTTCTCTGCGAAAGGGAAAACCCATAGGGCACCCCAACCTTCACTTCTCGGGCTCATTTTGCACAGCATGGATGTTTATCAGATTACCTAAGGATCCAAATCCTTTTAGCTCAATTTGCACGAGTCCGTTCCGGCATCGCACACTTTCGCACGAGATTGGCCCTCCGTTCCGCGCGACTGCCCAGCAAGACAGTGCGACTCCGCACACTGTGACTGCCGAACACCAGGTTGCCTAGCTCACTCCAGCAACCTCACGGGCATTCTTCTAAGTGTCTTTCGGCATGTTCTTGGTATCTCGTACCTCCGGCCTTCATACTTGACTCGTGGCCAGGCCGAATGGCCACGGTCGTTCACTGTCGTTCAGGGACATCGGTCAGGGGGCTAACATATAGCCACTAATTATATATAGATCATTCGTCGTAAAGTTATCACTTAGCAAGTCAATCATAAGTTAGTGAAAAATGCAACTGTTTAAGAATTGCCAAACGGAATATTGATGGATTCCTTTTTCATCAAAGCTTATATGGATATTGGCTAATACTAAATGCGAAAGTCATCCACCAGGAAGTAAAATAATTAGAGAGATAAATATGGATAAACTTTACTGTATTGATCTTTGAAATGTGTCTAACTTTGTACAAAGATGAGGGTATACAAAATTTCGATTGCATAAGATTGGTGCAACCATGCTAATTTTGACCCGAACTAGCAGTTGAGGATGTTGAGGAGGGAAACTCGGGCTTTTAGGAAAAGTCTAAACACAATTTCCAGCAACTCTGCCAATTCTTGAATGCTCGAGTCTACTGTCTCGAGTCCCTTTAGTACATTCTGCATTTGTCGAACATCACTGTCTTTGTTTGATTGTTTGTGCTTTAAGAGTCGTAATTCATTTTCTATCTTCTCAGTTGCAGCAATTTCTGAAGAATCTCCCTCCAATGATGTTTTCTTGTTCTGCACTAACTTAGAGACCAATGACCAACCTCTTGGCTGTGACCCTGCCTTTGATGCAGAAAGGAAACATAGAGCCGACTCCAATACGGTAAGACTGACCACTTGAACTTCTTTGATCAGGTTAACCAAAGGCATTACGTTGGATTCTTTGTTTTCCATTGCCAAGGAGCAGTTTTTCTCTTCTCCCCTTATCTCTTTGAAACACCTGGATATCGATTTATTCAACTTCTTTCTGGAGATCATGTAAGTGTTGATTTCATCTGCCAAGTCTCCACCCCTCTTTCTTCGTAGAGATGATTCAATTTCTTGGACACTTTCCTTCATCTGTGAATAGATATCTCTAACTGTCCCACATATATCCAATAGCCTGAGAGATCCATCCAAAACATCTTCTTCCCACTTGCCACAACTTTCCCGGTGGAGAACTTGTTGACTGATTGGCAGCTCAAGTACATCATCTAGATGCTCGTACAAGTTCTTGAGGCCATCCAATTTTTGGTATGCTGATGCATGTGGAGATGAGGATGTGCCTTCTGATGATTTCAATCTTTGCAATTGTTCATTGGCACTCACACGAAGAGGATGAGCAGAAGAAGGCAAGCTAACTGATCGAACGTGGCTAGAAAATTTTAGTTTTGGAATAGCAGTCGCCATCTTTTTCTTGCACGGGATATATAGATCAACTGGATATGAATGCAGAAGCCTAAAAAGCCAGTGGAGAAGTTGAGAATTAAAGCTCTTACCCACTTGCAAATATAGGTGGTAAGGGAAAGAATAGGAATCACGTCCTTGTGTTAGCTGGTTGTAATTCCTGATTAACTATTCCGTTTGTTCCGGAGCCTGTCTCATTGTTGCTGGATCTCAGAATATGCGTCCTGTATTGAGATCTGAATTTGAAGATAAACAACTGGTATAATCACCATTTGGATCACCATCTCTGATGTCCGAAGCCAGTTGTTTTCATTTAAAAATAAAGTACCACATGAAGCGTAACTAATCAATGAACAAATCAGAATTCTGGGGGTTATGTAAATCTCTGGGGAACAAGAGGAATATTTATCTGCTCGTGGGATTTTTCAATCAGCCATGCGTGCGTGGTTGTGACACTGATCAAATCATGATGCATAGCTTTCAATTATTGATTTATTGAATTTATGATCATTCGAATGCTTACTGTCCTTCAACACAATAACCATTATTGAATCACACATAACTTCTTAGCTTAAAATTGATATTATTTGAAAAATGTGAGTAGAAAACAAGAAGAAACAGAATGCAACAGGATGAATTGGAATATTTTTGGTAGGTAAAAAAAATAATTTATTTTAGCAATTCTGTTGTGGATTTATCATAAAAACTGTGATGTCCATGTTGAATTACGAGGGAAATTCTACAATGGACTAATCAACGAAGTTCAGTATAATGACTTGGTCCTCCAAAGTCCCTGCCAACTCTGGCGGACACATTTTATTACTTTTTGCTGCTAACAATCTGAGTCAGCCGGCTAAGGAGTATCAGGACAAATGGAAACTTTACAGCCTTGAGGGATTCAGTGGATCCACAAAAATAGCATCATGCTTTGACATTACCGAGCATATGTAGTATTAGATAAGCTTAGCTGGAAATTGAGTTCCATTGTTCGTTTCAGAGAAGCTCTCTCTTTACTGTGCCTGAAATGATTAGATCTTTGCACGAGTATTCCAACTCATATCAAAGTGAAATAATCATCATTAGTTACTAATGAATTCATGATATACATGCATTAATGCTTATTTTGTTTATTGTGCTTAACCATTGGGAAAAAATTGGAATATGGACATTGTTGCAGTAAATGATCAGTATTCTCCCATTGTGCCGTGATCAATTCTCAGTTGATTATTGACCTCATTTTTGTCTCAAGTACCAGGGAAAACGCAGAAGTTTCTTTCTATTGTGATTAAAATCAGTTGGGCTTCTATTAAAAATTGTACTTGATAGTGATCCTATTAAAAAATTGATGCACTTGCTAGCGATACACATAGTTGCTTAGTGACGCAATATCTGTCTACAGGTCACACCAGCTGGGGAGGAAGGAATCAGAAGGATAAGGTATCCATTCTGCTACTACGGTTGTAATAAGTGAACGTTTCCGAAATCTAAAGTAGATTAAATTCTAAAAACGGTTAGTAAACTGAAAGGAGCAGGGAGTTGATTGGAGAAGTAAAGAATAATGCTAAATATAGAACCAATTACAGTTTTCATGCACATTCTGCCAGAAAAATTAAGTGGAACATAAAAGTTGAAGTAGATGCAAGAATCAAGAATTATAAGGTAATGTCATCGTAATGGTATCAACTATCAATAGATTCTTTTGATTTCTCAACTATATACACATGGGTATGGGACAAAATCGTATCTCTATGATCACAGTTCTCAACTGAGTATAGTTAATGGACAAGCACATTTAGAAGGGAACTCTTGTTTTGATCAGAATCTTGTATATGGCTTCTAAATTCTCTTCAACTTCCTGGGTGGAGAATTCTGGTGACTGCAATTGCTTCAGGAGGTTTTGTGGAGCAAAAGCATCATTATCCTTCTGGGACTTGCTAATTAAGACATGCCATGCATCATCAATCTTTTGTAGGCCATAAACCTGTTCTTGTTCTGTGACATAATGTACACATTTTGGTTGCATGAACTTGGAAACCAATAACCATCCTTTCTGCTTTGAGCTTTCCTTGATGCCCGATGCAAATGTTAATACGGATCTCAAGATTGATAAATTAACTGTCTCTGAATCTTGTAACAAGCTTATGATGGTTGCAAGGTTGCTTTCTTTGTCCAAGAGTGCCGAGGAGCAGTTCTTCTCAAGTTTCTTTAAATTTCTGATGTTTTCAGTGACTATTTTGTTGATCTTCTTCCTGGAGATCCGGAAACTGTTGACTTCATGTTCCAAACCGGAAATTTCACTTCTGGTCCTAATAGATGATTCAAAATGTTGAACTAATTCTTTTATAAGGAATATAATGTCTTTAGTGGAACCACAAGCATCCAACAAACTGAGAGATCCTTCCAGGACTGAATTTACCCATTTTTCCAATTGTTCACTGGAGAGTACATTCTGGATAGACGGCAGCTGAATCATACCATTAACACCTTCATGCAAATCTTTCAGTCTATTTAAGCTGCTGCATATCGAATAGGCTGAGAAGAAGGTGGCATCGCAGGCCTTTAACCTTCTGAGCTGACTTCAATGCTAGCTGACACTGGATAAAAACTAGATGGCAAACTATTTGATCGTGTAAGGTAAATTGCTTTGACAGTTGCTAGAGAATCTGATATTTTGCTGCTGGTGAAATTCTGAAGAGTTAATGCACGACTTTGATGGGAAAGATGTTCAATTCATCTCTTTGGCATCAGCTATCTATACGAATATAAGATTATAAATCCATAAGCAACAGAAAAAATATTATCCAACTCATTTTGCATCCTGTCTAAAATAAAAATGACATTGCACAGCTTTGCCTCCTAGCATTGAGACAACAATTGGTCCAGCACTTCATCACAATTTTTTAAAGCTGATCATAATAGGCTAATGCCTATACGATCTGAAAAGCAAAGGAATCTTGACAGAGAAATTTAATTTGCATATTTGGTATTCATCCACGAGTTACATAAATCAGTTTATAAGGTCAACCGTGTGTTCTTCATGTGATTCTAGAATCAAAACAGTGGGCACATGGTTGTTTCCTGAGGAAGGAACCAGCAGCGTTATTCCTAATTCCATACTTCAAACAGAGGCCATAATTGCACCTACTCAGTTCAGTATTATAGCAAATAACAAACATGGCGATTAACATGGTCAGAAAAATTGATGGTTATAGGCACAAAGATTCAATGGCTCAGCAACATGATTTAATCGGTGTCTAGAACGCACATGCATGGCTAATTGAAAATATCCACGAGCAGGGTATGATTCCTATTGTTCCCCAACTATTTACATAGCGTGAACATTTCTGTTTTCTTCACTGATTAGGGAGCATGTGATGCTTTTACTTTTAAAAGGAAACAAACAGCACGATTGGCTTTGAATCGGAGCTGGAGATCCAAATGGCGGATGCACATGCACCAATATTCTATTGCAAATTGAGATCTCAATACTTGATGCATCTTCTGAGATCCGACATCAATGAGACAGAACCGAGAACAAATTGAAAATTTTAATTAGCTATTACAACCGAGACGTAGAGGATGAGATTCCACTTGTTTTCTTTACCGCCTATATATACAAGTGGAAAGCAATTCTGTTTTCAACATCTCCGAGGCTTCTTGGACTTAACATTCCCATCCAGTTTTCCATTCTGCTCTACGAAAAAGATGGCAATCTCAGTTCCAAATCAAAAATTCTCTAGCCATTCTCGTTCCATTAGCTTGCCTTCTTCATCTCACCCCGTTCTTGTAAATGTCGAAAAACATTTGCAAAGATTGAAGTCATCAGAATCTGCATCGCCACCTTCACATTCATTGGCATGCCAAAAATTGGATGGCCTCAAGACTTTGTATGAGTGTCTGGATGATATGCTTCAGCTCCCTTTGAGTCAACAAGCTCTCTCCAGTGAAAGACTTGGAAAATGGGAAGAAGAGCTCTTGGATGGATCTCTCAGGCTGTTGGACATTTGTGGGGCCGTCAGAGACATCTATTCACAGATGAAGGAAAGTGTCCAGGAACTTGAGTTATCTCTACGGAGAAATAGAAATGGAGATTTGGCCAATGAAGTCAGCTCATATACGATCTCCAAAAAGCACTTGAACAAAATGATCAGCAAATGCCATAAGGATTTGAAGAAAGCAGAGAAGAACTGCCCAATGGCAGTGGTAAACAAAGATTCTGAAAAAGGCCCTTTGGTTAACCTGATCAATGAAGTTCAAGTAGTTAGCCTTCACGTGTTGGAGTCAGTTCTATCATTCCTTTCTGGATCAAAGGCAGGGTCACAACCAAGAGGTTGGTCCATGGTCACAAAGTTGTTGCCGCAGAAGAAAGCATCATGCGAAGGAGAGTCTGACATTGCAGCAACCGAGCAAATAGAAATCGAGTTGCGTCTCTTGAATAACAAGAAGTCGAACAAGGACATAATTAAGAAACTTGAGGCAGTAGATTCGGGAATTCAAGAATTAGCAGAGGTGCTGGAAATTGTGTTCAGGCTTTTGCTAAAAACCAGAGTTTCTCTTCTCAACATTCCCAATCACTAGTTTACGCCGGAATCAGCATGGTTTCCCAAATACCAAGCGCCTCAAATTTTGTATACATTAGCCTTTGTAAAAACTTTGAGTCATATACATGTGTATACACTCATTTCAGAAATGAATATAGTACTAAAACCGTTTACACAATTTGATCTCTTTTGCTGCTTCGTCTGTCTGTGAATGATTCTTGCATTTTATATTCCAGAAATAAATTTGCCGGATCCATCAAAAAGGCACCTTCGACCTAGCATTTGGACATTTCATAAATGCTCGCCACGCGTTGCAGCTAATTAAATTAATTTGCAAATTTGTTGGCATAGCATGGAGACAGTAAACAGATGCACGATCAAAGCCCGGTTTGATGTATTTGACCAAGTAGATCTGGGTAACCAAGTGACCTAGTCCAGTTGGCCGAATAGCTAAAGTTGGTCTCGTATCAAAAGCCCATTGTTTTGGGTTGGACCATTAGATGTCATCGATTTCACTGAGCCCGAGCTCCCAATGCATGTATGCACTCTCGACTACTTTTGGACTTCTCAATTTAATATTTAAAATCATTATTGTCTAAAGTTTGTAATATAAATTTGGTCATTAGATCCTTATTTGGCCAAGGCAATATCTATTTTGGTCAGATTGATTAAACATTTTGGTGAATGAAAAATCTATCTCACTAGGAATGTTCTACAATCACACATAAAGCATTCACTCGCAAATTCATACTACTTCAGAAAGAGTAAGAAATGATCCTACTTTAGACCACATTATAGTGGAAGTATTTCGTGTCAATCACTATAAGCAGTGGTAAGTAGAAACATTAGCCAGCGACAGACAAATGAATCCTTTCAAATTAACCCTTAGAATCAGTAGGACAGGTACGGTTAAACCCACATTGGTGCCAAATTAATCCTCTCAAATAAAAACCACCAGCAGTGTTTGACTTCTTTAGCAAGAATAGAAATACCAAGTTGAAAACTGTAGCAATTGGTCTTCAGTTCAAAGCTGTTTCACCAAGCTCCTGCAATTGACAGAATTAATGAATTTAAGTTAACGGTTAGAATTTGAAACTCTAGGGCTCACGCCAAAATTGAATACATTTATTTCAAACAATTCAATCAATCAATATTAATCTATAAAGCTAAACTACACAAGACAAGATGCAGCCCAGCTAGGGAAATAAGTCTTAGGATCCAACAGAACTAGAGCAATCTTTTGCATTATTATCGCTAGTTGCTAGAGACTACATGGATTGAGAGTTGCAATTCCACATAATATATTGCACTCTGTTGGTGGAATACATGGTGCTTAAGGAAACCTGACATGTAGTGCCAAGGTTTAACTTAATAACCATTGAAATCATAATGCAAAATTAGGCATGGACAGTTCTAAACACATACACGTAATGTTACCATATCTTTGTAACTCTGTTTAAGCATAACAAATTCACCTTCTACTACTATTTAGCCATGCCAAAGCCTGCTGGATAGGGGGCCTTCTGTGGAATACTTTCAGCTTCAGGGGTTATGCTTCCACTGTCATCTTCACCATCCCTCGAGTCAATGCTGCCAGTATAGGTAGTTACACGAGTGGAATCTAAGGCACCGGAGGGAGCAGACGACCCATTTTGCTGAATGATGATAGCAGCAATAGGGCTTGAATCCGGTTCTATATTGTTCGTTCCTGCAAATCTCGCTGGCTCATTGGTCCACTGCAGTAGGTCTCGAGAAAGTTGAAAGGCAAGCGTGAGAAGAACCGTATTCCAAACGTCAATCCCTTGTTTGTAACAGATGGTCAGGCCAAAAATCGATATGAAATTCGAGGCTGACACAATCCCAGTTCCAGCAATCTTAAGATTGAAAAGAGTAACCAAGAAGTGAAAGTGGAAACCAAAAGCAAACCAAGCAACAATGGACTCAAGGTCCTTCGCATGGTCGCGTAATTTGGCACACAAAATGCCAGTTGCAGGACCAAGGACGAGAGAGATCAAGAGATTAGGCCTTCTGAGCCTTCTATTGGGAGGCTTCAAGTGGGTCAAGCAACACAAGAATGTTACGTAACAAGTGACAACTGATATTTTCATCAGCAGAATTTGGGTGGACTTTCCTACCCCTTCGTTTATGTTGTTGTGAAACAGGTAATAGTCGCCAAGGCTCGACTCCTCCAAGTAGTAAGTGAAGACCAGGAATGAAAAAAGGGCAAGACTGAACCAAATCCTCGAGCGATGAGAGTGCAGATATTTCATTGCTGCTTGAGCTTTGCCCGTTCTTTTTTCTTTTTTGGGTCAAACCTGTGTGAAAACAAGAATATCAAATATGAAGTTGTGCGTTTCTTTTAGAATCTACAAGAAATTATGAGATTATCAGTGACAGCATCCTTCATTCCTACAAGGATAATGCAAAGACCAGGTACGCTAATGTTGATCCAACGCAACATAATTTTTTTTAATGTGTCAAATGTATCGATCAAACTGGAAATATTTGATACTATTATACACTGGAATATGAGGTGACAGAGAAATATTAAAGAAGGAAAGAAGAAATACCTTTCTGGGTCCTTTTTGGATTAATCTGGTTTGGAAGCTTGAATTTTACTCGCAAAGCAAAAGCACTGTGAAACTGAATTATCAATGAGCACCAGAAAAAAAGAAAAGAAAGAAAGAGGGAAAGGAAGTTCCAAGACTCAAGGATTATAATCAGATAACTAATTATACCAGAATCTTGATCATATAGAGTTTTGCATGCTTAAGATGAGCAGGAATAGTACCATGGTACAGAGCCTCTGGCGTTGATATACCGCACAGCACGACGGTGGTACTGATGCTGGTACTGGTGCCGTAACTGTGGGATTGCAGCAAAGCTTGGTTGTCTGTTTTCTAGTTCGTTATGGGAATTTGACAAAATTGTGTTAATCCCTTTTACCATTTTGCAAGACTTCATGTAGATGAGTTTAAATTCTATCATAAATTATCCTGACTAATGTTAGTATTCCGATAGGATTTAGCCTTAGCGTTAATTAATTGCATTATGATAAACAAAAATTAATGATGAATTTCGGTGTAACACCAAGGACTCTCATTAGGGGTATTTTTGTAAATTACTAATAAAGAGTGCAAGAAAGATGATTAGTTGTTAGTTGAGGGGCTTAGTTGCAATTTTAAGAAGCTATTAGTCTAAAGTGATTTAGGGCTTTTTCCTTCTTCCTTCTTCCTTCTTTCTTCTTTCTTTTCATTTCAATTTCTCTCTCTTTTCCTCAAGAACCACTCCCCTTTATCCATCCTAATTGCGATCATCTCTTGAAGAGGGAAGTAGAAGTGAGAACTTGCAAGGACAAGCAAGTGGTGAAGGATTAGAAGGGTTGCCCAACTTCTAATTCAAGGTATTTCTTCCATCCCCCTCTTAGATCTTTGAATTAAGAGTAAGGAGTATGTATTAAGTGTTTAGTTAGGAAGATTTGATGTTTGTATGTTCTAATGATTGTGTATTAAATGGTGAGTGTGGTATGTGAATGGATAAGCGTTAGATGGGTGTGTTTAATACTTGATGCTTAATGAATCATTGAAGGAATTTGGTTTGGATGGTTGTTATATGATGTTTATTTAGTTTCTTGTGCCTTTTGAGATTGTTTTGATGTTTATTTGGTGTTAGATGGAGTTGGAAAGTTAGTTTTGGTTTTGAATATGTTGAAGGGTTTCAAATCGCGTTTTCTGGGCTCATCCGCGGCGTTACCCGCACCGCGGATAAGACCGCGGCTCGTGCGAGTAGCTCTCTGGCCCTATCCGCGGCATGAGCCGCGCTGCGGGTGGGATCTCTCTCGTCTCTGACTTGAGCCGCAGAACTAGTCGCGTCGCAGCTGGGACCGCGGCTGGTTATTGTTTGTGAGTCCCGCCACGGCTGATGCTGTGGGTCACAACAGTTTTTCTCCGTTTTGCGTGATAAACTAGATTTGAACCTTAGTTTTGAATTTTTAATAGAATTAGTGATTGATTGAGTGTTTGTTTTGTGATATAGGTGAAGACATCAACTATTCTTATTCAGATTATCTTAGGTAGCTTGGATCAAGATAAGTGGGGTTTGTACTCTTTGATTTTTTGAAAATGAGTTTTATGAAATGATAAATGCTTGAAAGAATTATTTGCTATGTAAATGAATGGTTTAATTGTGATTAATTGCGTTTGTTTATAAAGATGATAATGTGGTCTATATGAATGAATGTTTTGTGAATGAATTATTTGAGTTCTTGAATGTGGTACTCCTTTGACAGGACTAGTTCCTTAATTGTATGCTTAACTCCTTTGGGACCGTACTAACTAATTAAAGTTAGTTTTGGGACCATACCAACCGGTTAAAGTTGGTTTTGAGACTGTGTTAACCGGTAATAGTTAACAATTGAATATCTAGGGTCAAATGGAACCCTTTGATAGAACTTATTTATTCGTTTGGTGAAATGTATGTTTTGGGTTAAAGTATGATTGGCCATATTATTATTAGTTTGCATCCCTATTCAATAATGACTTGTTTATGAAATGTATATGTATGAGTAACACTCTTAAGCCACAAGGAGTACTTATACCACTTACTGAGTGATTTATTTCGTTCACCCCATAAATTGTTATATGTAGAGGATGAAGTTTTTGTAGAAAAAGATTTGACTGATTCGTGGTATTAGCTTTTGGGGATAGGATGTGATACAAAACAAAGATTCCATGTTATTTCTTTTGTATAGAGTCTTCCACTTAGAAATATTTTTGTGATCTTAGTGGAAGTGTATAGGATGAACTCTTTGTTTTATTTAGGATTATCTTTGTAATGTATTACATGACTTTGTATTTGAGTCAAGTTCAATGAAATGATTATTTTGGACAGTTTAAGTTCTTGTTTTACTAGCCTTATGTCACAGTATAGTCTTGACATGGCAGGTGTTGTACTTTGGGCACGGGGTGGGACATTCGGGATGACTTATCATATCACTCATCCCCAAGAAGTCTAAACCACTCTCATGTATGTACTCAAAGCTGAATGGTATTAGTTGCTCGTGTATTTTTTCTTATGACAATCACTGTCCAAAAAAATAAAAAGGAGAAGAGGAGAGGAGGGGGGGTTGGGTGTTGTTTTGCATTCTTCTCTGTTATGTACCAGAAGAGAACTGCATTAGTAGAAGATTTCCCCTCCTATACCAAAAAAAAAAAAAAAAAAAAGGTAGAAGAATTTCACAAGGTTATATTTAGAATTCCACTTGAGCAGTATGACTCCATTTGTTTCGTAATTTTCATAAACAATAAGTCTTTGAACATGTTTTTCAATTACAATTTTACTTTGCAAAGGTCGGAGTTCCATTATTCCCTACTTATAGCTAGTTTGGGAGTTCAGGAGAGAAAAGATAAGTTAAAAAAGAAAAGAAAAGAAGTGATAGAAAGTTTCTTTTTAAGTTGTTTGGAAGCTTCGGAAATAAGGAGATTTATTACGTATGTATTTGTTTGTTTGTGTTTTTTAAAAATATGTTTTTTAAAAACTTCAAACATATTTTTCAATCAACTTTTTATCTCACAAAAACATTTCTCGAGAAGAATCTTTAAAGTTGCTACAATAATATTTCCTAAAAAACACCCCAAAAAATAATTATCCAAACGGAGCCAATACACTACATTTTTTAGGGCAATATTATCAATATTGAAAAATTTTACTTAAGTTTCCTCCATTTTCCTTTTTTTTCTTACCAATTTTTGGGGGAAAAGTTTTGTTTAATTTACTTAAGACACTTTCCTTCCACTTCCTTCCTTTTTTTTCCCCCTTTTTTTTTTAAATTTAAGTCCCAGACAATAGAAACCATGGCATATCTTTCAAAATACTTTTTTTCCCCATTCATTTCCATCCTCCCAAACTAGCTATTAAGATAGCATTAAACTCCAAGGAATTTAATTTGACTAGCGCTGAACTAGTGTAAAGTAGTATATCTCTGTTAATAAGAACAAATGCAAAAAGTAAAGCGCTACCTTCGAACACGTCATCGACATTTTGAGCAGCTATGTTGGGCCGAAACAGTAGGCCCAATAAAGTTATTCTGACAATCTGGGCAAGTGCAAAGCCCATTTTCGGTCTTATTGAGCATTTGAGTCCAATTGTTAACGACTCTGATGAATACTGGACTTTGTGTCACTTAATTTTGTCCAACCATTAGCTTTTAGACAGAAGATGGAAATTAAATGGATATAATTACTAAAAATATTTTTCTTAATTTCTTAATTGAAGGGTAACAATTTAGTTGTACAAGTTGATTGTCGATCCAAATACACCAAAACAATTGACAGAAATACTCTGTATGAGATAATAAATTGAATCTTATTCTCTTTCCCCATAAAACACGAATTGGAAATTCAAGTGTTTAGATAGCAAATTGAAAAATCAAAGATTTTAGAAGGCCAATAGAAACTTGTCCTTCATTAGTTGGACAATTTTGGCATAATTGGACGACCTTTTTTTTCCTTCTTTCCCTCGAGTACTCAATAGAGTTCCTAGAGAGAGAGAGATTCTTTAGATATCCCGTTTACACTTGATTTTTCTGCTTGTAAAGGAAGAAGACAGAACCAAAGCTCCCATCCTCTGGATAGCATTAAAACCACGTAGAAGCAATCCAAGCTACTCCCCAAACATATGGCTTATGTTGAACCAAAACAAAAACTCAACTTTGATCTTCTACTTCCTTCGCAAATTTTCTACCGTCGCCCTTCTTAAATACTACTAATAGTACTAAATAAATATTCATTGCCTTCTCCCAAAAAATCCCTGAGATTCAATCGCTCTTTATCTTTCACGGCTTCTCCACCCCCAACATCACCAAGAAAAGACTCGAACTTTACACTGAAAAGCAGCAGCAAGAAGAAGTAAAGCCTCAATTGCGTCTGATTACATTGAACTGCCCCCATGGCTTCTTCAACAGCCTCCAATTTCTTCGGTACTCAAATCTTTCTCTCCCCTCCAACCCCAAAAACAACTACCAAATCTTTGCCCCGAAGATTTCTAGTTCCTCAATCGATTCTTGGAGGAAAGAAATCCAATACTTCACAACCCTTGAAGGAAATTCCATCAAAAGGCACGTTAGCTGCTGCTCTGCTGTTTTCCTCAATCACCCCGCAGGCGTTAGCAGTGGATAACGCCGTCCCACCAGCTCCACCTCCTGTCATTCAATCTGAAGCCCCACAACCCAATTCTTCAAACCCGTCTCCCTTTTCTCAAAATCTGATCTTGACTGCTCCAAAGCCCCAAACTCAGGTCTCCTCTGACCTCCCTGAGGGCTCTCAATGGAGGTATAGTGAATTCTTGAATGCTGTGAAGAAGGGTAAAGTGGAGAGGGTAAGGTTCA
This sequence comes from Mitragyna speciosa, assembly GCA_024721245.1. Taxonomy (NCBI): domain Eukaryota; kingdom Viridiplantae; phylum Streptophyta; class Magnoliopsida; order Gentianales; family Rubiaceae; genus Mitragyna; species Mitragyna speciosa. The sequence continues at coordinate 23,888,697 of CM045568.1, forward strand.
GCAAAGACGGAAGTGCCCTTCAGCTCACCGCCGTGGATGGCCGGAGAGCTACTGTAATTGTGCCTAATGACCCGGATTTGATTGACATTTTGGCAATGAATGGTGTTGATATTTCGGTTTCTGAGGGTGATTCTGGTAATGGGCTGTTCAATTTTATTGGGAATTTGCTTTTCCCATTTCTTGCTTTTGCTGGCTTGTTCTTCCTTTTCCGGCGAGCTCAGGGAGGTCCGGGTGGGCCTGGTGGTCTCGGGGGTCCTATGGATTTTGGCAGGTCCAAGTCAAAGTTTCAGGAGGTTCCTGAGACTGGTGTGACTTTTGCTGATGTTGCTGGAGCTGATCAGGCAAAATTGGAGTTGCAGGAAGTGGTTGATTTCTTGAAAAATCCTGATAAGTACACCGCTCTAGGTGCTAAGATTCCGAAAGGGTGTCTCTTGGTTGGACCACCTGGTACAGGGAAGACGCTTTTGGCTAGGGCCGTTGCCGGTGAAGCCGGTGTGCCCTTCTTTTCCTGTGCAGCTTCTGAATTCGTGGAGTTGTTTGTGGGTGTGGGAGCTTCAAGAGTGAGGGATTTGTTTGAGAAGGCCAAGTCTAAGGCTCCTTGCATCGTGTTTATTGATGAGATTGATGCAGTAGGAAGGCAAAGAGGAGCAGGCCTTGGAGGTGGAAATGATGAGAGAGAACAGACCATTAATCAGCTTTTGACTGAAATGGATGGGTTTTCTGGGAACTCAGGTGTTATTGTTTTAGCAGCAACCAACAGGCCGGATGTTCTTGATTCTGCATTATTGAGGCCTGGAAGGTTTGATCGCCAGGTTACAGTCGACAGACCTGATGTTGCTGGCAGAGTCAAGATTCTTCAGGTTAGCTCCTTTCCTTGTAATTTACGGGGTTTCATCCTGTTCTTTTAGAGTAATGATAAAATATTTTCACTATAATCGTACTATGGATATAGAAAGCGTATGGTTGAGCATATGTTAAACTCATAAGTAAATGCACTCTATTTGGAACGCAAACACTTTTAAGGAACATAGGGTAGTTTTGTTTGAAAACTAGATATTAAAATGTAATATTTTGCTGTAATCCGCCAAACGTCATTGTTTGCATTACAATTTATGTTCAATGTCAAGGATAAATATCTTCTGCATTCGATTTACCTGTGTGGTGTTCTGGATACCTGTGCAACTTTGCTGATTATGTAACTTAACAGTGTGCGTTATTGGTGCTTTGTTCATAAGTTGACTCTTTAGCTTGTTAAAAAATCTAATGAATTCCATGCAATGTCTAGCAAAGGCTAATGTGATTCATTTGATTCCTGGTTTTCATACTAACACGTGCTGTTTTGCAGGTGCACTCCAGAGGAAAGGCTCTTGCCAAAGATGTGGACTTTGAGAAGATTGCCAGGAGAACACCAGGTTTCACAGGGGCTGATTTGCAAAATCTGATGAATGAAGCAGCTATTCTTGCTGCCAGGCGTGACCTCAAGGAAATCAGCAAGGATGAGATTTCTGATGCTTTGGAGAGAATAATTGCTGGCCCAGAGAAGAAAAATGCTGTTGTCTCAGATGAGAAGAAGAAGCTGGTTGCTTATCATGGTATGGAATACATAATTTGCTGTCTATGACTGATATTTTGACTATTATATTCTTGTTGCTTTGATGTAATGCATATGGTCAAATTGCATCACAGAGGCTGGCCATGCTTTAGTTGGTGCACTAATGCCCGAATATGATCCTGTTGCCAAAATCTCAATCATTCCTCGTGGCCAAGCTGGTGGTCTTACATTTTTTGCTCCAAGTGAAGAGAGACTAGAGTCAGGACTGTACAGCAGAAGCTACCTGGAGAACCAGATGGCCGTTGCCCTTGGTGGAAGGTTAGTAAGGCGTGCTGCCACCTTGATTGGTTTTTATCTTTTAAGCATCCATTACATCTGCATTGTATTTATAATCCTAGTTTGGGAAATCAGGATGATTTATGATATTTTGATACCGAAAACCACAAATGCATCATAACTACTCCTTTGCTTATGTTGATATTCCAGTGGGTAATGAAACTTGCTTCTCCTAGTAATTGCCAGAGAGATATTTTGCATGTACTTGATATTCTATGTTTGGCATATGTGTTACTGAGCCCTAAATGTTTGAGGTCATTATTAAATTTCCATTCTCGGCTCCATCGCGCAGGGTTGCTGAAGAGGTTATTTTTGGAACAGAAAATGTTACAACAGGGGCGTCAAATGACTTTATGCAAGTTTCGCGGGTGGCGAGACAGATGGTTGAAAGATTTGGTTTCAGCAAAAAGATTGGACAAGTTGCCATTGGTGGGCCAGGTGGCAATCCCTTCTTGGGTCAACAGGTGCTTGTTTCATTCAAAATTCCTTAGATGCGTACTGTTTTTGTATAATCAAAGTTTTGATTGACTCTTATTGGGGAATAAGAGAAAGGGAGGAATGCAAGGAACACCACCACAATTCTCCACAAAAGCCATGGTAACTTTTATGGGGTAACTATGGGGTTATTAACAAGCTAACAACCCAAGCAAGAACCAATGTGGGACAATGGACTTGTTTTTCTTTTTTTGACACTTATTGGGGAATAAGCAAGAACCATTGTCTTTTTTTGACAATGGACTTGTTTCATTCCTCCCTTTCCCTTATTCCCCAATAAGTGTCAAAAAAAGAAAAACAAGTCCATTGTCCCACATTGGTTCTTGCTTGGATTGTTAGCTTGTTAATAACCCCATAGTTACCCCATAAAAGTTAGGGTTAATTACACTTTGCCCCCTGAAAGTGGGGGTAATAGACACTTTGCCGCCCTGAATACAAAAAATATGCACTTTGCTCCAAAAACTTTTGGTTAAATTTTTTTTTATTAACTTCCATTTGTATAAATTGTTAAAGGTCTAAATTGCCCTTATAATTAGTTTTGATAGTGTAAACTAAAAATGCCACTCAAGTATTCTAAAATTCCCTTAATTGCTTTTAAAAACAACAAATCAGTTAAAAAAAAAGACCCTAAACTTTAAGTTTTTTGACCTTCCTAATAAGGTCTCTCAAGTTATTTACGCATGTTTTTTTATTATTAAATTGGTCATCTCTTTCTTACTAATATATTTATTTATAAGATCTTGATAGATAAAATTATTTATTTAGATTAGTAAGATAATTGGATTTTGAAAAATAAAATCTGATGGAGATTGAAAATTTGGTATAACAGTATTAGTACTTTGACATTTTTATGGACTGAATAATTCATTTTTTAAGGTTTATTATTCTTTTAAAGCAATTGATAGAATTTAAGGGTATTTGGTTGGTGTTTTTGCATTACATTATCAAAAATATTGTTATAAAAAATATAAACATAGGTGTCTAAGTATAATTTTGAAAACCTGAGAGAAGGTAGATGTAGTTATGACAAACCTCAGGGAAGGAATGTGAAATTATCCCTTTAATATATTATATGACCTTAGTATCAATTTTAACTATTTTCTTTGTATATGAGATATTATATTATGTTTAATATATTATACTATATTAATATCAATTTTAACTCTTTCTTTGTTTACATTACGTTTAGTATATTATGTACATTAATATCATTTTTAACTCTCTTGTTTGTGTATTAGATATCACATCAATTAAAATTCTATCAGTTTTATTGGTCTTATATAGATGCATTATAAAAATTTGGATATACAGGTTTAATGTTTTGAATATAACACGAAAGATACGTCATTGCCATTATGCAAATTTTAGAATTTTTTCACAAATTGAAATATTATACATAAAGCATTATATGACAAAACTTTTTTATGCATTTTATATGGTTAGTTAGAAAGTATGTATAAATTCTTTCAAAATATTTATTTTTTAAAACTATATATAGAAAATTTTATTCTACACGCATGATAGACATGCATAGGATAAAATAGAAAAAAAATAAGTTTTAATGCCTATGGATATATTTGTCAATAGACATACAATTATAAGGGCAGTTTAGTCTTTTAACAAATTGAAGTTAATAAAAAAAATTAACCAAAAGTCTTTGATGCAAAGTGCATATTTTTTATATTCAGGGGGGCAAAGTGTCTATTACCCTCACTTTCAGGGGGGCAAAGTGTTATTAACCCTAAAAGTTACCATGGCTTTTGTGGGGAATTGTAGTGGTGTTCCTTGCATTCCTCCCTTTTCCTTATTCCCCAATAAGTGTCAAAAAAAAGTTTTGATTGACTCCTGATCTCGTACAAATTGCAGATGTCAACCCAGAAAGACTACTCCATGGCTACTGCTGACGTGGTAGATGCAGAAGTTAGAGAGCTTGTAGATAAGGCATATTCCAGGGCCAAACAGATAATCACCACACACATTGACATTCTACACAAGCTTGCTCAACTGCTTATAGAAAAGGAAACAGTTGACGGAGATGAGTTTATGAGTTTATTCATTGATGGCAAGGCTGAACTATACGTAGCATAATTCAACTGATGCCCCAAGTTCTGTTGTATTACATGTTCCAAATACAACTATACACATTCAGAAATTATCATATATTCTGACGCTCTAAGTAAAAATTTTATGAGTATATACTGCAACTGAATATTTGTATCGCCCTCTCTATTGTATATCATTGAATGGCGAAAACACCCCAAATCAAATGACACATAACGACAGTGAATTGTAACAACACACAATTGAATGAATCATGGCTACAAAAGAATATTACATTGAAGTGTCACGATCATCTCCCACTTCGTTGCCTTTTTTCCTCCAGGACAGCAGCCTCATTTAACATATCAGCAGCGTCCTTGTGCATGTCTAGCTTGGCAAGGGCAACTGCCTGCATGTGGAAAGCTGTAGACCAATCTGGGTAGACGCATTGTGCTTGCATTGCATCACGAAGAGCTGCATCAGGTTGATCGCACATAAGATAGCAAAGGCTCCGCCGTGCATAAACAGTCGGGGAGACCATGGTGCCGACATCTACAAACTGCAAATAGGATCAGGATTAAATCATATATTCACTGAACCAATAAGCCACTACTTGCTAATTTCTCTTCCTGTTTATCTCCTTGTACAGGTGGACTGCCATCGAGTAAAATGGCACAAACAGTGTGGTGTATTGCTCAGTGATGGTGGTTCAAATGGAAGAATCTATAATAAATCCTCGATCCAGGACTTATCTGAAAATGAAAACTCAGCTGTTCTTGCCATGTTAATATTGCAAGCATGTCTCGGGGAGGGAACAAAGAGCAAATGTTTTTCCGTGTCTTTCACAAGCATCTACTAGTTTAATTCATAATAGTAAAGAAACAAAGTCATCTGAAATCAAGAGTATGGCATCTTTGTCAGAATTCATGCAGAACTCAACAAGGAAGAGCCAGCAAATAATGGTCAAAGCCAAACACTCACCTCTCTGCCCCAGTACAAAAGCCAAAATAGCATCATTACCTGAGAATAACAATCTATTGCGGTCCTAAAATCTTTGTCACGGAATGCCAAGTCCCCACGCTTCCTTGCCTCCAACATGTCTCTCATTTGCTGAGTCCATTCTTGGAAAGATAACTGCAGAGTTGACAGTTATTACGTTAAAATATTAATGTTGTAGACAAACAACTGTTGTATCTTATATAGCCCAGATAAATTACCTCATTGGTACCCTCATCGTCTTTATAGTGTGTCGATACCAAAATTTGATGGATAGCTGTGAGATCCATCCGTGAGCAGGCATCACCCATTGGTGAAAGTGGGTGCTGCGGAGTTGTTGGTGCTTCATCATGCTTGGGAATTCCAAGCATCACATGTGATGGCACCTGTAAACAAAAGTTTATTATTTTTAAGAGCAAAGCAAGTTTGTCACTCGGTAGCATAACCAAATCTGAGATGTAGTGTTCTTTGTGAAAATAGCAAAATGACGGAATTTTATGGACTCTATGAAAGAGCTCCTAAAGAGAAAGCAGTTGATTATACAGATATAAATTCTAGTAGAACAAATAACCATATCGCTGCTCCACAAAAACTCAATCCTAAAAAGAAAATTTGAAAAATTAAAAATTCTTCAGCTGATGAAGCAAAGTGTCAATATAAGAAAATAAAAGGACAACCTAAGATATTAAGCCTTGGTTTATGACTTCTAAAATCAGATATTAACAACAGAAATCATTCATCAAAGAAATCAAATATCACCGACTTCATACATCGTAAATGAGTAAACAAGTTCAACTCACATCAGATTTATTTTGCAGTGGAGCAAGTGTTGAAAGAAGATCTTTGGTGTTTGGCCGATCCCTAGGTTCATATTGCAAGCATTTAGAAGAAAGATCCAAAACCACAGTTGCCTCTTCAGTTGAGAAGTTTCCCTCCAAATGTGAATCCATTAAAAGAAGTTTGTTTTTGCCTCGTATCATATCCAGTGCCTGATCGATAACAGAATCTATCAACTGCAAAACAATTCCTATAGAGGAAACTTAAGATCCTCCATATTTCCACCAAGTACAACATTAAGCTGTGAGGTGGTCATTCTTGTTCAACTCAAACATCATATGCATAAAAAGCATCAAATCTTTGCATGAAACATGTTTTCTTTTCTTTTGGGATAAAAATTGATACATGCATTATGCAGACACAAATATTGGCAAATGCCTCTTCGCTGATGTTGATCTGTGATACATAGAAGTCTTTGTTATGGCCACTCATTGGATATTTCTCTAACACAAAGGCAGAGGAAAAAAGATGCTTACAAAGCAGAAAGCTGGAGATTTAAGGTATACCTTTGCTATTTAAAGAATGAGAGCATACAGCAAAAGTTTGTAAAATACATACAAAAGCAGAAGGCCAAAAGAAGTTTTATAAGGACATGATGGACGGGTAAATTATGTTAGTGGTCGTTAAACACGTCTAATCAAATCATTCCTTTGGTCAGTAATAAGTCTAATCTCAACATTCCTTGACACATTTTGCATGTCCATTGAGCAACTATGCACTTTTAAGGATGCATCTAAAATCTGTACACATGTTAAATCGGCCCAAGTATGTATGTATATGTATGTGTGTGTGTGTATCTATATATATATATATATATATATTTAGAGAGAGAGAGAGAGAGAGAGTTTTGGCTATAATTCCAGGAAACTGGGAAGGTACTTCTGAAAGATGAAAGGCATCTTGTTACAAGCCACAGGCTACTTACATGACTAGGAGGGATGTGCTTTCCACTGAGAAGATCCAGAAGGACAGTTCCAAAGCTATAAACAACACTTTCTTGAGTGACTCTTCCTACAAAAAAGATAAGTTTATGAATAGTCATTAATATTTCCAATAGCAGAGCAATCATTAGATTTCAAAATACGTAACAGCAAAGAACATAAACAAGCTTTCAGATCTATGATGACACTCACCCAGTTGAGGAACATGTAATGATGTGCATTAACTACTAATTCTCTAATAATATATAAACAGCATATCATGGCTACTGAGTCTACATCAGAAATTACTGAATCTTATACACTAAATTTTTTAATGAAAATGGTATTATGGCACCAATAAAATCTCTACTTCTGGCATTTAACAACCAGTCCACATCAACAATATAAACCAAAAAGATTGGCGCTGATTCATGAACAAATGATGGACAAGTTCCAACCTGATTTTAATTTTTTGGCTGTCAAAAGAAATCCCAATACGGAGCCCACAGAGATATTGAAAAGTGCAGCTCTTTTGATTGATTTATTTATCCAATCAGAAAGTAAGAGTAAACGAAAAATTGGAATCACAGTTCCAGTTAGTCATTTCACTATCACAAGTGAAAGGGAATAGGGTGAGCACTGGCTGCCATGTGAGGATTGTAAAAGTTTTTGCCATTGTAATGTCACTGATAATACAAATAACAGAAAGGATATAAGCACTAACCATTTCTCAAATACTCAGGGGGCGTATATGCTAGATTTGTGCTATAACTTTTACCATCCCTGCTGTTTTTCATTAATCCAAAACAAGAAAGTCGTGGATCACCATTCTGCCAAAAAAAGAAAAAAAAATCCACCACATTAACACACTTCTCGAATTGAGAACTAGAGCCTCTGCAGAAGAACTTCTACAGGCCAGTTAAGATAATAAGTTTACAATTGAATAATGATCGTCACACATAAAACGTAAAGCATGTCTTCTACATGGGCAAGGTAAAAAGTCAAAAGATCCATTACACCACCTCATCAAAGAGAACCCTATATGCGTTCAAATCATGGTACAGTGGACGACCTTCTGTACTGCAATAATCCAGTGCCTCAGCAATATACAAAGCTACTCTTAAACGCATGGCCCACTCAAGAGTCTGATTCTCCCCTGTGAACAAAGTTGAAGTGTGACCATGGGAAATGATGTAATCAAAAAACATTATATTACTCCTTTTCAGCCCGAACAAGCGGGAAGCGAGTAGCAAATATCAACATGTATTTTCCACTTAAATTGATACAGCCCCAAACAAAAAGGGTGATTGCAAAGCACCTTACAATCTGGAACTGAGAAAGAAAACAAGGAAATGCTAAGCCAGCCAGCCAGCCAGCCAAGAGGAAACAAAAGGGCATTGGAAAGAGTAAAACAGCAGATTTTTAGTCCCTCAAAATGTATAAATAAATGAATTACTGTTGCCCTAATTTTTGCAATAATTCCTTTGAATATTATCCATACTTGATCTTAACATGTTAATGCGTCCTCAGACTATGCCTCCACCGATTTGAATTGAGAATCACCTTCAAACACTAAGCCTATATGGCAATCTACTTAAATTCCAAAATAATCTGGTTAAACGAAAGAAATTTGAAGTAATTCATAGCTCTTGTATTTCATGGAGCTTCTCTATTTAAAAAAGCTTGCTGTTGGACATTAATAATCCTTGTACTTTTAGCATTTTCAGTAAACACCTTCAATTAGATAACTCTTAAAACACAATTCATGAGCAGCAACACAAGCAAAACTCAAGCTCGCATGATGCGAAGGAGCAATGCAACTTTGAGCATATCAGTAGAAACACCCATTTAATGAAGCATCTAAACCAAAATCATGACTTGGAAACTAATTGCCAAAATTGCTTTCTAATTAGATGCAACCCAAATGAATCAAGGGATGTTCAAAGAACAGAAAAAGAATTTGGTTAAACTCACAAATACAAACCGAGTAGAAGTATATGCAACTGAAAAGGGGCTGGACAAGCCAAAATGCAAAACATAAAAAGGATTAAAAATGAACCATACAATGAAAAAGATGCTTGGCAAGGGTATCATTAGGCATAAATTCAGCTACAAGTAGCCTCTCGTCACCGTCGCTGCAGTAGCCTATCAAATTCGCCAGCCTCTTATGCCTCAATTTCCCAACACCTTTAGCCTCCTCCTTCAAATTAATAATAAACAACACAATAATAGACATCAAAATCTGCTACATTTTTGTCGTCCCCCCCCCCCCCCCCGGGGGCGGGGCTCTAAAACAAATAAAAGAAAAACCCAAATACCACCCCAAATAGAACCCTTAGTATCCCAACCAAAAAAAAAAAAAACCTCACTAAAAACAAAAAAAATTAAATTTTTATTATCATAGTAACATAGTAACAATAAATAAATAAATAAATCCAAAAGAGAGTACCGCAAACTGTTTAGGGTCGGGCCAGGCCATTTTAGTAAATTTCTTAACAGCGATCCACCGGCGATTCTCTAGCCGGCCTTTGTAGACGACGTTCGGAGCCTTCTCGCCGCTCTCGGAGACAATGAAATCGGAGCTGAAGTTATTGGTGGCTGCTTTCAGCTCAACTAGCGAGAACTCCGAGAAGCCTTGTGAGCCACCTCCGTCGGTTCCATTTGAGGAACGAGGGCGTTGGTGGGGTTGGCCTCCGCCGTAGCGGTGTTGATCCTTGTCTCCGGGACGAGATTCTTTCGGGAAACACGATTGGCAACAGCCCATAACTCAGTCGAGTTGAGTTGGCTTGACTCACTAACTAAAGAAAGAAAACATAAATAAAAACTCCCCAACCACAATACCGGGATTTCTCTTTTTAATCTGCTTTTATTTTTTCTTACAAGTAATATCAGTTTAAAAAAATTAGATGATAAAAGAGGGATGCTTTATTTTGTTTTGTTGTTTGATAAAAAATGAATATGATAAATATGTACATGTACAGCTAGTAAGAGTACAACAGGGTAGCAAAACTGGAGTTCTGGGTATAATATGAATCTGTACGTGTAATGGCGGTGTTTTTTGTCATCTAATGTGTGTGTTAGTGTGTGAACTGTGAATATAGAATGATCAAAGAAACTGACAACGTGGTGCGTTCGTGTGGGTTTGGGGAAGGGCCCTAAAGATTTAAATAAAAAAAAAAAGGGTTGGCGTAAGCGTAGCATGATAATGACGAAACATTAGTTTTGATGGGAGATTAGCGAGTAGGTAAAAATTTTTTAAATAGATTCGGTTCACGTCTAATTTGTGAAATTTATGATTTAAAATAAAATTATGTAAGTATTTTTATATTATTGTATATTATTTTTTTATATCAACATAAATTACTTTACTTATTTACTTGACGTTTTTTTTAAATTACAAAAATAAAGTTATGTAAGTATTTTTATATCATTATATATTATTTTTTTTATACCAACATATATTACTTTACTGACTTATTTGGTGCTTTTTTTAAATTGCAAAGTCTACTGGAGAATTTGTAAACCCAATCTAACCAAGAATATTTTCGAATAAGTAATAGATTCATTATGTGCATTACATAACATAACATATGATACATTAAAATTAATTAAATATCACAAAATTATACAAACGGTGATCTATCATCATCACTTGATGGTAAATTATTATATCTAGTGTAACACGTGTTAACACTGTGTTGTCTTTAATGCTTTTCCGGAGGTTGGCACTTTTGTTATTGATGTGTCTTTTCTGGTTTTTTGTATTTTGAACCTCTTACACTTATGTTAGGCATTTGACTACTTTCTGCAGCAGGAATGTCTCTGTCTTTTCTATTATCTCCCTTGTTGCTACGTTGTTTTCTTGTCCTCTTAATTAAGTATAAAAATGATGTTTAAGAGCTAATTTGGCATTACATATTGTCGAAACAGATTCTTGAAAATCACGTTTATAAAAAACCTTCAAGCACACAGCTTTTAATGTTCAAATACTACACAATGAAGGTTCACTTAAGATCAAGATTCGGTTTACCCCATTAAGATTTGCAATACGAGAAACACTATAGCGTCCCGAATTTTACCCTTTCCAACATCGTAAAACGTAAGAGTTTTCTGACAGCTTCTAGGAGTATGATTTAATAAGTGATTACAAGACTTTACCTTAAATCTAAAATATGGTATTAGGAGAGCTGACCAAAATTGACAATTTAGCTCGAACTTTAGCGTGAAAATTTGTAAAATGCTTTAGTAGTTCCTTTTCCTTTTCACAAGATCCTTTTTTTTTTTTTTTTGTCAAAGAGTCCACACTAGCTAACAATTAGATTATGATTACCTAAGTTCACTTAAGAAAACTCTTAGCTACGCACACCCACGAGTTAAACCAAAAGGCAATTGCTGATTTAACGAGTAACCCATAAAACTTAAGTATATGGACACTACCTCACATGTTTTCGATATGGGACGAGGGAACTCATCTTTAGTTGTTGATTTCTTTTACATCAATTTGGTCTTTAACTTTCGTTTCGCAAATCAATTGGTTCATAAAACTGAGAAAATAATATACTGTCTGCTTTAAAACTTTCGTCCGAATACATGACGTTTACCAAATAGATTGTGTGAAAAAAAAAAAAATCATTTCAGTCAAAATTTAAATTGAAACTGAATGCTATGGTTCACATAACAACTAGGGGCAAATACATAACATGAATTGGATTTGTAAACATAACTTCGATCGGTATCTCACACTTATCACTTAACCAGTCCATTTTTTAGCAAGCTAGTTTCATCTTATTTGTTGGACAGACTTTATATAGTGATGACAATGTTCTCCGCACCTCAATGAAATTGATAAGAAATTTATCAAGGCACTAGTACAATAGTTAGACGATTGCAGGTCAAAATTTAAGAATCAATCTTGAAGGTTGTTGGCAAGGTCCAAGTTGATGCTTGTACATTGAATCATTTCAAAGAAATTATCAAAAACTATGAGAACAACTTTTACACATGGCTTACGTAGATCCTTATTAATATGACCTAATTTATTATATGTCAACACACGTACATTTTAATATCTCATCCTATTACTTTTTCATCTTAGGATATATCACTTATCTAATGTGACTTTTTTGTTTAGGCTCTAGAATGTATAGATGAGTTTGCCAATCAAATCCATACAAAAATTTTTAGAACGTTACATCATGCAATGCAAACTATGTAACACGTAATGCCTTGTTGCAGTGTCGTCCACCATGTCCACAAGTTCCACAGCAGCTTACAGTTAGGTTTTTTGCTCCTTGCCAATTTACTATTATTTTACCCGTTTGCGTGTTGTGTATATATATATATATATATATATATATATATATATATATATATGTAATTTTGAAAATGACAACATTTGAGATTGCTACTATTACACTTATTAATTGAAAATTTGGTGAGTTAAATCAAATTAGGACATCCAAAACTAATTAATTTGGCTACTTCTTTGTCCTTTTTTTTCCGGGCATCTTAAGATGGATATGTCTAGTATTGGAATTAAATATATATATATATATATATATATATATATTTAAGATGATTCACGTTTTAATAGGATATGGTTCTTCAAGGGATAGATCAGCCACGTGCGCTCCAGCTCGTCCTTTGGGGTAGTCGTGTAGTATCTGAAGGTCTGCAGTCTCCAGTTGTCGGGAAAGGGGTTTTCCTAAAAGACACGGGATCAGGGGGTTGACTTGTCCAACCGTTGTTATCAGTCATCAGTCATCACCCCAAAATTCATCGAGACGAGGCCGTGTTCCCACGGCAAAAATATAGTAATACTAGTAGTAGTAGTATTACATTACTCTATTCACACTAAAAAAAAAGCTTCTATATTTTATTTCTTCTCCTATTACATGACATTTAGATGAAAAAAAATGGAGATAATATGAACAAATTTGGGTAATTAATATGAAGCTTAATAGCATACATTTTCTTCCGGGTAGGATAAGGTCTCCATCACAGACTTGGAAGTCCAAAAATAGACTCCCTTTTAGTTATAAACCAATAAAAGGATTTATTCCAATCCGTATTTCAATTTTTCCTCAGCTGCTTTTTAGGAATTTGTAAACATAATTAAAAGCATGATAAACCGTAAAATGGTCAGCTTTGGCGGTGACAAATCCAATAAACACACGCAAGTTGCACAAGGAGGGAATTTTAAGCAAAAGCCAATTCATCTAATTGATTCCTCCAGAAGAAAGCGTTGTGATGAGAGAACTTTCTGATGAATCGTGAAGAAAATGATTGCATAAATCATTACAGGATTTCAAGCAGAAACACCTTAAAATTACAGAGAACCAAAACCGGATCATGTGCACGTTGCTTTGTTGCTTCGATATGCTAATTCTCATGCCACAAATTAATTAAAACTATACGTTTTGAAATTGTCTGCTGGCTCTTCTGACCGATACAGTTCACATGTCAGTCTGTGTGTCTTATAATGGAAAAATATATAATACATCACGTGCATTGTTACGTAGTGTATTAGAACCAATAATTTATCGTCGTATAGTAATGGTGGGTAATACCTTGTATTATTTGGCGATGTGTGATTGATTTTACTACACCACATGACATACCATGTGACGTGCGTGGTGCACGCAATACTCACTCTCTTACAAGTGCGTGCTTGGAGATGCTTGCTTATCGATTATTGATGACAAGGGAAAACGTCCAGCTAAAAGTCCTTTTTTAAGCCTTTTATTTTCTCTATTTCAAATATACCTTGGCAATAATGGAGAAGATTAGGGTTACGTTATCAACACCAAAGAAATAGCACTTTTCAAAGTAGAGAAATATTATCCAATTGATCCAAATTATCGTATTAATTATTTGGAGCATGAAGAACATGTAATCGTATATACTTTCCAAGATATACAGCATTTGGATGTTTCCACGAAAGAAGAGATGTCATCTAAATGTTTTATACACAAGTCTACGGGGTCTATTCTACCATAAATTAAGACTGACCATGAAAAATAGTTCGTATGATGTAAACAGCAGGTAATAGGTTCCTCCTTCCAAAATATTCGCCATTCTGATCTTGGTGGTCGTTGGCCATATTAGTTTTGTGTTTTCGCATCATCTATTTAGGTGATAATGCATCATGAATCTGTTATACTTTGTTGATATCATTGTTTTTCTCTTTATTTGACATAGTTCGATTTCATTCTTAATTTGTCCAAATTGGGAAAAATTCCTTGTCATAGTACTCCACAAATCTGAAAAAAAAAAAAAATAAGTTTTCTGTATATCCATGACATAACAGGTTAAAGTATATTAATCTTCCGTAGCCGCTTTCAATTTGACAAGTTCTCCATGTACTGAAGATGTCTAACATCCACGAATATTAGTTAATCAAGGATCTATAAATTATGTAATGGGTGTCACTAAAGGTTTATTGGTTAATTAATTTGCAGTATTCACAGCTGTACATATAAACATGTGCCATAACGTAGTCTCGATTTGGTTAGAAATTCGTATTCTTTTTTGACAGAAGAGGAAACAAACGCAAGAAACAAAAGTTTATAAGTACTACAAGACTACATCTTAATTTCTAATGCAAGACAGGTTAATTGTATTAAAAAATCTGATTTTCACTAGTGTGTGAGAACATTGAGGAGTGAAACCCTCGTGTTGATTAAACTCCTAAACACTCTTTCCCCGCCAGTTTCAATCCCACAGATACAGTCCTCCAATTCATGCATAATCTTTGACGTTAATTTCAACTCCTCTTCACCCTTTTTCCGCAAACCCCATAAGCTTTCGAAACTAATTTCATGAAATTCTTGAATGCCTCCTTCATTCATTACTAATTTCTTCGTATTCTTCTTCATCAAGCTGAATCCTAAGCACGATTGTTTCCGAAATGCCAAGGAAGCTGAAAGCCCATCGAAAAGTGCAACTGATACCGAAGCAGTGACCTCGATAACATCCTTAATGACTTGAGGAATCTCAGCATCTTCCTCAGCACCTGGTAGTGGGGATAATAATACTAGCGGTCGACCTGGTGGAGAGTTTCTTCCAATGCATTGAACGGATGACAGGAGCTGGCCAAAATCTTTAGCCATTTTTTTCGAATTCTTGAAGTACGAAGCCATCTTAGAATCATCTCTTCTTCTTATGCCTAGCTGTGCAGCCAAATGCAGTTCTTTTAACGTTAAAATCAATGTTTGGAAGATTCCATAAACATCGACAAAACATAAAAGGTCATCTAGAAACTTTTCTATCAATTCATTGTGGCCGAACAAAGATTCACGAGTCTGAGGGAGCTGGAGGAGATCGTCCAGGAATTCTTGGACCTTCTTTAGTTGGCTCAAGCCGTCGCAAAGCCAAGCTGAGTTGCGGTTATCAAGCTTAGATAAAGCAGCCCAAGATTTGAGCTCATTGATCCCATCTTTGAGCTGGAAAATCAAGGGGTGTGATCTACATGGAAGACTGGTCGATCTAACGTGGAAGGCCTTTTTGGGTAATTTTGTTGAAGAAGAGGTCGGTTGGTTTGGGAAAGAGAGGGATCTTCTAAAGTTTGCTACAATTTTTGAGGGCATTTTTCTTTAAGAGTTTGGCGAGTTAAGAAATCGAATTGCAAGGGATGAGAGATGGAGCTGGGAGGTTTATAAAGGGAGGGAATTTCAATTACGCGGTTAGAGTCTTAGTGAAATAAAAAGAGAGACACACGGAGGAGAGACTGGAATGGAACTGGATCGGAGAATAAATCCAGCTGGCTGTGGTTTGGGACTGAGTTATCAAGCTGCATGTGGGCTTGGAGTACATATGGATAGTTGGCTAATGATCAGTTGTTTTACTACAGGAAGAGGCGCCGTTCGATTGCTTATTATTTTCCAATTTTGGTGGAGGCAAACAATGCCCCACGTGCATTCGAATCACCATCATTTATCACAGAGATTATGATTAAAGATTCATATATTCTGAATCCCGGATTTAGTTCAATACACCGAGCTTATTGTCAGTTTTTTGAGTTATTAAAAGTTTGGTTTGGACTTTGGATTGGTTCAAGTTACGACTTACCACCACAAGATTTGCTTGTCCGATGTAGTAGGTCCTTGTAGCACTAAATTTCCAACAGGAAGTATAATTTAGTCCGTAGCCAATTTCTGGTTTTGTTAATTAGTCCCTTTTTGCAGCCTGCTTGGACTAGTTCAAGAGTATTTGTGGCTCGTTTGTATTTCAACTGTTAGCCACTATTCATAATTCAGGCATTTTAAACGACCAACAGAAGGAAAATTTAATATCAATTTAACTCCTGTCAAATATTCTTCCAGTTGGCTAATAGTTAGAGGAACCTGGAAGGACTGGTGAAGTTAAGAGTCATTGGGTCGCATGATGAGAAGAGGCCACTGTGTCAATGAGTCATGAGACGTGGACAATATACGCCTGCCTCGTTCCAAGCCTATCATCAACCATGCTGCTAGAAATTAACCAATCATAAAAATCATAACTTGCGGAGGGGTGCATCACTTTTAAATAATGGTTGAACGAGCAGAATTATTTACCTTAAGAAAAACGATGGTTATTACACTGTTTCTACCGTTGCTTTCTATCTATCCTTCTAATTAAGCGAGCTCTAAATTGAGTAATGATAGTTGGTTTTCAACTTGTCCTACCACTAATAATATTCAAAAAATATAAGCAAAGCAAAGTATGAACTAACGTGTCGAACTCGGGTTGCATTCTAAGCCTCATTATTATAGTGCTTCACAATCATCTCCATAATCTCCCCATCGATGAGTTGCATCCAAGGAAAATGCTATTATAATGAAAAAATTACAAAAAAAAAAAAAAAAGAAATACTAATTTTTTAAAGAAAAGTGTAAGATTTTATTTAAATTTATAACTTTTTTACGAAAACTTAATTTTTTGGCCGAAAAAATTTAGAGAGAGAGAGAGAGAGGATTATATCATATGTACAACCAATACAGGATGAATTTCTTGTCATCTTTACTACAGTATAACTAGCTTTAGCTGGGTTATTCTTCTTTTCTTTGTCTTTAAAAAAAAAAAAAAAGTATACAAAACTGCTCTTAGATTTGAAAACCCAAGAAGAAAAAAGAGAAAAATAAAAAAATAAAAGAACACTAGCCAAGCCCAGAAGCAAGGCGACAAATGTCAGCCGCTGGTGGTGCTTCCCAGTGAGCTGCCAGTTTCCTCATCTCTTCGAAGTCATTCACGCACTGCTGTAGCTTTAGTGCCTTAACTCTCTTTCTTTCCGCAGCTAATTTTTTACCGGCTACGCTGTCAAATAATTTTTCCCAGCCTCCTTCCCAATCACCATGGGCGTCACAAAGCTCAAGGGTGTTGTTGGACCACTCAGTCCAGCTCCATCCTTTATATAGCCTATTCATGACTGGGCCAACGCAAGCCCTCTTACAGGCAGGTGTACACGGTCTACATTTGGCCCCACTCAAAGGTCCTGGGCTTGACATTGCAGCCACAGGGACCCCAAAACGGGCTGGGGGGAATGCATACTTACGGTCCGTTACTACACAGAAGGGAACCCGAATGGTAACATAAGGGACTTTTTTAAGAGTTAGTTGGGCCTTGAAGGCGGACTCAGAATTCAGCTGCCGAAACCCAGCTGCATCGAGCTGGGGAATGAGTGAGAGCCGCGAAAGAGCAACTACGGAGGTGTTGAAGTCACCGACGCCAAGCCGGTCGTTTAAGCCGTTGTAAGAGGAGCCAGGTGGCACCAGATATTTGCCTGGAATGAAATACTCGGGGCCTAGGGGACCGGACCAGTAGCCGTCCACTCTGGTCCGGATTATCCAATCATAAGTGAAATTGAATCTGCTTTGGTAATCAGTAATCATTGTGAGGCAGCCCTCTACTAGATTGAAATATTGCAGCAATCCCTACAATAGCAACGAGGATTAGAATAAGTAAGTAAAATGACATAAAAATAAATAAAGGTGCTAAATATGTAAAAGAGAAGTGTTTGTTGATAGGTAGTGTTGTTTTGCCTATCCCTGATGGACTTGAATCAACGCAATTTACTAGCATAAAAAAAGAACTAAAGCTACCAAATATTTTATTGGCAATGGGTCCGTCAAAACTAGTCTCCTTTTTTACAAAATTATTGTCTTGCAAATAAAGAATTGTCAGAATTATTACCATTATAATTAGATGAATTTATTCGAGTTAGATTCACATTGTGCTCGAGTTTAAACCTAAAATGGACATGGATCCATTGACCAGGTAAAGCTAACTAGTGGAAGCCCATACTCAAAATCTGAGTGGTGCTCCACTTGGGACGAAAACTTGCAAGCGCGTTGGTTTGTAGCCAATTTGGAAAGTCTTCCAACCAACCCATTAAAAATACCTTTCAAGACAATATATATAACCATTTTGACCAATTAGCATCGTCCAGAGCGACTGAGTGTACTCTTTTTGTTGTCAAAACAACTAAGGAAATGAAAAAGGTAAGTGAGAGAGAAAATCCACAATTGTTGAGGTTGCCGGGATACAATCATACAAAAAAACATCCTGTGATTTCTTTGCTTTAGGTTGATAATTTTCGAACAAACAACTAAAGTGACCAAACATCATTTAGTAACCTCAAGCTCAAATTCAAACTAAATAAAACAAACAATGCAACGATTGACCAGCTTTAGGATCCGAAAGCTACACTTCGTTTTGGAAAGAAGATACCGTAATATTCAGAGTTTTTAATACTGCTATTTTACCAATCTTTTCTTTACCACACGTTCTTATTATTTATTCCTGCAATTTAGAAATAACCACAGTCGTCTTGTAGAAAATCTTGCATGTTAAAGAGTAACAATTAGAGTCTTCACAGTCACAGTGATAGTGATTGGTTAATCCAAAATTCACCGCCAAGTAATGGACATGGGTATAGTAAAAGTTACTCCTCACGCGAAGCTTTGGTCAAATCAAATGTAATTATTGAAGGGCTATCTCATTAATCTCGTGTAACAAACAAACAAAATTATTCGTAAATGGTTGCAGGAATAATTACGAATAATAATAACCATATTACCTGGATGCCGTTGGGCGAGTTCCGAGCAGTGAGAACTCGGGACTGCGACTCGGTCTCCGGAATGGGCTTGGGCTGAAAAATCTTAACGGCGGCGATCCTGGGCGCAGCCTTCAGCAAGGAAAGCTTGTAGGAATTGGGGTCAAGTGGGCTACGAAGGAAAAGATCGGAATTCTTATAAACGCCAAGGATGTTGTGAATAATGGATGGTCCAGTAAGCTCCAACCTCCGGGCCCCACCCACCAAGCACACAGCAATTCTCGACTTTTCCAATTCCACTTTCCTCCGCCTCCACCACAGGTCCTCCTCGTTCTCCTCCTCCTCCTCCGGCGGACTCACTGACGGAACTGGTGGCCTTGCATGTAAATTTGGAGCATCATCAGCAGCATGGCTTAGCGGGTGAAAAATCGATTTAAAGGATGAAAATGAATTCAAAACCGCGGGGGTGGTGGATGACGACCAGGAGGAAACGGAGGAGAGAGAAATGTGAACGAGAAGCAAGAGAGGAAGGAGAAGCAATAAAAGCAGCCTCCAGTCGAGATCCGATACCCTTCTCGTAAACTGCATCAGTATTTTGGTCGGGTTTTTCATCTCTCAATAGTTCTTCCCATCAAACAGAAAAATACTATACCAGTTATAAAGTTCCCTTCTTTTTTTGGTTTGTTTGTTTTGTTCTGCGGGAGGAGTTGGGGGAGGATTGGTGTGTGGAAGTCTTGATGACGTAAAACTAGAGAAATTCTCTTCCGTTTGACTTTTCGAATTTCCTTTTGCGGGCAAATTTCTCTAATTATTGTTATTTTAAAAAAAGTCCCCATTTTAGGGTTACTTTTTTTTTTTTTCCAGGTTTATAGTCGCCGCACATAGTGTATGTCGCGACTGCTTAATTTTTTTTTTTTTATTCCACGTGTGCAGGTGTGCAGGTGTATGTCAGAAGGGCTATTGTGCAATAATTGGGCAATTATAAGAGTCACCGCACAAGATTTGTGCGGTGACTCTCACAATTGCACAAAAATTGCAACCTGAATTTTTTTTTTTGTTTTTTTTAGTTAAGGGGGCCTTTTGTGCAATTTTGGGGCAATTGTAAGAGTCACCGCACAAGCTTTGTGCGGTGACTCTCACAATTGCCCAACCTGAAATTTTTTTTTTTTTTTTTTAGTGGAGGGGGCCTTTTGTGCAATATAGTGTAAATTGTGAGAGTCACCGCACAAGCTTTGTGCGGTGACTCTCACAATTGTTATACAGGTTCCGCATATAAGTGCATGGGATTCTATTTGTTTTATTTTATATGATTGTATGGTAAAAAATGGATGTGATGATTCTATTTTGCTTTTCTTTTTTTTTTTTTTTTTGAGAATAGTTACTTACACATTTACAGTCACCTTTACGTGCTTTAAACAGAAATGACTTTGTCAAAATTGCATAACATTGTCTATCAATGATATTTACCATTTAATTTTGGGGTAGAAATATATTTACCATTTTCTATCAATGATGTCAATGACTTCGTTTTATTAATTTTGGGGTAGAAATAAAATGATCAGAAATATATTGTTGGTGGCATTGGATAGCATAACAACTGTGGCTTCTTCTGTTTTATTCAAATTTTATGACCTTCATAGAGCAAAAGGTCAACAATAGGTTACGGATGGTTTATGAAAAATACCAAAATTATCATATCACCTTGTGACTGTTGATCAGCAAATTACGTATTCATCTTTCAATAAGGGTAGATAGTAATTTCTTGTACTAAGAAATTGTCCAAATGTTTATGCAAATTGCCAAAAAATTGCACAAAAGGCCCCCTCCACTAAAAAAAATAAAAAAAAATTTCAGGTTGGGCAATTGTGAGAGTCACCGCACAAAGCTTGTGCGGTGCCTCTTACAATTGCCCCAAAATTGCACAAAAGGCCCCCTTAACTTAAAAAAAAAAAAATTCAGGTTGCAATTTTTGTGCAATTGTGAGAGTCACCGCACAAAGCTTGTGCGGTGACTCTCACAATTGCCCCAAAAATTGCACAAAAACCCTCCTGACACACACCTGCACACTTGCACACGTGGAAAAAAAAAAACAAAATTAAGCAGTCGCCGCACGTGGTGTGTGCGGCGACTATAAACCTGGAAGAAAAAAAAAAGTAACCCCAAAATGGGGACTTTTTTTTAAAATAACAATAATTAGAGAAATTTGCCCCTTTTGCGGGATCTGAAGAGTTAATAATGAAGATTCGTTGGGGGAAAGAGAGAGGAAAAGTAGTTATATGTACTTGTAACAAGGAAAAGATATGATGGGGGAGGAAATGAGATTAATCAATCGATTGAGGCTTTTTTCGTAAAGCAATTATATACTGCACTGGGAGTATTATATGCTTCGAGGACTATAACCACCGAGCTTTATTGATACCTATTATTGTTAATAATTGCCGGTTGGCACACTATATAATAAGAAACTCTAGGAAATTGAAAAAATATATATATGTATATATATGTATGTATGTATTTTTTACCGTAACCTGAGATTAGATGATATATTTACATCCTCCTTTCCACCATCACTGTAGAATGAAATTGGGACGGTTGGAAGGGTCGCAGCTTATGTGGGCAGGCTGATTTTGATAGAGTAACATATATATATATATATATATATATATATATATATATATATATATAAAAGTGAGAATGAATACATGGTCAAGCAGTTAAAACTCATTAACTCCGTTTCAGAGGTCGGGAGTTTAAATTTCACCAATAGCATTTCTCCTCCCATATTATAATAGTGTAGGTTGACCAAAAAAAAAAAGAAAAAGCATACAAGTAATAAAGCAAATCGGGGGGAACTTATTTAGGATATTTTTTTTTTTTTTGGGGTTGTGTTTTTGGGCGTGGGGCGACGAAAGAGCATGTAATCCTACCTAAGATGTTGCCTAACGATTCACGCCCAAATTATAGACTAGTAGATGTTCATAGACTACAACAGTTGTAGACTTATTTAAGAAGAAAATCTGTATTTGGACTGCGTTTAATATATTCTTAAAAAGAGTAACTGATCCTATTTGCCTTTGATACTTTGACCATATATACCTGGCTGGCTATCCACCTACATGTTAATATTTTTAACGGTTAATAACACTTTTCCCCGTGAACTATGGGGTAATCACACTTTACCCCCGTCAACTTTAAATATATACACTTTACCCTCAAAGACAAGTCAATGTTAGAAATTTTTTAAAAAAAAAAGTGAGTGTTATGACATTATTGCCCTTTTATTAATAAATATATTTATAACTTAATATTATTTCCTTTCATTTCTAAAAGATCTATATCTTCTCTATTGTATTAATTATATAATATACGAAACTAAAAAAAATTAAAGAAAGTTAATATTTAATTTATATCCTTAAAATTTTTCTCTTGGACTAATATTTACTTCTATATATTTTTTTAATTTATTAGATTTTAAATTAAACAAAATTGATAAATAACATAACATTAAAACTAAATTTAATTAACAAAATTTATATAACAGAGGTAATACTAGACTCATTTATTCAAAGAAATTTTTTATTATTTTAATTTATTTAAACTTTTAGACTAATATCATTGTCATTTTTATATTTATCAAATTAGTCCAATCTGAAAATCTTAATTAAAGAATTTCTTATTATTTATTCTTTTGGACTAAACATTATATTTTTCGTTTGACTTTTTTTTTTTTTTTGCCTGGTGTGGTACAATTGCTTACTTTTCTTTTTTTCCCAAAATATTCTTGGATTAAAAATTCCATATTGGACTAATTTGATAAATATAAAAATGATTATGATATTAGTCCAAAAGTTTAAATAAATTATAATGATAAAAAATTAATTTAAATAAATGAGTTTGGTACCTTTTTAGATAAATTTTGGCAATTGAATTTATTTTTAATGTTGTGTTATTTATCAGTTTTGTTTGACTTAAAATCTAATAAATTAAAAAAAAACATACATAGTATTAAATATTAATTCAAGAGGAAAATTTCAAAGATATAAACTAAATATTAACTTTTTTAAAAAATTTTTAGTTTCATATTTTGTATAATGAATATGATAGTTTTTTTAGAAATGAAAGTAAATGATATTAAGTTATAAATAATTTCATGAATAAAAGAGTAATAATGTCATAACACTCACTTTTTTTTTAAAATTTTTTAACTTTGACTAGTCTTTGAGGGGGCAAAGTGTATATATTGAAGGTTAAAGGGGGTAAAGTGTGACTAACTCCTAAGTTCAGGGAACAAAGTGTTATTAACCCCATTTTTAATTAACTATATATTTTTTCCTTCACTCAAGGTCAACCATCTATTGTGAATGTAACATATTTGTTTTTTCCTTGGCGCGTACACGTATCATTTTTGTAAAATTATTTACAAAGAAGCATTTGAAACAAGAAGACAACGAAAAGTCTCTTGCGTATTCATTGGATCTATGAATGTTTTTACATGTGCGTGAACGATTTAATAATCTATTTCTCTCTCTAAAAATCGAAAAGTTGACAGATGCACCGGGTTATTTGTATGCTCTTGGAGGCTAGAAAATGTTTAAAGCTTTGTGATGTTTGACCTGCAAAACCTCTCCGTGTGCATATGTCAACACGCAATTCTTTGGTTGGTTAGGAAATTCTTAGGGAATCAGTATAGGACGTTACTTGTTTGTGGATATTGTGATATAAAAAAGTGTCACTAAAATATAAACATAATGATATGTGCTGAACTTTCTTTAACTTTATTTTAAAACATAATATTCATAAGTGAACCTATCTATCGAGTCCATTTAAAAATTTTCCCTAAAAATAGTAAACGTTTCTCCCGGCCCCTAAAATTTTTTTGCCACGAATATTGATTCTGGACCTTGCGGTGGTGTAATATTATATTCCCTTTCGAGAATAGACTAAAGAGATGGTTAACAGCTATACAACATTCCTTTCCTGACATTGCTAGAAGGAGAAAATTCTCCAATGAACTCGTTCCATGAATTTATTTATAAATTTTGTAATTTAAAGTAAAATCATATAAAATTTTTATATTATTTTTTTACGTTAGCATGTATTATTATTTTTACGTAATACTTTTTTATATTACAAAATCTATAATTAAAATCATATACTCAGTCCACCTCATAATCTCCCAATAAAACAAATCTCATAAGAACATTCTATTGATGACGTTGTAGCGAGCGTCGTGCTGGCACGTTGTAATTTGTAAGTGCTGCTATCGTTGAAGCCTGTCTCGTGTACACTCCACATTTAAACATTTATGGCACTCGCAGCTTCCACATTATCGTCGCCATAAATAACATTCAAAATGTTCAAGCCACTGAATCTTAACCATTGAAATTTAACTCTCAAAGATGTCAAAATTCAATCCAATGAATAGAATGAATACTGAAACGGGATTCTAACAGTCTCTTACAGGAGTGTCTTCACCAATTACAATTAGATTTTCATAAAAATTTTAAATAGAACAACGGGGAGATAATACAGCGTCTTGTCATTCTGATGATGGGGCAGAGGCAGCAGGTGGTTCTTCATCAGGAGGTAGTGGTGGAGATGAGGGTGATGAACCAAAATCAAGATTCGGATAAACACCGGGAGGTCTCTCTCGAGGTTGGATGGATAGCAACTGGTTTGAATCTCCCACCACATCGGCCCATCCATAATGAGGATCAGCCCTTAAATCACAAGTTTACCAATTTGTTAATACGAGTACCAGAAAAAAGACACACGGCTGTCATTAGGTGGCCTCAAAAGACTTCAGTGCTTAATTTTAGAAATAGTTTCAGTTAAAAAAAATGCTTAATTTTAGAAATAATGGAAAGAAAAGCGAACAACTTACTCGTAATAAGTGTCTTCATCCACAACAATATCCCAACTTTCACGTGTAGTACTCTTACCATATTTGTGCACTTTTCTGCAAAATATGTGGTGTCATGTAAAATTCCACCATAACATGGGAGAGAGACAGGGAGAGATTCAAGTGTCCGTCCGGAAGAAACTTTTAGCAAAATTAGGTTTATTATTTCATCGTGAATTTTCCCTTTCTTTTTTGGTAATAGAAGACAGGTTAGTACTAGTCAGCTCCTTACCCATTTCCAAAGTGCTCTTCTCCCCATGTCCTTGACCATCCTACGGTTACACAAGAAAACAGAAGAAAACGATTAATGGCCCTTCAATCAATTTCAATCTGGAAGACGACAACTCAAAAGTGTGAAATAACTCGCAGAAGTAAATGCATTCCTGAATTTGAAAACATCCTGCCACTATTTCTTCTTGGTGCAAGACAAGGAAAAAAAAAAATCATATTCACACTCTTGACATGTTCCATAAGAACAACTTTTATATGCGATCCAACAGGAAATTTTCTTAGAACATCAACCACAAGATCAGGAATTTTTCTCAGCTCTTAACCCATGAAATTTCAACTAATTATGCTGACACCATACAGAACACTACCAAATTCCAAATATACAACCATGTATTACTTGCAAGACAATGGATGCATACATGTTGATGCATGGAAATCACAATTGCCATAATCCGTGCAAGTTGTGCCGAGCTTATTGTAAACAGTTAAAGGACTCAAGTTCTTAGCGCATTCAGATATTCTCAAAGATTTATCATCAAAATAGGCCTATGTGAAATTAAGAAGCTTCTGCTTCAGCAATGTAGAGTTCTTATTAGCACACACAACATTCGGATATGTTAATCATTACTAAAGAAAAGGAGCATGCAGCATACTTTCACCACTAGACGAGACATGCCATGTCTCTCCCTGACGTGAACCAATGCCAGCAAAAAATTTCTCTTCCCACTTGTCTCCCCATTTTGTTCCCAGTTCAGTCTCTGCCCATTTGTCTGTCCTGAGAAAACAGAAATACAAAACTTAAAAGTTTTAGACAAAGACAGGACAAATGCCAGGTAACTAGTCTTTATGCGATGAAACTTGACCAAGAAAATAGGGGGTGAATATTGAAGTGAAGAAGCTCATTGCAAGTCTATCTAGAGTAAGAATTTCAGTAATAAAACATTCTTCTGGTTATTTGGGAAAAAAGGGCATGTCGAGCGCTATATGCTAGACATCTAGCCAGAGGGAACCAGCCTAGTCTTCCAAATTGTATTCAGCATTTTATGGCAATACTAACACTGCTTAAAACCAAACTCTGAATCAACTTCATCTAAAAAACAAAGATACATCCGGATATGCAACATTTCACATATTGGTATATGACTCCAAAAGTACCAACACATGATGAGAAGGAAGAATGACGCCCAACTCCATAGAATGCTAAGAGAAATCAGAAGAACGAGCATTCAACTCTATGATCAAGTCATTAAGGACCATTATTGTTCACATTTTTGTGTTCTCCATTACTAGCAAGTTAACATGGCACATTTACCAGCTTCAATGAACCATTGAACATGAGTACAAATCGGAAGAATAAGCACAACCACATTAAGTAGTGATCACCTTGAAGGATGATAACCTTTCTACCTGCCACTTTAACGTACAAACTATCTATGGTGTATGAAGTCCATGGTTCATAAACCCAGCAGAAAACCATCCCATATGTCTAGAATAAAAAAGAAAGAGCATACCATTTCAGTACAGATCCCCTTCCATCATAATGCTCACCCCACTTCTCCCACCATGACTGTTCATTTAATCTACCATATTTATGCGCCCCTTTCTCTGTCCAGCCTTTGGCATCATATTTTTCCCACCTGTATAGAAGACGAAGATTTTGCCAAATTATTTTCTTTGTTGTTTGTCCAATGCTTGATTAATCATAATGTAAAGAAGAATTCCTAATTGAAAATTTTTCTTACCAGTTTTCATACCACCCAGCATTTTCTGTACCTGACTTTGCTTGCTTTTGTGCACTCCTCTCTATCCTAGCGAGATTACTGCAATTTGAAAAAGCAGCATGAGGGAGCCATGAGATAAATTACTTTTTCCGGTGAAAGTTAGAAACAGTGACCAGAATAGTAGCTTCTTTAACTGGAAACTAAGAGCAAAAAGAGAAGAGTAAGTCCAAAACCTCCATTCATCTTGGTGAAGAACTTCTCGCCATGTTTCCCACCATGAGTCCCCTTCAGCATTTCTTCCAGATTTCTCCACACCTATGAAAGGACTAGAAATAAGCACTAGAACAGTCGAAAAATTATAAAGAGGAGCTGAAAGAAACAAGTTCTTGGTATCATTGGATCATTAGAATGAAAGCATAATGATACCTAGTTCTTTGTATCCTGTCCAGTCACTTTTCTCCCACCACTGTCAAGGAGATCAACAAATCCAATTAAATGCATCCACCTGGGATGATACTTAATAATGTTATAAAATCAAATTCAGCATAAGATGACCATCCATCCACACACAATCATAGTTGAAATAAGCAGATTAACCCAATTCAGCATGTAACTTTAAGTTGACTTCTAAGGATACTCTCTCTCTCTCTCTTTGTGTATGTTTATGTGTGTTGTCTAAGTGTGTGCCTGGGCAAGTGTATGGGTTTGTATGTGTGGAGGGGCCTAGACTTAAGAGACATGTCTATATCTGCAGGACAATCAGATGACACAAATATCACAAGAAATCTAATCCTCAAGGATTTGAACAAAGTGCTGCCATACTTGTGACAGGACACCTGATGATGATCATTCACAAGCATAACTATGCATATATTAAGAAGCCATGTGATAGATTACTTAAATACCGTTTCCTTCCACTCTGAGGTACCATCATGGCTTTTGCCACCCATTCTCGTCCACCTACATCTGTATCCATTTTCTCCAAGATCCTCTCCACTTTCTCGATACCAAGTACTTCCATCTTCATTAGTACCAGATTCATTAACATTATCATTTAAGAGACTGATGCCCCAATCTTTCTCATTTGCAATACCAGTATCTGCAACCAGAGAAAGCAGTAACAATTTATGGATCATCAGGAAGTATGAGAGATCCCACCACTTGCTCAAATTAAATTGCATAAGAGCCCAAAACCAATAAATCCACCATGATTAATTTGAAATATGAAAATATTCAAAACTACAACAAGGATCCTGCACCTCACCTCGTTTTGGTGGAGAATCACGTGACTGAGGACCTAAATTCCTTGGGGTGCATCGTGGGAAGAATTTTTCTTGTTTTGACACAAATCGAGACCTGCAGCACCAAAGATGCTGTAAACTTTGAAAATATCAAGCAGACACAATATTTTCATATCACGCTCTTATTTATTATCTTCAGAAACAAGCCAGCTAACACAAAAGGCAATAAGAATTCAAGAATTCCTTTCCACATAAGAATTCAAGAAGCAGAAAGAAATCCCTAAAATGAACTCATTCGAAAATACAGGATGATAATCCTCAGTATGTTAAGTACTTAATGGGCCAGACATGATGGGATGGTCTAAAATCATCATAATGCAAACACTGGGAAAAAGAACGTCTCTTTTTTTTTTTTTTTTTTTCCCTTCATCTTTTCTCTCTTCAACACGATGCGGAGAAGCAGATCACCACTTTTTTAATAGTGCCAACACACTTTCATACTTTCTAGTTTTTATTCCTTTCTCCAAACTTCCAACATGAACAACTGACCAGGTGGCTCGGGACTGATGTCTCATGATCGCACTGTATGCCTAATCCAAACAAACAACTCTTAGTCCTCCCCAAGTAAATATTGCCACTGTTCACGAACATCCATTTCTTTTACTCAATTAAACATGAAAATAACACCCAAAGCAATCATTTTCGGCCTTTAAAGTTGGAGTGCCGAAGAAATGAAACAAAAAGACTTTAAAAATAAAAATTTTGAATTAATAGGAAAAGAAAATTGTGGCGCCAGGGGGGACTTACTGAGGAGAAGGGAAGGGCATTGCAGGAGAAGACTGAATTCGAGGTCGATAATTGGGAGTAACTTTAGAATCAAACCTCCATTCTTCAGAGCAATTGTCCACACTCTTCCTGGACCCACTGCTACGCGGAATTGGGACAACGGAATCGGAGCAGCAGCACTTAACCACCACCACCACACTCCGGCAATCACGAACAACGAACCGGCTCTTCTTCCTCCGCAACTCCACAAAATCATTCCGGTGGTGATGATGCAATTCCCTCCTCAGTCTAACTAGACTGAAAGGCGTCAAACCTCTAGAACTCGCCGCCATTGCTTCTTTTTTCTTTTTTTTTTTTTCCCTTTAATTGATTCCCCAAATATTATAATTTTTCCTTCTTTCAACAAAAGGCCATCAAGCATTCATTTTTTTTAAAAAATTTTTTGAGGCCTAGCTTCTGGAAGGTCGTAGTACCGCAGCTACGAAGAGCAGAAAAACAGAAGTAAACAAAAAATTGGTTGGAAATTGATTTGAATTTAAAAGAGGATATGTTAGACAGAAAATGGGAGTAATGGCATTGGATTTTCTTCTTATTTTTGGGGTTGGGGGAGAAAAATAAGGAGAATCTTTTTGGTTGATTGATTTTTGAGTTGAGACAATTGACAGTCGACTTGACACGACGGCGAACGGGACTCACTTCATATTAATAACTTTTAAAGAAGAGCGGAGGGAGAAGGACGATCTATCTTTATAAATGACTCTTGAGTTGAAATTCTGAGTCTGAAGCGGAGGGGTCTGGTTTTTTTATTTATTGTTTAATTATAAAATTTTAGTTTTTTTTATTTTTTATATATATTGAGAAATGAACCTTGTAATGTAATGGACTCTTGAGTTTGACCCGAGTCACAACTCCAGAATCGAGAGATGAGGCTCTCTGCTGTGCCCGCTCCGCTGCTTTGCTTGCTGCCCAATGATAACAAGTAATCAGCGAGTGGGGTAGTATTCACAACCTAGGGAGTAGTAATATTAGCAAATCCAAATCCCGGGACCGGGGAAACATTTTAGCGCAACATACGCGAAACCGACGGCCTGACGGATTAGGAAAGCCCTGTTGAGCTACAGGGTCCACAATCTCTCTTTGATTTTGCCACTTTTGAAATTTCCACGCGTCTGGTGATGAATCGCTGCTTTTGATGGACTTTTGTGTGTCCCTTCTGCCAACTCATCCATCTCTCTGGCCCACAGGACCTTTGTTTATTGTACTGGTATTTATTTTCTGCGGGATTACGACTCTCCGAATTCCTCGTAAAATAAATCAGACAGGCTCCTCGAAACCAATCTTCACAGTTTTTCTTCAAGTATCTGCTTCAATAAAATGTCTTTCTCGATTTCAGGATGAATTTATGGCAAAGATGTTTTGCTATTTGATACCCTTCTTTTAACATTTTTAAGGTAAAACAATGGACATACTTGATTTTAGATATTTTTAACTAAGTATTTAATTGTGTTGGTCGATACCTCAAAAATTTCTCTCTCTTTTTACGGTTCGTGTTTTAACGAGTACATTGATATATCATTTCCACAGCAATTTAAGAAGTAGAACAGGTATCAATTTGCAACTTTAGTTTTGTGCTTTGCACCATAACACATTCACGCAGAGATTTTGCTCATTTCTTTTTCTTTTGGGTTCTAGAACCAAGTAGTGAAAACCTAACTTTTCTTTTTTCAACTCAAAGGAGACCCTAAATCTTGTTATTAGGAAAAAAAAAAAAGGAAAAATAGAAGATTTGATAGTCAAATTGGGGATTGTATGCTGGCTTAATTAATGTCTGGGCCAGGTAAGGAGCTATGGTTTGTTTGCGGTAAATGGTTGCAATTTTTGCACAAAGCTCCGTTGGCCGGGCGTATGTAGGGAGACTACCGACACAACACAACCATTGCACAAAATGTCCTATTCATTTCCAGTACATTATACCTCGGTCTACCTTATCCAAAACAATTGTGCCAGCGATGCCGAGTCCACAGTACCCTTTTCCTTTTCCTCCGGAATCCACGTGTCAACACCAAGTCTTCCTATGACATGGCAGCTGATGCTGGACTTTGAATTAGTGGATAAGATGAAATATGGTGACTCACGCCCGCATAAGGAACCTGACCATCTGACGCAGCCTTCGTGGTGAAAGATAAGGCCACATGGACCAACCCCACTTCACAAAACTGACTATATCTGACCTTGAACGAGGAAACCAAATCCAACTTTTTCAGTTATTTTCTTTGACGAGTCATCCTCCTTTTTATCCGGATAAGTTTAAAGTCACTTCCCAAGTAACAACAACATTTCCACAACACATCTTCTGAATTCGCATCAACAAATATGATCCACATGATTCGCTTCGAATCATTTGCGGGACGTGCACAACTTTCAGCAATTTTTGGGCCCATTATTTGCTGATGAGAAGAAATTCAGTCTGGTACACCACACACACACATTTGTTCAACAAGCCGACTAATATATATATATATATATATATATATATATATTGAAAGCAAGTATCTTCTCCTCAAGATTGATTGTAACCAACCGACCGATCACCGCTGCATTAGGACACCTCTCGCTTTCAAGCAATGTACACAAGGCAGAAGCTCACTCGTTTTGCAATTAGGTTCCATTTTCTAAACGAACTTGTTCACTTCTTTCCGTTCACAAAGCATTTTCCAAAACAATGACGACACGTAGACCTTGTAATGAACCGGTTTGAATGTATAAACGCACCAGACACGTCAATGCTGGCGTGTCAGGTAGCAATGTAGCGCTAAACATCTCTAGAGAGCAAGATCAAAACAGATGTAACAAAGCCAACAAATATTTCATGCCATCTATCAGCCTTGCCACAACTATCACAAGCAAAATTTTATTACTTGTTTACATGGCTTTTCTTCTTCCCTTTTGTTTTTTATTTATTTAGGTGAGGGGTGCTTTGAAATGTAAGAATATTTAACTTTCCTTCAATATGGGACAATACAGCCAGAAGATAGGACAACAAAATCCAATATTTCTCCCAGCCCTTAGAATCTCTCCCTCCATATGATAGAAAAATAGGTGAACAACAAACCAGATCTAGTACAAAATTCAAAATGTTCTTGAGCTACACTTTTATAGATAATCCAATCTGCGAAAGCTGTTACTACGGACAAGCAATATAGGGGGATGGTATTACAAGAAATTTTGCAAGTTCGAAATTGCCATACCGGAATCAAGCAAATGCAGAGTTCAAGACTTTGAGGTCCATGACATCATGTAGAAATGAACCACACCAGATGATGAAGCATCAAGTTTAGACTTCCAAAAAGGATTTGCTCTGAAGTTGAAACAAAAAGACATGTAAGAACAAAAGAAATAATGGGAAAACAAAGCGCGCAAAAGTTCTCAACAAAACAAAAAAAAAAAAACCCAAGTATGTGGGATCTACAACCTTGCCCAAAACGCATTTTGATCAAACTCATTTTCTGGGGAGATGAGACTTCACAGATTCTACAACCACCTATGCAGATAGAAAATCAAGTGTCGTTAGAATGACAATCCTCAACAGAATAGTGGAATTGAGAAACGTTATTTTTTAGCCATTCATTTCTTTATAAATATAAAAAGATGGAATCATCATAAAAGTTTTATCCCAAACTTAAAAATAAGGACAAGTCAGACTGCTAAGGACAAGTCAGACTGCTACAGAAGATATATAGGTATTGCTGTAAGCATTCGTATAACAAGGAATAGAACAAACCACAATAACAGTATATGCTGTAAAGCCTCTCTCAGATTCCCACATCTCTATCGAATCAATACGATTATAAGACAATGCCCAAGATACAGGAAGTGTACAAAGGGTATATCATTTCATATTATGGTCTGCCAACCCAAGAAAGGGAAAATAATTCTCAAATTAGTAAAAACAGTTTTGCCAAATGTACAGTGGAAGAAATAGTCTCAAAAGGCTCCATACCAGTCTCATCAATAGAAAGCGGTGGAGAAGTAACAATCAATATCAGTAAAATAATCAGGTGCTTGTTTAATAAAAATATAACCATATCAAAAATTTTAGGAAGAAAAATAATACAAAGATAATTCATAGGTCTTTTTCAATAAAATTCAGTGTTCTTACCCTCCCATCATAAGATAATGACGCAAATATCCAGGGCTGTCGAGAACTCCAAGCAAGGCCTGAGATGCACTTGACAAGTCAATTTCGATTTAATTGAGTACCATAAAGTCAGAGAGGGTAAGCATTACCATAAACACTGTCTTCATAGTCAGTGTATGAATGAAGCAATGGATCCACATGCCTGGTTGGTGACTCCGCCAAGCTGGCAAAACCACAAAAACAGGTGAAACCAGTATAAAACTAAAATTGATGCTGAATAATAAAACTCAAATGAAACAAATAAGAATAGTACCTTTCAGATGTTAAATCATCATCATTAGGAGGAGAAGCAAGCCACAAGTTGACAGCTGAATCAGTGCCAGCACTCTACAAAAGCTTGCATCTGTCAGAAAGACTTTCACAGACACGCAGAGAGAGAGAGAGAGAGAGAGACCAGAATTAAGCCTTCAATCTCGGGATTACATTTAACAGTCCATGTCCTGTCAAAAACAGCAGGATCTTAACTTGGTGAAAACAAATCAAAGATGATCTGAATCCACGACTGCTAACATGCACTGGGAAAATATCATAATCATATAGAATGGGAAAGATTATCAAATTGGAAGTTTCCGCAACATATCATATCACATATGTTCTCATACATAGTTGACTAAGAAATGCTTCTGTTTAAAATTTAAATAATCAAAAGATGTTGCACGGCTACAAATGCAAAATGAATGCATGGCCTTGCTACAGTCTTCACAAAGAATACCAGTGTGCATGTCCAAGGAGCTCTAAGACAGGAAAATTCAGCATTCGGAGGTCCCATATGTGTATCCCGGACTCATCATCAGCCGTTACCTGTTAGAATCAGTTGGATCCTGTAAGCTCATCTTTGAACCACAAACCAAGCAAGACAGGACAGAAAACAAGACATATTAAATATTTTGTGAAGAAAAAGGTAACTCCATTCAGAATTCCAAGTCATCCCATCACTATGCTTCCAAAAAAAAGGTATGTTGAAGGACACAAATACTAATCCATGTTACTACAAAATCAGCTTTATCCACCTCATTAAATAATTAAAGAGTGCTTCACAAATGATATCAGCTTTTAGTAGAATATAGCAGAGTAACAGATCACCACTTTCACCAAAATTCAGATGTCTCGTTCTTCATTCTACTTCCTCCTCATTCTGCACATTTCTTACAGATATTTGTGTCAAACCTTGTGGTATGGGCCCTTCAAGTGGCAACAAAAATTTTAAAGAGTAGATTCATTTGATTTTGCTGTCTGTGCCTCATTAGACTATCACGCCGCATTGTTACTTTCAGTAAGAGATTTACAGTCAGTTTAGAACAGCCTAAAGAAAAATGGTAAGCTGTTCCTTTCATGTAACAGGTAAATCCACTTCTTAAAAATTTCCTTTATGATACAAGCCCATAAACTAGATTCTCTTATCCCATGCAGGCAAAGAGATTTTTCGAGGTAGGTAATCTGAATATTGTATGTTATCAAACATTGACAAACGGAAAACAGTTTAAATTTTTGGAAACAAAAAGTAAGCTGATTTTGGAATATAACATGCAAATGATACATTCATTTCTCACTCTCACAAAAGCTCTTCCCACACATGCAACAACAAATTCCCTAATTGTACCGACCATTCTGTATCTCAATACTTACAAGCATATATTTCTTCTTGACATCATAGTCAACATTGCGGGCATGGGCATGCTCAATTGAATTTGTCTTCCTGCATACAAAAAAATCTTGATGTTAGCCTCAACTTTCGGCGATAAAGCCATTTTCTATTGTTTGGCTAGGCTCAAGCAATCCAGATGATCTGATTCTGAACACAAATTTATGAGCTCATTAAACATTTCCATGGTATATGCAGCAGCACCAGGTCATAATGCAAAAACTCCCCTTTTAAGAAGAAAAAGATTCAACTCTAATTCCATTAAGCAAAACAAATCAGGAATTCAGAGTGAAGAACGTACATCATGGTTCGCAGATCCCAAAACTGGATAGATGAATCACAGGTTAATGCCACAGCATTAGCATCATGCGGATCCCATGCTCCACCAGATAAATAGTGAAGCATGCCAGCTGATTCTTTAGCTTGAACCTAGATTTTGCAGCAAGACCTGAATATGCGTTAGCCCAAGAAATCAGCAGCAACAATACTATAATTTTAATGCGTGTGGTCCCTATAGAAGCAATACTAAGAATGTCACAAGGAGAGACTTAACTAAAAACGCATCCAATGAACCAATGGCAATATGAGAACATCAATGGTACTAATGGATCAAGAACCGATAATCTGATAGCAAACCCAGTTCCTAAGGTTTTAACAACTGAGAATCCCAGATGTACAAAGCCTCATCCTTAGGAGCAAATTAGTAAGCTCAAAATGGGAAAACCACACTGCAATTCATTCGTTCCTTGAGCATTGTGTTTCTTGGAGATGTAATCATGGGAAACAAAACTGCTATATAATCAGATGGAATAGGAATGACATCAGTGAAGATAGGAAAAATTTAAGGCACCATCCTTGTCTCAGTGTGATGAGGCAATATAGTGAGAACCCACAAGTCCTCTAAACTAGAAGGTATACGGGAGAGAAACACACCTATTTCCACTTTGAAGCAACTAAATGCAAATAAAAATTCTAATATACAGTAGATAAAACTCATTCTGACAAGCCAATGAAAGTAATTCATTATATATATATATATATATATATATATATATATAAAGTAGTATTCTAATAATGCTTATGGCTTGTCTTCACAAATATATGGGCCAAGAAACAACATCAAATCATCTATCAGTACTCCTGATAAAGATTCTGCATCAAAGTATGTAAAAAAACAACTCAGTCAATCAAGAAATGCTTTGCTAATTGTAAATGTACCAAGTAAATGTCGAAATTTAATTCTCCATTTTGTTTCATCCAGCATTCAACATAAATTTACATTAAAAACTTAATGACAAACTAATGAAATAGTTGAGTAAAATATTTTGTTAAAAGAAGTGCAGCTGACATCAGACAGTAAACAAATGCCAAGGCTAATTCTTCTTGGTGCCTAAAGTTGTGTATTATCATATGCACATGTATTTGGTTTGCGGTACCTGTGCAGTCTTCTTTGAAGTGTCAAGGCTCCACAGAAAAAGATTCTGTTCATCAATGCTAACTAACTTGTCATGCCTTCCAGTTGGCCACCAAAGCACACTGCCAACAGTAGCCAGTTAATATCAAGAGTCGCAAAACAAACCAATGGACATATACTTTTTCTTGACTCAGTTGAACCTTTGGTCCAATTTAGTGAAAGCAAGTTCTTGTAACTAATGACAATGTCAATATAGAAAGCCAATCATCGTAAAAGGAGAAGAGGGGGGGGGGGGGTTTGGAAAACAACTATAAAAATTTTAAAAATCCCCTCTCCCATTCCTCCATTATGCATACACGAACACACAATTAAAAATGCAGCTAACTATAGCTGGTTTTGGCACAAGTTACGAAATGAAAGAAACAATTATCAAGGACGAGAAATAAAGGTTTTCAGTCGAGAAATTGGAAATGATAGTATATACAACCTTTTGATCTTAGAATCATGAGCATCAAGAGCAGCAATTCGCTCCAATTGAGGGGAATTCAGTTGACCGTATAGCTCAGGGATTTGCCAAATTGCTGCCCCATATGATTCCCCTTCATAGCCAAACCACAAAAACCCAACCAAAAAAAAAAAAAGAGGTGTTCAAATAACGAATTATTCAACTTTTGAGATGCATATAATCCGAAAATAAATGGAAAAAAAATATTAATAATAGAATAGGAGGAATTACCAGAAGAAAAGACGGTGGAGAAAATGCGAGGATCAAAAGGGCAGGAGGCGAGGTCCCAGATCTCATTAGGGTGTGAAAATAAACCTTCGCAAATCAATTCATTGCCGTCAGAAGAAAGCCTAATGAGATGCACCTCGTTTTCTTCTTTAAGACTGAGAGTGCCAGTGAGGAAGGAGGTGTGGTCCGTGTCTGCTTTCACGTCGGCTATGCATCTCGCCTGCCAGTGCCAATCCAAGCAACAACAATAATTAATAAAAGAGTTATTCACTCACTACTTGCTACCATTATTAATAAATCAACAAAGGGTGGAGGAAGAAGAAGGTAGGTTGACCTGATATTTGAGACCATATCCGATCCCCGTCGATCCTCCCTGCAATTGCATTTTTGCTTTTCTTTTGATTCGATCTGCCCTCAATCAACCGACTTCAAATATTTATTTACTTATTATCGGTATCGACTGGGGGCTCGTTCATGCCTTTATCTATTTGTTTAGGAATAATTTCACATACCTCCCCTGAGGTTTGCTAAAATTGAACTCACCTCCCTTTAGATTTTAAAAATTACACTTACACCCCTTATGTTTATATTTTTCATAACAAAACAAGTCCATTTTGATAATGTAACCCAAAAACACCAACAAAGTACCTTAAAATATCTTGAATTACTTTTAAATTAGTCATTTCTTTCTTATTAATATATTTGTTTGTAAAATTTTAATAGATAAAGTAAATTTTATATAGATTAGTCAGATAACTAAGTTTTAAAGAAGTAATATTTGGTAAAAATTGAAAATTTGAGCTAAGATATAAATACTTTTGACATTTTTATAACTAATTAATTAATTTTTAATATTTATTTATCTTTTTTAAAAGTAATTAAGTATATTTTAATGTGTTTGATTGGTGTTTTTGTGTTACATTATCAATATGGACTTATTTTGTTATGAAAAATATAAATACAAGGGATGTAGGTGTAATTTTTAAAACTTAAGAGGAGGTGAGTGTAATTTTGATAAATCTCAGGGGAGGTATGTAAAATTATCCCATTTGTTTATGGACCCCCTATGAAAGGCTGGAAGGCACAAGGCACCAGTTGAGCGGGTTTATAAACTGCTACTAATTATTAAGTCGATGTCTAAAAATAATAAGATTTAAAAATGTCCCGGCTCAAAAAAAAAAAAAAAAAATGTCCCGGCTCAAATTGATAAGCTTATGTAATTCCAGTGTTCATAGTAACATAAATGATGGATGTAGGTATTCCAGCCAGAATTAGGTTCAATAAAAATGATGGATGTAGCTAAGCCCTAATAGCAATTTAAAAAGCATTTATTTAAATTATTATTATTCGTGTGAACTCCCTATTTACTTGCACACAAGTAAATAAAATTCTATTTGTATTGTATCTCATCAGCGTTTTGCAAAGGATTAAAAAAAAAAGAGAGAGAGAG
Source organism: Mitragyna speciosa (assembly GCA_024721245.1). NCBI lineage: Eukaryota > Viridiplantae > Streptophyta > Magnoliopsida > Gentianales > Rubiaceae > Mitragyna > Mitragyna speciosa. The sequence goes on from CM045568.1 coordinate 23,927,222, forward strand.
AGAAAAGGACAACTGTTTTTTAGGGATGTTTTCCTTTTGTGAGACCAAATTTGCTCTCTCTCTCTCTCTCTCTCTCTCTCTCTCTCTCTCTCTCTTCTTCTTCTTCTTCTTCTTCTTCTTCTGTAATATAACTGGAAGAAAATATTGCTGTAATATAACACGAAGAAAAAGAGAACGTGCCCAAACATCCATAACTTAGCCAATATGATCCACGATATTTCATCTAATTTAGTACGTGGATGAACTTGTTAGATCTTTTAGCTTCTGGCCCCTGCTTCGCAATGTAAATTACTACAGAAACAGCAAATGGAATGGCACAGCAAAGATGATATCGCGCTTTAATGAGTATGTCAAGCAAACTAACAATAAGATGGCAGTCAATTCCAAAATTTTATTGCATTCCAATATTGGTATTTAACAAGCATTTTATCGTTCCCTTCGGAAAGAAATAAAAAAAATTCATATTTCACCCTCCACGAATGGCCCACAAACCATCCTACCCAAATTCTGGAGTTTAAAGCAGCCCATTTTCAAGAATCATCCACTTCCCTTCGTTTAGATGAAAAACAACCTTAATGCATGTGGGACAGGAACAAGCGGGTTTTTAGTTTAAAACAAAGCATTCAGCCATTTGTAAACGAATGAAATGATTCACTAGGTTTCAACATTTCATAATCTGATGGATCATGGGTACAAGATCTGTTGCTTAACCGAAGATACCACATTGAGCATATTACAATGAAAGATGAAACTAAATCCCTGAAATCAACCCCAAGCAATAAAGGTTCACTCTTCGACATGCATGACATTGATGCCATGATTCCACATAATTACCAGAAGAATGATAATGTGAATTCTGAAAATTAAACCTCATATGCTCAAGATTACGTATAATACTATAATTTACACGCTCCTACACTAGAAGTATACATCACTAATTCAAAAACTTCCTGATAACTCCTAAGGATCAATCAATCAACCAAGAAGAGAAACCGAAAAAAATGCACTTCATTTGTCTTGGTAGATCTAGTCTGTGCTGATTGCAGAAGACAGCATAAAATTCATAACCATCTTTGTAAGAACATATACAATGTCATTTTGTCCTCGTATACTGGCAGTATACTGATCTCCCAAAAAGAAGATTCCAACAATTCCCTATTAATTATTAGTTATCTTCAATCCTTGCACATCTGAGTGCATGACACGGGCTTGCTAAGTTCTAATCTGTTTTCCTGTATTCACGTAAATCTACCTCAGCCATAGTTCTTACAGTTAGTTAAAAGCATTAAAATTTCTTGTGAAAGCCATACATCAAATTCTAAGCCCAGAATGAGTGTCATCTCCCTGGCAGCCCTTAAATGATGAAACTCAACGATGCAACCAACTTCATAACTGGTCAAATCTTGCTCCATCTCACTCCACCAGAAAGGCCATAACATACATCCAGGCAGTTGGTGTGGATGGTCCCAGAGCTGCACCTGGTTGAATTGATTGCAGAAAGACCAAAAGATTGTCCGACTATCTGTTAGCCACAGAAAAAAACTTCTCCAGGAAGGCAAAGGATCTTAATCAATCAGAAAGCAAGTCATCTAGCTCAGGCTCCTCCAAGAGAGACATGTCATAATCCAAACTTGTCCCATTAGACAAAATTTTTGCAGGAGGGTCACTTAGATTTTCATCACCATTGGCATCAGATGCTTCAGGTTCATCATCTGCATTTTCATCATCAGCTGCAGTGTCAACATCTTCCTTTCTTACAACATTTTCCTTACCAAATTTTCGTGGATATGTTATCATCTTTGCTTTTGCCTCTGAATCTTCACATATGCAGGCAGCTGGGTTTTCATGAAATTCACCCCTTCCAGGTCTAACCTCTTTGGGCTCCCCAATGAAACCTCGTTGAAACGTACGAACTTTTAGTGCAAATTCTTCCCAAGTCATGTTGTCTCGGTTTGAGAACAGCGAATACAATTTCTTAGCATTTGGGCGAATAGTGGGTTTATGTCCAAAATACCTCCTACAATCAAGAGAAATGAACGGGTTACCAGAATTCAGAGACTAGCTTTGAAGAGTATTTCACGTAACAGTAGAGTACAGATACCTTCGTCCAGCTAAAATCTTTGCCATATTACCATTGTTATTGGTAACAAATACATCACTTCCATCACAAACAATGAAATCTAATGCAGCCATGCGAGAAGAAAATGCAGAAAATGATTCCAACTCTTCCTTGCTGGCAAGACTGTCTTTTGAATGGAGGTTCGGGAAGAGTGCCTTTAGCGGGGCCAACGTCTCTTCACCCCCATATACTTCACCTGATGCCACGTAAATATGAACATCTCTCCCATATCCAAGTGATTTCAGCATCAAACCTACTTCTTCAGGAGTAAGAGGACATCTTCCTTGCCTCCTTGCCTTATCCGGGTTGCCAATCTGGAAATAACCAGTACTAGATTTTCACATACCTCGTATCTCTGATTCACTTAAAAACGAAAATCTGAATTAACTGGAAGATAGGACGAGGTAGGACAGAAGACAACACAAGAACCGCCTTTCTAGTCATAATATTGTATCTTACTACCATTTTAACCTACAACTGATCGTATCAAGCTATATAAAGGATACAAGGATTCTGTTCAAACAACAGATATGGAATTTATATCAACGATTGCCCATTGCTGTTTGTCAAGGATTACAGCTTGAGCAATTCACTTATTAAAATTCAATAAGTGATCAGATATTATGCCTAAACCAAAGAGCAAATGATTTTTGTCCCCAAAAGGACATGTAATTAAGACTCAGAATGATATCTGGGCCTTACATGTAGGGTTTTCCATCTCTTCCGTATTTTGCCAAGTTCTGTCCTCTCCTTCTCTCCTCCACCATAATAGCATCCCGAGAATGCAAGCATATCAGGTTCAAACCTGTCCCAAGAAACATTTTTTGGGATGATAATGCTCAGTCCGCATCTTCAAATTAGAATATCAAAATGCTTTGCTTAAATAGTTAGAACAGAATGTACCATCCACTCTAATTGTCCAAATTTGTTGACAAACTATACTGAACAAGAAAATACAACCTTAAGCAAGTTATAACATATCAAAAGATGAAGAAATTCTAAGATAAAAGCTTATAACATATCAAAAGATGAAGAACTTCTAAGGTAAAAGCAACTCTGGTCAAATCAAGTGGGTACTAGAGCACAAAATCCACATGCATTCCAGTTTTCATTTAGTGCAGGTACATGCTCAACATAGACAGAATATGCATCGAAGTGGACTCCATCAGAAAGATCAAAATAACCGTCTAGGGATCAAGATTAAAACATATAGTTAGTTAAAATGGAAATTCAAACAAAAACAAAATAGCTGACTCATACATCAGCAGATAATAAAACCTTGGAACATCTAGCCTACCTCAGATGAAGGGCGATGAAGTGCTTGCCCCTCATTTGCATCCGTTGAACCAATTTCTCACCCATTTTATTAATAAGGTTGGTGAACCTCAGAGCATGATAATTAACTCTGCATCTAAGCTTTTGAAACTCTGTTTCCAGTCTGTTTGAAAGTCTGTAGTCAAACTTGCTTATCTGAACAGCCTGTTATAAGGATTCAATTTCATTCTACATGTTTCCCAGAAAAGGAAAAGAAAGTACACAAAAATTAACAAAAACCCAACTTAAGAAAGTATCAAGGAACTCAAAATGCAATCAAAACATGACATTTCTGCAGTGGTCAACCTTGACATCAAGAGTTCACATATATCATACGTATAGTTCTAGTTACAAAGAACTTATTACTAAAAGAGAAGTAATGTCTCAGATTGAACTTGCAAGGAGGTCCTTTTATATGTAGCTAAAGTTGTCTGTACAAGTGAAACAAAAAACCTAAAAAAATGCCGCTAGACAATTGAAAGCCTAAATTGAGAGATAATCGTACAGAGTCATCTTGTAGCTTGCATGGTTGGAATACACTTATTCTTGAATGAAGCAATTTGAAAGAAAATGGAGAACACATCTCAAACAAACATAAACTACTACAATTTGACAATCTCATTAATTTATGGGTTAAAGACTATCTATAGATACATGCAAATGCTAAACAAACGAACTCCAACAACCACCATTTGAAAAGCATATTGTGGGAACAATATACATACACAAAATACAACTAAGAAACTCCACATTCAAGGCTCACCTGTTTTTTTGAAAGCACAGGTAAGACACGAGTTATATAACACCTTTCATTGCACTTTCTTGGGACTCGCATGCGATATGGAATCCATTGCTTTCCTCTCCTTAGTGGAAGCTCTTCTATGATTTTAACATCTCTTGCTAGATATGATATGAACCAATCAACATCGAATATCTCTGAAAAGTTACTGCAAATGGACAAAGAAGCAAATGAATTTATCAACAGTCAGTTCACTCTGTAAAAATCTGAAGGAGCTGACTAGCTTTCTAGCATTTACACTGAGGCAACAAATCTGTCTAAGATGTATAAAGAAACATCACATGCAAAACCTAAGCAAAAAAGCATTTTGCAAACTTACCTTGAATCCTTCCAGAAGGATTTCTTATCTAGCTTTGGAATAACAAGGGTAGCATTCAATACACGAGCGGCAACAACAGCGTCAGTTATCTGACAATGAGGAGCATAAACAATCAGCATTTCAAAGTTAATATCTACGCCTTTTGATCAAATACAGCACAAGAGGGTTGTTGCACGATTGTAGATTAATGGCTAATACAGACAATTTTTATATCACTCGTAATTGTTGATCACAAAAAATGATCAAAATCATATCTAGATTAACTTAAATCGCGGTCAAAGGCCCATAAAATTGATATTCTATTCCTGCACTCAGCTTTCATGACCTGCTGAGCCGTTACTTCCATCATTCTTCTCATAAAAGGAATTATCACCAAATAGACATCCATCACAGCAAAATATAATCATCAGGAAAAAAACAACAACATTAATGGCTTTTTAATTCTTTCACTACCACCTACCAAAACAGTATAGACATACATCCAACAAAAAGGAATAACAGCAATAAATACATACTTAATTGAATTCCGATACTGATTGGTATCACTATTGAGTTCTTTTAAGGTCATTGATGGCAGTTAAATGCTGTCAAGCAGACTAATGATTTTACAGTAAATGTCAACCAGCCCAATTGCCTAAAGCAGCAAATTAGAGCAAAAAGACAACCTTCCTGTCAAATATTTCCTAAAAATAGCCTACAGCAAATTATAAAATAAGTAACAATATCTGAAAGAATTACCCCAGTTCTCTGTTGATTAAGACCCCCACTGGTTGCAACCAACAAATAGCGATTGGGATGCGTGATAGCATCTGCTCCTGTTGTAGCAATAACCAAAACATATAGTCATTATAATCGCAACAAAAAAGAAGCCAAATAAACATGTCACACATTTCCGCACCATTAATACTATTATTATCCCATATAAACAAACAGCAGGGAAATGTGTATTCCTAATTACAAGACTTACAAAATTAAATAATTTATAGATGCTATTAAATCGAAGTAGAAACATACGCACTTGGAAATTTGCTGCTAGCATCACTGCAACCGTAATAAAAGTTGGCATTTCTCGAAGTCCAAAGATCACGATCACGGGCTCCTTGACCGGTCTACATCTCCAATACCCAACAAAAACATCGCATTCATCATTTTATATCCGGATCCCAAAATTACTAACTAAACGTAGAAAATCAAAGCATAAGAGATCAAAAAAGAACCCTAACCTGCACACGAAATTTCGGAACTCCATGCCCATTCTCCGAAGCTCCAGTTTCCATCTACAACAAACAAATGAATATCAAATCCTACATTAAACGACAATAAGTGTGATATGCATCTCAGTGTGAAGAGAATGAAGATAGAGAGAGAAAGGTGAAGAGATTTACCGATGAAACGTGGCGAGGGTGGCGGGGGTGATCATTTTCATTGATAGGGGAAGGAGCGAGTAGCGAGAGGAAAATGAATAAGAGGAGAAGAGCACTGAAGATGGTGGGAATTAATAACCGGCCACGGTGGTAGTACTGATACTGATGTCGTCGCCGGTGGAAAGCCATAGGGGAGCGATACTTCGCGGTGGCAGAACTAAGCCGCCCACTCTCCGTTCCTCTTGCGCAGAGTAACGGTGTTTTTTTTTTTTTTCTGTGTGTGTGTGTGTGTTTTTTTTTTTTTTGTATAAACCAGTAATAATAGTATAGTAGTAGATGATACGTTTAGTAGAGCTGTGGAATTAGTAAAACTGGGGACGGCAGTAGTGAGAGAGAGAGGGAAGGGGAAAGAGGCAGTGGAAAGTATTATGGCTCTGAGCTTAGGAAGGCATTAGGAATTTGGAGTTTTTTTTTTTTTTTTTTTTGGTTTCCCTTTTTTTGGGGTAACGACAAACATCGCTGTGGATTCCGTGTCCTGTGCATGTATATTAGCTTTCCTTTCAGTGTTATTTGGGGAAGTGAATTTGTAGGATTGTGTTTGGTTGGACTAAAAAATTGTTTTACCGTTTTCGATTGTACAAATAAACTAAAGATGCAATCGAGTTGAGTTGCAAATATGCAACTTGCCAAAAGTTGATTGAGCTCGCCTCAAGGTCAAACTCTACTTATTATGTTGATGAAAGAATTCAAATGCTAAAGCTTAACAACCTCCAATTCAATCTTTGTAATTCTATGCTCTATTTCTTAAGGTCATATGGCCTTTTTCTTAAGTTAATATAATAAATGTCTTCCAAAAGGTAAATTATGCAAAGGTCAGTTGAGCTCAACAATAAACATGCTTGTGAATCGAGCACTCAAGTACTTGATATCGATTCATTAACTTCATTGAGGAACTCAAATCAAGTTGGATTCAGTTGAACTAGCATTTGGTTGAAACTTTAGCCCGAGCTATACTCAAATTACTCGATACATTTTTAGCTTTATAACAAACGTTGAAAATACTTCATAGGTTTCCTTCCTCTAATTTAAATTAGTTTTGTAGAGTGAGTAAGTGTCAGTTATCCTTTTGGGCACTTTGCAAGTGATATTAAGCCATGAGCTATGTTTTTATGCTTTGGGTTTCAATTCCCTTCTCCTTCATTTTTCCCTTCTCCTAATCCTCATAGTAATAAAACGTATCTTTATGGGGTAAACTTGGTCCACGAATTCCAACTGTGAATCTAATTGTGGATAGAAGAGCCATTAAGACTCAATGTTCGTGTAGCTGATCTATCTAAAAATAGGTCGTAATAAAATTTACTACCATAAACACTTTATTTATTTATTTTTTTAGCTTATGGTGTTGGTTATAGATACTTACCTTTATTAATAGTGGACAAGTAATCGTTCTAGTTGTCATTTTATTATGTTGTGTTGTGATAATCTCATGCATGAATACTGATCACAAACACAGTATATTTTTGTATTAAGAAAATCTACATTGTGATAAAGACACAGAAAACTTGTCACCACCACAACACAGCTGACAAGTTCACCTCACCCAGACAGACCCTAGAGCTAGATGTAAAAAGAATTATAAAAAAAAAAAACAAATAAAAGAAGATCCTTTTGTTTCTTTTTGGGGTAGGAATTAATTGGCCTCGCCATTTCTGTCATCCCAGCAACTCAAGTGTCGCGCACGTGATTCCATTTCTCGCGGGATGCGAGCTGAGGAGGTTAGGCTAAAAACAGCCCAACGGGGGCCCGGGTCTGAAGCCAGAGTTTACTACAAAGATGTAGCGCCCACAGTGATGGGAATGGGTTAGGGGATTAGGTATTGTCAAGCTGTTAACGAAAATTCACCAAAAATAATCATATTTGGATATAAAGACTAATTATGTCTAATTCCCGTCACCACCAAAAAGAAAAAAAAAATTGATAGAGACTAATAACTGATCGGGAAAGTAAAATCTCTAGTTTTTCAAGTGATCTACGTCTACTATCGCCATCCTTTTGTAAATTGCTTTTGTATCAGTAATTTAGATAATTGCACATGATCTTATGTTTCCACTTTTTAAATATTTTTATGGATGATTTATTTGAAAGATGATGGTTATATCTGACTATTTGGAAATAATCTTGAAACTCATGTTGCATTCTCACAGTACACTATAAATTAAAAGGTAAATTGTGTCCTAGGTTTTCACAGAACGAGTTTAAAGGTAGAAGGACTTGTACATATGTGTTTTCTTTTCTTCCTCCCCCACCCCCTCGGGCCGCTTCTCTCTCCCACGCTTCTTTTTGTGGAGTATTAAAAAAGATACTATACGCATCCAACGAGTTCAGACCCCATCCAAAAAATAAAAAGGAATTAAAAAACGAGAAGATCACAAAAGTAGAACGAGAAAGGTTAATATATGTCGAGTTGCTTGGTTCATTCCTTTTTTTTTTTTTTTTTTGTTTTGTTTAAAGGTATATATAGACATTAAGAACCAAGCAACGTATCCAATCACTGTCCAAAATCAACGTCATTCTCCTTAAAAGGAACGATTATCAACATTTTACTTCCACACGAAATGGTTGACTTTTTCAGTTTCGTCATCAGGAGTTGGTCTGGTCTTCTTGATTTTTACTATTCTATTCTTTTAAACTTGCATTGATCTGAATGGCGACTTTTCCCACCTTTTTTTCCCTCTGGGCTTTAATGTAAAACAGGATGCCAAAGCCATTACATTACTATTCTTCTACACCGAGAGACACCAATGACATTATCTGGAGGGTCATGAAATAATGTGACGCGTAATTGCAAATTCTAACTCGTCCTTGTGGGTACACAGGCACAAAGTTTTACATCCATGCCAAAAATCATTTTGATTTAGTTCTTTAAATAAAACGTATAGGACTGACTGTTTAACTACAACAATCACAACCCAAAATAAAAATAGTCTATTTAAAGTCAATCCTAATTACCATTAATCATGGGCCTCATACTTTCTTGAGTATACTAAAAAAGTTCGAGGCACTCAAAAGCCCAACTCCAAATGTTTTAAGGTAGGTTAACGATGTCAATCGGGCTTTTTGACTTGGGCTTTTATTGGATGAAGATAAGGTTGCTAAAACCCACAAGATGAAATACATTCTCCGCTCAAAATATTAAACTAAGTTTAGATCCAAATTCGGCTTGGTCCAACCCAACCTCTACTTTCCTTTTTAATGTCATTAAATTTATCTAAAACTTATTTACAGCATGTGATTACTTAAATTAAATTCCAATTTTTTCGTGCAGCAAAATATAATTTAAATACTATGAAATGACATAATTTAAATACTTCCATATATTAATCTACTCCACTAAAACATAACATAAATAAAAATAAATATAAATGAAATAAACACAAATATCATGTGGGAGATAAGTACGTTAGAGTTTACTTGGCAAATATGTTATCATCAGAAACCTAAATTTAGACATAAAATTGTTACCCAAACCTAAACAGGGACTTACCCTTTTGAGTACGAGACTCGACCACAATTTTAAATGGTTACAAGAGCCTAGTTGGCCCAGTTGAATTGTATTCATGCTTGGTAGCTAAACTAAGGCTAAGCCAATGTGAAATACGTTTAGGAAGGGCGAATGCTCGGTGTAGGGAAGCCATTAGGGAGTGGATTCATTCATTTGAAAGACGAATGAGGCAATTTCAGAACAATGAATAGACCAAGTTGGAGAATCGCCATTGATTCTGAATTATATTCTGAAAATTGCATTTGAGGGGGAAAAAAAAAAGGGACAATTAGTTCCTTGCCATGAATACCTTTACAATATTCATTTGTCTACCATGACTTGTATTCAGTGACTTTTTTACATCCCCTCTTCTTTAGGCTTATTGGCATTGCAGGTAGCACATATTTTGCTTTCTAACCCGCCTAACGAGTCAATGTAGTGCTGCCTTTTCATTATTCTTCTGTCAATGTGCTGCCGACTTTTCCACCATTCTTCTCTTCCTTTTTGTTTTTCTGTATAGTGTGGCGGCCAGGGGAGGAGTGTGCGGGTCACAACTGCACCTTCCATCCATTGCTGGTTTTCAACAAAACCTACAACAGTGGAAGAAGGCCATCCAATTCAGATAACAGCTGCATTCCCAAGGTCAAGAGGGCTTGGGTCCAGTGAAATGAAAGCCATGAGCTCTTGATTACGTTGCATCATATCCATTTCTTGTTGATCCAGCGTCACCCAGGCTTCAATTCCATCGCCGTATCTAGTCTCCATTAGAATGATAAGATTCATGAACACTGGAGCATCTACTGCAAAGCTACTAACCCAGATAGGTTTTCCCCAACCAAAATCAATCTCATAGAAACCGAATCCACACCAACTACTGAACCCGAGATAATCCACCACCAATTCTTTGGAGCCAAAATCTCCTATCTCTTTCAGGGATTTGCGCATCAGGGCTGGTCCTTCATTTCCACGTAACTTCTTGACGTAGTCACTATTAATTTTTGATATGGAATATTGGATTTGATCGGCCAGGGCAGGCAATCCCTTGTCATGGTTGGCCAAGCATCTTGCACCAGATATCCAAATCAGGTTTCCAATTGAATATTCTGACAGTGTTGGTGCTGCTCTTCTTCGCAGATTCACAACGTGTGTTAGCATAGAAGACTTCCTGAAGCCACAGTTAGCTTTCGAGGCAGCCATGGTACACTTCCAAAGGAAAGAAGAGATGGCTTCTACACGAGTGGGGCCCCGGCCACCTGAGCTGGTTGCCATAGTTTTCAAGGCAGCTATTGCTGGAGCATCAAAGACGAATCTCTTTGTAACAAACTTTCCTACCTTGAATGATGACCTCCACATCGCCAGTGATGAATCTCTGAGCCACAAATCAGTTGCTGGAAAAATAGAAGATGCGATAAAATTGGGGCCAGTGATTTCCCCTGTTCCGGAGGCAGTCTCCGCCCAACTTTTAAGAAAAGTTTTCAGTGCTGCTCCGTCAAGAATTTTGTGGGAAATGCAAATACCAATTGCAATTCCACCACATTCAAACAAGTTTACTTGAATATTGGTCACGTGAAAGCCAGCCATTGATCCACTGTAACCGAGATCACAGGGAAGAAATTTGCATATCAACTGAATGTCAGGTTTGTTCAAAAACTGATACAGATGACAATAAACTTTGATAGTGGCAAAGTAAGCCCCTTTATCGTTGCATTCGATGCATAAGTCATCTTTGATTGTTCCAGCGAGAGGGTAAAAGTGAGTTAAGGTTTTTGACAGTGATTGCTTAAGCTTTTCGATCCTTTCGAGGACTTGAGGATAACTCGCACCATTATAGTTGGGATAAAAGAGAACAATAGGAGCATAGGGAGCAGGAATGAGCTGATCCAAGAGAGAGAGCTCGAAGATATTGAGATGGCTTGGTGTAGGAGAAGACGGTTTTACGATCACCTGGGAAATGATTTGAACTTCCATTTGTCTAATCTGTTTTTCTGCCAATTAAGGCTGTGGAAACTGGTATATGAACTTAAGAAAGTTTGAGCACTGAGTTTTTATGAAGCACCAGCCACAAGAGATAAGATCATTCAATTATTTTTCTTTTGTTTATTCTTTTCATTTTGATGGCTAGCATTTAGATTAGTTAATGCGTATTAGATGCATAATACTTTACAATTTAAACTTTGTCTGCATTAATGTCATGCAAGGAATCTCCATACTCTCTTCCCCCTCTAGAATATCGAAATTATTGGTATGGTTATTGGCATGCTTGGCAGTCATTTTCAAGCTTTCCACGTTTTAGATTAGTTCCATGGATGCTGCCATTTGATCAGCTCTAACAAGAGTCAATTGATCGTAAATGTTAAGTTGAAATATGCTCGTAATCATGTCCTTTAGGTGGTCCTGCCGCCTAAAAGTGGTTTGATTATCAAGCACTGCTCCAAAGGATCCCAAGCATCCACATTAATTAATTATTCAATCAATTCAGCTAATGCTCCTAATTAATTCCTTAGTGCTCAGGCCAACCAACATGACACAAATGCCGCTACAACACAAGCATGCTACTGTTATTCTTGACATTTTAGAAATTGAGACTGTCCCGTCACAGAAATCAAGCTCAATACGTATTAATTAAGCATCATCATTTGCTAAACGCAAAGGTGCCGCCCTCCTCGTCTGCACTACGGACCGTATTACTGGTAAGCAACAATGATCTATCATGCAAGATCTATTAAAATTGATCGCTTGTGTTAATAATGCACTCGTAATTTGTCTCTTCTCGTACTGGATGGACTACTTAGCTAAAATGTCCCAAACTCTAAATAGACTCAGAAACAGAAACCATGAGATCAGTTCTTTTAATTGATGTTGAAGGTTGAGTCCTTTTCACATCGACTATTAAATTTAGAACCAACTCAATGTCTCCACCCTTCTTCTTTCCAACCCCCTAATATCACAATGCATAGCCCACATAATTAACAAATCTATCATGTTTTTCAAAGATTGTTCCTGTATAGCCTATTCTCGATTTACTGTCATCGCATCAGTCCATTAATGTGTCTCCTGACCCTGTGTACGCCAATATGACTATCTCGGTTGCGAATTAATGATCAATGTCATCTAGTTATCTAGTTTTGCAAAAGAATAAAGAAAAGAAAAACGTTTTAATTTCTGAATGGCTATGTCCTATCGAGTATTGACTAACATGCTAGAGATGAGAATCTTGGAAATTCGGAAAAAAGAAGTGCTTACGTTTCTTCTTATTCACTTGAAACTTATCAACTGAGTGGAAAGGTATAGCTGTGGACTTTGTTCCTGATACAGACCCCTGTCCTTAACTCAACCATGTAATTATTGGGGTGCAGCTGCCAAATTTTGACCACATTCCACTAATGCATCTGTTCTATGATTCTATCATGTTTGTGACGAAGGACAAAGGTTGAATAGTCTAGCTTATGGAGAGGGTAGGCTTTCTTTAAGGAGTTGATGCGACAACTTGGATTTTTACTAATAAGAAAGTTTCCATGGGTGGATTTAACTGTACCGTTAGAATTTCATATATTTCGTATTGTAGACATTGTTAGAACATGGGTGAGAAAAAATATTTTTCCTTCATATTTTCTGTCCTTATCGTTTCTTTCACGTAACGAAGGGAATCAATTGAGATTCCCTTCTATACTGAGTTGTAGACGAACAAACTCTTATTGCTGTATGATTTAAAATTGAGAATTCAACAATGAAATCATGATTTTTTTTCCATAATTAAATTCCTGATTATACTCTTAAGGGGACGCTTGGTTCGAAGATCGGAATCAGAATCGGAATCGGAATCATTCACTTTGGAATTGAAATGAAATTTTTCATTCCAATATCTTTGCTTGATTGGGTGTTGGAATCGGAATTAGAATGATTCACTTTTAAAGACAATCTGAACCTAAATCATCTAGTTTTGTTAATTAACAAATAAATGATGATGTTTACTAATGATTTATCACAACAAAACAATTGAGGAATAAAATAGAAGTCAAAGTTGCAAAATTTTTTTGAAATAATTCCGATTCTCTCTAATTTTGTCGGGAATGGGGAATTCCAAATTTTCAGAAATGATTTTGATTCCCTGATTCCGATTCCCTCCAACTAAGCAGTCTACAAGGGATTCATTTCGATTATTGATTCCAATTCTTATGAACTAAGCAGCCCTTGAGTCTCGTTCCACGGTATGCTGCTGTCCAAGATGATTGTGCGTACCCCTTGCTTGTAATTAGAGCTATAAACGAGCCGAGTCGAGCCGAGTATTATCGGTTCGAGCTTGTGTTCATTTAATAAACGAGCCGAGCCGAGCCGAGCTCGTTTATTAAACGAGCTCAAATTTGTGTTCGAGCTCGGCTCGTTTAATTAAACGAACGAGTCGAACTCGAGCTTTCACGAGCCGAGTTGAGCTTTGTTCGCGAACAGCTCGGTTCAAATACGTATAAAAGTGTTATTCGAGCCGAGCTGAATCGAGTATCTCATGTTCGAACTCATGTTCGTTTATTAAACGAGTCAAAATTTGTGTTCAAGCTCAGCTCGTTTAGCTTCACGAACGAGCCGAACTCGAGCTTTCACGAGCCGAGCCGAGCTGTGTTCGCGAACAGCTCGGTTCGTTTACAACCTTACTTGTAATAGATAGACAACACTAATTTTGCACCTATTACGTTGATTCTTTCAATAAATTGTAACTAGTGACCTTAACGATACACGCCAAAATTCTAGAAATTGTCCCACACTCACATAAGCTAAATAAAGTACTCCGTCTCGGTTCAAATCCTCTGTTTAATTTTTTTGATATATGATTATTTTTAATACAGAACTATGCCATATCATTCATTGATATGATATAATTTCGTATAGTTTCATATTGATACGACGTGATTTCATATTGAGCATAATAAAAAAGTAGATAGAGGATCTTGACCATTTGCATTTGTTTATGAAATATGCTGAATCTTTTTGTTGGAGGACATTAGAGGTGGGAACGAATCAAGAATTTAGATTTGGGGATATTGACTTGTGTGCAGATAAATTTTAATGGTAAAATTTAAGTAAGCATAACAAGTTTAATAATATAATTAAAATTTAATGTACAACGATAAAACTACTATATATAATTCAAATATATAACGAAATTACCTATTTAAACTCTAAAAACACACATACACACACACACGCTCTCATACACATACATACATGGACACATACGCACACATATGTACAAAGTAAGGGGAAGAATAAAAAAATTGTATTGGGGATAGAGGGGAGGTTAATATAATTTTAAAAATTTTGGGGAGTAGAGAATAATATAATTTTAAAATTTTTGGGGGTATACTATCCCTTAAATACGTCCATGCTTAGGGGCAAGACATAAGTTGATCTACCCGCATCTAATAAAACTTTTTTCTTCTTCTTCTTTCGAGTGTTGTTTATTATGTGAACTTTTTTGGTTATGCTGTACTTGCTATTAATTCTCTCTTTTTGTAATTTTGCTTAAAGGTGCCAAATATCAATTATTTCACTTGCAATATCCCGTCTACCAAATCTGTGGTAGGTTTTTTTAGCTCACCTTTGCTAGGTTCGAGCTCTACCAAAGTGTATTAGGAAAACCCACTTTCCGGCCCTAGTTTAGTTTATCTGACACCAATGACATTTGAGCCCAGATACAAACTCTCACTTTTGATGATGGGTATGGATTTGATTTTATTTATGACAAAATTCCAAAATTCGTCTGGGCCTTAAACAACTGGAGCCATTTTAGCCCAATGTCAGACCATTTATAAATCAGTGCCATTTTTATGCCCAGGGTCAGCTCAGACCAAGGACATGTAGAAGCTCAGGTTGAGCTTCCAATAGCCCAATATTCCGACTCCAAATTCAGTTCGCAACAATGGAATACCGAAGGAGGAGCTGGGCTTTCCTGGAAACGAAGTTAAGTATTCCGTATGACGATAAGAGCCCATACGTCATATTATAATCTGACGGAGTCCACAAATGATTTAAAAAATGGAAAGGAACTTGTAATCGAGAAAAGTCGAGAAGCCCGCGGTATTTGACCGGCCATAGCCGTTACATTCGCCAGACAAAATTCTAATCTGTGGCCAAAATCGAATAAAAAATAGATCTTTGTTTGACAATCGATATCAGCCGTTGATATCTACAACGGTAAGCAGGCGTAGATCACACGCTTTGTTTTGGGAGGGCCCCCACCTCGTTCCCACCAGACAGCTCGACAAGTCGCTTAAAAGCATCTTAGCCAAAACCGACCAGGATAAGAACTAATTATGACCGTCCGGATCAAACTCAACCGCTTAATCGCAACCGTACATTCTCCAAACAAGCATCTATAAAAACCAACATCCGTGCCACAAGTCTCCACGCGCATGTAGTTCTATAGGCGGCGATTGCGGGTTGTCTACGGTTTTCTGCCCGTCATGGATCGGCGGTTTCAGGGTTTGGTTTTCCGATTCTTTTCAAGTCTCTCTAGCTGCAGTGGTGCAATCAATGGTGATTTGTTTAGGTTCTCCGGTATCTCTCTCTCATGATTCGTTTAGGTTCTCGGGTATCTCTGTCTCTCTCTGAATTTTGCTGTTTGTGATCGTACCGGTGGTTTCCGATTTTCTGATAATTAGATCAATTATTAATTGACAGATGGTGTTAATTTTATTTGTTGAGGAAGTTTATGGTTATTGGCGTTCGGCTGGATTTCTTTTTGTTTCCGTTTGTTGTTTGTAGATTCTGCCGCTGATTTTGTGCTGGAGTTTGATTACGGTTTAAGGATTTCCTCCGCGACTCCAGGCGCCTTGTGATTTTAGTTGTTTGCAAGGAGTTTTTTCCCCTCTTACCTACCTGTTTTGTTCTATTTGCTTAAAAAGATTTTCAATTTCTGGGCTATTATAACCGGCTCCCTTTCTTTCTTCTCTCTTTCTATATGACCAGGAGAGGGACTTTGGTCGGATTGTTTGTAGATTCTGCAGCTGATTTTGTGCTGGAGTTTGAATACGGTTTAAGGATTTCCTCTGTGACTCCAGGCGCCTTGTGATATAAGTTGTTTGCAAGGAGTTTTTCCCCCTCTTACCTACCTGCTTTGTTCTATTTGCTGAAAAAGATTTTCAATTTCTGGGCCATTTTAACCGGCTCCCTTTCTTTCTTCTCTCTTTCTATATGCCCAGGAGAGGGACTTCGGTCGGTCGGTCGGTTGGTCGGTCGGTCGGTCGGTTGGTTTTTTGGGTGATTTAGCATCTAAGGAGCATCTAATTGAGTTAATTGTGTTCTGGAGTATATCGGAGGAGTTTTCTTTACCCTTCCTCCTTTTGTTTTTGCGCTTGAACAATAATTGTTAATTTCAAGAATAACCGGTCATTACTCTGCCTCATTGATTCAGGAGGTATGGAAGAGTTCGGATTGTAAAAGGGAAAAATCTCAGCATCTATTTGTGCCTTCTAACAGGAGCTCTTTACTTCCTTTTTGTCCCCCTATTTCCGTTGTTTCGTTTGATTGGAAATTGGACATTTCCTTTTAGGCATATGGTTGACGTATCTGTCCTTTTTTTAGGATCTTGGTTTCAATGACTGGGCTTGGTTGCGTCTTTGCTGTCTACATGGTTTTGGAGGAGTTTTTTTCTGCTTTATTGTATTGTTTCTTTTTTCCTGGTACGGTTTTGGGGGACATTATTATTAATCTCCGTCTCCTTTATGTGCTAGGTCCTCCTTACGTAGGGGCATGGAGTTGAGAATCGTCTCTTATGCAACTGGCCAAGCTCTTTTATATGCGTTTGTTCTTTTCCCATAATTACTTGCTTTTAAAATCTATGTTCTCGGACTTACGAAATTATAATGATTTAATTCTAGACCCCAAATGCTATCTTTTATCTCAAAAGAGTTCACATAGGTTTTTGCTATACGGGGGGGTTATACTTGGTCGAGAAGTATTTTTACAAAAAAATTTACCTCTATAAATTTCATTTATTGGGTATATTTGTAGTTGTCACAAAAAATTTTATTTATAGGGTGTGTCATGGAAAATTTCCGAACGGATTTTTTTTTTATTATTTCCTCAAGTTTTGAGCACTTTAATTCATATTTTTTTGGGGCTGCCTAAAGAGTACATTATAAGCTGTGGAAATTTTCTATCGGATTTTTTGTTTTCTCAAGTTTGAAGTACGTGATTCATTTTTTGCGGAACCATGAATTTAATCAGGAGGATGTTTATGATATATACATATTGATGGTTTCTTGATGGAACATTTGACTTTTTATTTTATTTGGGGGACGATTAGGCCAGTTGGAGTGATAATTTTGATATGTTTAGATGGTGTTTATGATTTGTTTATTTCTGGACCTTTGTTTTCCTTGTTCTTATGGGGTACAGATTTTGGGTATACTGACGAAGTCTCTTAAAAGGAGTGACGAATGGGCATCCTTTATGGTTCCTTCACCTTTTGTGGCCTAGAGGAGTTTCTTCTCCCTTCTTTACTTGTTTATGTTCAGAGTGCTTGGATCGAAGTTCAGTTCTTTTCTTTGATATTCTTGTTCCTAGGGTACAGAATTTGGGTGTATGTCGAAGTCTCTTGAAAGGGGTGACGAATGGGCATCCTTTATGGTTCCTTCGCCTTTTGTGGCCTAGAGGAGTTTCTTCTCCCTTCTCTACTTGTTTATGTGCAGAGTGCTTGGATCAAAGTTGAGTTCTTTTCTTTGTTGTTCTTGTTCTTAGGGTACAGATTTTGGGTATACTGACGAAGTCTCTTAAAAGGGGTGATGAACGGGCATCCTTTATGGTTCCTTCGCCTTTTGTGGCCTAGAGGAGTTTCTTCTCCCTTCTCTACTCGTTTATGTTCAGAGTGCTTGGATCGAAGTTCAGTTCTTTTCTTTGATGTTTCTACAACTGTTGTTTACATTTTAGGGGCATGTTCAGTTTGTTATGAGGTGGTGGAGCTTTGCAGCTAATATGGGGGAGTTTTTCTCACTTTCCCACTTTGCATTGATTCATTACTGGTGGTTGGTCCGGCTTTTTGAAGTATGTTCATAACTTCAGTGTTCTTTTTTATGCTAGGCTCTTGGTTTCAATAAGTCAGACGGGTTGTTGCCATCTAAGCTGTAAACATGTTTTCAGGAGTCCCTTTGGCCTTTGTTGGTTTTGCTGTAGTTTATTAAATTTTTATTGCATTTGCTGCAGCATGAGTTATGGCATACGGCATGGTAATACAATTTGTAACTGCAGTTTTTCAGCCTGTGTTGAGTTTGTTTACTCTCCCATGGAGGTGTTGGAAATTTTGCCTGATTTAGTGGTATGGTCCGAAATGGTCATTTCCTCTGTTTGATTAACGCATGATTTGGTTTTTTGATTTGGTGACTGTGTTGATGCATGCAGTCTGAAGTTTATGGTTGTTGGCCTTCATCTGGATTTCTGTTTGTATCTGTTTGTGCCTCTGATTTTGTACAAATGGGATCAAGAGGGGGTGGACACTGGGCACAGTTTAGGATTTCTTCCACGTCCTGTGATATAAATTGTTTAGAAGTGTCTCTTTTTCTTTTTCTTTTTTTTTATTGGGTCTTACATAGTATTTTTTACTTGCTTACAAAATTCTCAATTTCTTGGCTATCGTAACTAGTTCGTTTCCAGTTGGTTGGTGGGCTATGTGGGTTACTAGCATCTGAAGAGCTAATTGAGCTAAGTTTGTTCTGCTGTGGAGTATATTGGAGGAGTTTTATCTTTTTCTCTACTTGTCTTAAACCACTATAGTTAATTTATAAATTGTTTGGAAGTTCCGCCCCCGCTTACCTGGTGTTCTATTTGCTTATAAAATTCTCAATTTCTTGGCTGTCTTAACAAGCTCATTTCCTTTTTGCTCCTGTGTGTTGGTTGGTTGGTTTATGTGGGTGACTAGCATTACAAGAGCTAAGTGAGCTGAGTTTTTCTGGAGTGGAGTATATTGAAGGAGTTCTATCTTTTTCTCTACTTGTCTAAAACTATAGTAGTTAATTTCTATTATAGAATGGATAGGATAATTGCTGATTGTTCTTATGCCTTCATTTCGTTTAGGAGCTATGAGCCATGGAGGAGGTTGGATTCCTGGGAACAGTTTAGGATTTCTTCCACGTCCTGTGATATAACTTGTTTGGAGGCCCCCCCCCCCCCACCTCCTTTTCCCTCCCCCCTGCCTTCTCTATCTCTCATTGTGTTCTATTTGCTTACAAAAATCTCTATTTCTTGGCTATCTTAACTAGCTCAGTTCTTTTCTGTTCTTCTTGTGTGTTGGCTCAGGAACTTTGGTTGGTTGGTTGGTTTTGTGGGTGATTAGCATCTAAAGAGCTAATTATGTTTTGGAGTGGTGTATACTGGAGGAGTTTGTCTTTTTCCTTAAAACTACAGTTGTTAGTTTCTAGCATGAAATAGATAGCATAATTGTTAATTGCTTCTGCTACCTATGTTTTGTTAGGAGCTATGAGCCATGGAGGAGGGTTGGATTCAAGAGTACAAGAATCTCAGCATCAGTGTCCATAACTCATTTTAACAGTTCTTTGTTTTCCTATTTGTGTTGCTTCATTGGCTTGGACATTGGATATTTCCTTTTTTGGTGATGGTTAACGTCCTCCTTTTTTTGTCTTAGGATCTTGGTTTCGATAAATGGGCCTTGGTTTCATCTTTTGCTGTTTGGACATGGTTTACTCATGGTTTGCGTCTTATTTGTGGACATGGCTATTCTCTTTCTCCTCTTTATATGCTAGAATCATTTCACGTTGGCATGGAGTTGAGGTTTGTCTATTATGCTACTGGCCAGACTTGTATTAGCGTTTGATATGTTCCTCTGATTAGCTGTAGTGTTAACAAGAAATATAATTTTTTCAGGCTTGCTGGTATAATGTTCTATAAGGCCAAAATGGCACTTTAATGTTAAAAAAGTGTTTGCAAAGTTTTGTTACTACTTATTGCTACTAAGTTTGTTGATTCACACAAGATTTTTACAATTGGTAATATGTCATCTAGTGAGATGCAAAAATATGTATAATGATCTATGTTTCTGGATTTTGGTAGAGGGGTGTTGATTGGGCTTCCTGTCCTGTGCGCTGGCCGATTATGTCTTGCTGTGTGTGTGTGTGTGTCCCTACAATTGTTAATAATTTCTAGAGTAGTAGTTCATTACTCTTGCCTCATTCATTTAGGAGATGTGGAAGAATTTGGATTTAGGAGCGGAAAAATCTCAGGCACCGTAACGTGTTGCTTTGTTTGGTTGGGAATTGGGTATTTCCTTTTTGAGTTCATGGTTAAACGCCTCTGACCTCTTTTTTTAGGATCCTGTTGTCAATAATTGGGCTCAGTTGTGTCTTTGCTGTCTATATGGTTTTGGAGGAGTTTTTTTTCCTGCCTTATTGTATTTGTTTCTTTTTTCCTGATAGGGTTTGGTGGGCAAAATACTGAGCTTTTTCTCCTTTTTACGCTAGGTCCTATGTAGGGGCGTGGAGTTGAGAATTCTCTTGTGCTACTGGGCAGGCTCTTTTATCTTGCATTTGATCTGCTTCCGTAATTTACTCATTGTATACGGGCAAAATCTTATGTTGATGAAATCTATTTTCGGAGAGTTACAAAATTTGAAGCTATTATTGTTTCAAAAGGGTTCACAATGGTTTGCCATATGAGTTAATACTTTGTCAAGAAGTATTTTATCAAGAGTTTTATTCCTAAAACTAGTTTGTAGACTTTCTAAAGTCTATTTTGAAAATTTACTGTTAAAAATTATATTAATAGGATATAAATAGGCTGGTGGTATTCTAGATATCTAGATAATGACTACTGTTCATGTTATTCATGGTAGGGGTCCATTGTACATAGCTTGCGTGGATTCAAGAATTATGTTCCCAACAGCAAAAGGCCCCGGGCTCTCTTACAGTTTTTTCTGCTTATCATCTCTACATGTTTCCTGTTCTAGTCTCTGCTGTTTGTACGTTTTATTATTTATTTTTTATATCGAACTTTTCGTTCATTTTGGCTGGCAGACTTTGCAGTGGATATGACGCATCTGTGCTTGCCAAGAAGTTCATGAATTTGTCATTCTGTTCAGTATTCACGTGCTTCACAAGTAGTGGTTTTTTTTGTGGGTTGGTTCAAGTATTTTTATTGCAATTACTGCTGCATGAGTAGTTGTGTAGTGATACAATGTGTAACAGCAATTTGTCAGCTTGTATTGGATTTGTTGTTCTCTCATGGAGTTGTTGGAAATTTTGGTTTGGTTAACTGATTAGGTGGTCATTTGCACTTGGTTAATGGATGGGGGATTGGCTTTTTTTGGCTGGGTGACTGAGTTGATGTTTGTAGTTTCACGACGGAGTACAATACATGGGAGATGGGAAATATTGTTCTAAAAAGATGCCCCACTAAGCAGCGAATGGATTGGATAACTGACATCTGTTCTTTTTGTAAGCTTTTGAGCATAGGCGGAGTTGGATTGTGTGGATCATATTTATATGGTTCATATCACCATTTAGATTGTGTCAAGAGTAGTGTTGTGTCCTTTGTTTGTTAGCATTTGATGCCTGGGTTTTATCATAGGAGGTGGGGAAGTTAGCATTTGATGCTAATTGGTCTGCAATATTTCCTGCAAGTTCTAGTTATTGGTGAAGGAATTAATTGTTGTAATTGTTGATTATTTTTCATGGATTTTTATCTCTGTCATAAATTATGATTTGTATAGGTTCTGTCTTTGGTTTTCAGAGCAAGTTCTGCATTTGTTTGGGTTTTCTCATGCAATATACGCTATTTCTAAGATCAACTGTAGGATGGTGATAGGCTTGATGTGTGAGGAAACATCAGGATTTAGCTTTTATCTGGTTTTTTTGTTATTGTTTATGGACTGCAGATCTTAGTGTGCTGGTCAGCATTGGGGAAGGCTGAAGATGGGCATTTTGTAGGGTTCATGATGTGTTAAGGATCTAAATTGTTTTGGAGAAGAATCTTGACTTCCGTTCTTGGTTTTTGGTTCTTTTTCCTTCCAAAAGAAAGGTCATATTTGGGGGCCATCATTAATGGGTTTCCTGTTCTATTATTATTCTAGGAACGTATGGAAATGAAAAAGAAATGAAAAAGATTGGTCGTGGCTCGTATTTAACCATTTTTTGGAGTTGTCCTCTTTTCCTTTTGATGAATCACATCAACTTCATGTATAGCTTCCGAGAATTCAGATTTTGGAGTTGCAGAGTTCCTGTCCTCTTGGTATATATTGTTTCTTTTGGATTGACATCTTTGTGGGATATAATTGCTGTTATTTGAGGATCTTGGTTGCATATAGTTTGAATGTGGAAAAAGTTCAGTTCTATCCTTATCTCCAATGTTTCTGTTTGTGCTGTTTATGTTTTTGGGGTATGACAAGAGATCTACCCAGTTCGGTGGTTTTTTTTTTTTTTTTGTGAGGTCATGCATTTCCTGATTGCAGTTCATCTATGGTGATACATTTTCTAAATGCAGTTTCGTAAATTGGAATCTACTGTACAGTTGTGGGGAGGGTGTTGGTCTGCTTTCTGATATGGTCCTGGGTGGTTACATCTAGTTATTTGCTTCTTGTGGGTGACAGTGTGGGTTCTGGGTTTCATTTGATTTGTGTTTTGTGCAATCAAAATCCAAACAGAACTAGGTTTGGCAAAGTGTCTCTCTTGTGCAGTCAAAATCCAAACAGAACTAGGTTTGGCCAAGTGTCTCTTCTTTGAAAACAACTAGCTGTATGTATCCTTATTTTTAGTAGTTTTGTTATAGTGTAAATTTTGAGGCCGTTCGTGATATCTGTTTGCCATTTTGTGCAGTTCACTTCTGGGTACTCTTTAAATAGTAACGGAGGTTTTTTTTTTTTTTGTTAGCTTGTTCTTCCTAGCTGTTAGCTACAACCATCCTAGTGGTTTATAGTTCCTTAACCGTCCCCATATAATGCCAAATAAAGTAATTTTCTAGGCTTTTAGTGATGCAATTCTTAACAGCAGTACATCTGCTTTAATGGAATTGTTTGTCTCTTTTCAAGGTTGTTCTATTGGTCTCACATGGTGGTCACCTGTTTCAAGTTTTCTTGGTGTGTACAGTTTGGCCATGTGATATATGAGGACAAAAATTATGCCAAGTGATTTGCAAGGTGAATTTCATTTCTTCAAAACTAATTTGGGAGGCTTTCAGTTTATCTTCCACGATAGATTTGAAGGAAATAGGCTTGGCTAAGTGGTTTAATTTTATGTCAATTAATCAGCTGTATGTGGGATTTTCCAATTGATCTTGTGAACATAGTCTGGTATTGGTTATCTTGTCTCATGTTTTGTCTTATGGGCATTTGGAGAACTGGAGATCTCTATTTTTGGGTTGTGGCTTCAGATTTTTTAGTCTTTTTTAATCTTTTTTCTTTTTTTGTTGAGATTCTTATTGTCATTTTTCTTTTAGACTGGATCATATTGAATTTCAGATTCTGTGATGGTGAGATGTTTGCGAGGTTGTTGGGCATCATTCAATGTAGTCAACATCATCCATCATCAATCAGTGTAGTCAACATATCATCCAGCGTTCACAGTTTACAGCGTGTGACAAGTAATTGTGAGGGCTTTGTTGTTTATCAGGAGGTTTTCGTCGCTTTTCATATATGAAGCTCTTGTTCATTTCTTGTTATGGTCTGTGGGTGGTGGTATTTGCCTGGCATTCATGCTCTGTTGGTATCCTGCAGTGAAGCCTTAGCATGTTTTGGATAACTTCCCTACCATGGAGGTCAACTTTGCTGTTGGTTTTGTGAAAGCACAGCATGTTCGTATTGAGATTTCAATGTTGTTTACTTTCGTTGGTGGTCCACATCATTATGTTATCAAGCATGAACAGTTCTCTGGTTTTGACAAATGGGGCTAGTGCTGGACTGCATGTGTTTTTTCTTATGTGTTTCAACCGTTTTTAGCATGTATTCCACCCCTCTTATTTTGGCATGTCCTGATGAGGAGTCGTTTTATGAAGATTCAGAATTATTTTCGGACTAATTGGAGATGGTTGCTGCTAGCTATCCTGAGCATCTTCAATGCCTTCAATGAAATTCTGGCTTTGCTTTCTTCTGAGGTCATAATGGATGGTTAGCTGCAATTCTGTTGTAAGTAATGAATTTCAAATTAGATTCTGCAGTGGGAAGAGCTGATGGGCATTCCAATGTGTGAATTGTGATCTGAATTCCGAATTGAGCTGCAAGTGATGTTGGATTTTGGGGAGCTTTAGTTGCTTGTGTTATGATTGTTAAGCTTGGATTTTGTTTACTGAATGTTTTTTTGAACATTATAGATTGAAGGCTAACTAATCTTAGCTGTGTACAACAAGGGTATGCCTGGAACTGGAACTGGAACAGTTGCTTGATTCTTGATGGATTATTTTCGGTCCTACTAGTTGTTCAGTAGTTGGATGGATTATTTTCAGTCTTAGTAGTTGTTCAGCGGTTGTGCCTTATGTCGTAGAATTGTGGCTGTTTACTTGATTCTCTTTTTGGTACAGAACGAAAATTGAAGTGTGTTGTCTTATGCTATTTATGGTGCTATCTTGCCTTATTAGTTGGCTTGGATTTGTTTGTTGGAATTTGTTTTTTTATGTATGTGTGCACTGTTGTGTGTGTGTAGGCAACACCTGTAACTCCGCCTGTGTTGTATTTTAGATGCACACAGCCCGGTCCCAAGCCCGGAAAGAGGAGGAGGGAAGGTTGAATTAGCAGAATTTTGTTCCATCATTCCTTGTAAATTCTTCGTCAAATCTTTTCGGTTGGATTGCTTGCAGGTGGAGAAATAGCTTGAGCCTCTCATTCAGTGAACTAGTTTGCATTAGAGGCTTGCATAATTGCAGGTTGGCGAATCTTTATTTGACATTATAGCTGGAAAGTGTAATGGTTGCAGATGCATTAATAGTCCTGGAAAAACTGGCTGGTGTGGCTGGCAAAGTTTTCACGCTTGCAATGTATATAGTTTGTCTAAGCTGTTGTAGCCGTTACGGGCCTACTCCATCTTTCAGATTGAAGCAATTGGGTTTTGCTTTTGCTTACTGATCCAATTGTGCTTGGTTATGCACGTAATCCAGAATTTGGGTTGCGTCTTTGTGGTTTGTTTTTTATGGATTTGGCTTTTTTAGGTAGATGCTGGCTCAGCCTGGCATTCAATAAATTGAAGTTCGTTCATATATTGTCGAGTATATTTCACCTCGCAAGCTAAGTGCTTAATGATGAGCTTAAATTAAGGTTACGAAAAAAACGAACAAATTTTATTAATGCTTTATAATTCTACTAACTGGGCTATGTTCATTAAATCTTTTGTACTAATTCTTTTGTTTCAATAGACTATTCTATTTGTATGTGACAAACTATTTTTAGTGTTAAAATCAATTTATCTCAAACAAAACATAAAAAATGAAAAAAAAGACTTGTACATTTTATTTTATATATAACACTGTGTAAAAAAAATTCTTTCCAAACTTTTCATGATCAATAAATTGCTGAAGTTAGTGTAAAACAAATTTTTTTTTTCTGAACTTCTCACTGTCAGAAAGCGAAAGTAGTTTGAGAAATAATTTTGACATTTCAGCAAAATCTGTTCTGAGAGAAAAATTTATGCTCTGGAAGTATGGACGGCCACTCCGATAAATTATGAATATGCATGGACTCAATAGAGTAGCCAATAACAATGCAAAATCTTTTGTGCTTAACAGGGATCCTTTGACCGTTTAACCATAGTGCACCTTCGTTGGAGTCCTACAACAGGTGAAACAATTTAGCCGAACAATCTTTCGATTCCACATTAAAACCAAGCGTGTCAGTAACGGAAATCTTTCTTGGTACAACCGTCGTATTACCCAGGTCATTAACGGCACCAAAAACATGGTACTTGCTGTGATTATTTGCCCATTTTTTATTTTAACCAACTTGGAGGTTCAAATTTTCTACTCTATACAATTAACCTTTGGAAATGTAACAAGGCCTTTGGAAGATTGAAATATGAGAGGCACAAATTATTATGGCTTAGTGGAGATTAAAAGTGCATAACATATGGGCAAGCATGTTTACTCGTTTAAACGAGAGAGAAAGAGAAACTATAGTGTACTACTGATGGATCCCGATAGAATGCATAATTTGAATT
Organism: Mitragyna speciosa; assembly: GCA_024721245.1. Lineage (NCBI taxonomy): Eukaryota > Viridiplantae > Streptophyta > Magnoliopsida > Gentianales > Rubiaceae > Mitragyna > Mitragyna speciosa. Next base: position 23,953,810 of record CM045568.1, read on the forward strand.
ATTAACTTTAATTGCTAACCTTTACGATATTAGCAAGGGGACGTCTAATATGTCGTTCCGCATGTGTTATTGAAACTTAGCCTGCTAGACATTTATTGAAAAACAGATGAGTAATTAAGATTTCTTGCTCGAGCTAATCAGATCTGCATAGTCAGATGGGCTATAAGGTTGAAAAAGCTCAGAGAGAATTGTTCTCTTCCTTCTAGGATTGCAATTCATGTCTCTGCATATCTCATCATTGCAGTATATCTGCAGCATTACGCTAACGCAACCTCTTTTAAAGTTTTGACCAGTATACCGGCGCATGCATTTTTCCCATCTCGCTACGTTGTCTTCCATTTCTCGTATTGGTGGTAGCCGCAAATTTCCTTCAAGAAAATGTGCTAACCACTTGGCTCTCATTTCAGTGGTATAAATTGTCGCATGACTCTCTGAATACCCCAGTATTGCCAACTGAGGTATCTTTGGATGAATGCATTCCCTGTCATGTGATCGAAAAGAGAAAGGGTGCAAAAGCCGTGCATTAATTTTGGTCATAATCAGGTATTGAAAATTACTGTAGTGTTTGCTGAAAGAAACTTGGTACATATTGAAACGTATCAAGGGCTGATTTGAGAACCTGTAAAAAGGAGCTGATGAACCAATTATATATTTCTGAAAGTGGGTTGACTTGAAAATACTTGCAAACTTCTGGTCGCTTTTATATCCAGTTGCAAAGATGACTACATCTGTTTCCAGAGGCACATCTCGATCTTCCGCAATTAACCCGGTTTTGCAGAAGCAGAAAGTTCGCGACTTTTTTAGGATGAGGGAGCCCTCTCTGACTCTTTCATAGAAGTGCGCCGGCAAGACTGTCAACATGCAGGAAAATATCTGTTTGAGGAACCCATGTTCCGGAATCATATTATACTTTGCCAGGGGACATAACCATTTGAGGTAACTTTCAATGACCTTTGAATATATCCATAGCTGAAATCACATCATTGAAGATTGGTTAGTGGCTTATGAGTCTTCCTAAGGTCACGATGGAACACTAGTGTTTGTATAATATATAACCTGTTTTCTGTATCTTTTAGGTTTTTCATTGTAAAAATGGATGGACCCAAGAGTCCGCTTGTTAAAGTCAGAAGAAAGATGAACTTATAGGTGAAAAAATGTGAGGAAAAAGAAGGTGTTACCGATGGTGAGAGCAGAACAGCCAAGAGCCAAGGGAAGAAACCTTCATCGGGCTTATGGATCATGAGCTCTGTGAACCTATTTAGATTCCAAAAGGTAATTTCGACTAAATTCTCCGGAAGTGACCAGTGTGCAGTCTTGAATAGCAACGTGCATGGATACTTTATCCCTGTGAAGACAAGTTGTTAGTAGAATATTTTGAAGTGCATATTTGCCTAATTGAAGTACTTGTCTCATCTGATTCATAATGTAGAGCATAAAGACTCTGTTATCGGAATTTCAACAGTATTAGTCAACCATAAAGGACAAGCGGTCTTTTAATTTGGGACCATGAGCCAGTCTATTCACCTGTGCCAGTCCAGTCTGTTTCGGAGTAGAGACATGGGGATCTTCATGGAAAGAGAGAGGGGCAAAAAGAAAAAAAGAAAAAAAGAAGCCGAAAAGGATGCTTTTGACATACCATTTACTTTTGCAATTTCGGCACCAATGTCGATTGCTGATTTCTGGAATCCAACTACTGTTACGCGCTTGTCTTTGATAAATTCAGTTGCGTTGTCCAAAGCAGCATAGTCCATTGAGTGTATGACTTTGCCATGAAATACCTCTGGCCCTTTATTCATTGGGAATTGCGGGATGTTGGCTAAGCTACTGAACTTCCCAAGGCATAAGATTACAAAATCGAATTGGTATACCTGGCAACATATCCAATTGAAAATTAATAGTGGCACCATCTGTTGTTTCACTTAAAGTTGTAATCGGATTGATTCGCTTTGTATGCATGTAGCTTCCTGTTTTATTTCAGTTGCCATGGATGCAGATTTGTTACCACATCAGTATTGGAAATTAACTTCAGAAACATGTAGCAGGGGAATGAAAGAAAAGGAAAAATAGTCTCGAATAGATGGTAAAGGCTAAGAGTGGCGGGGGTACCATGATCTTGGCTATAAGAAATACAGATGTATACTAAAGAACCGCATATGCATAGAGTCCATGTGAATAAGAAGTCACTGGAACTACCATAAAGTGCCTCGAATTATGTACCTCGTGTGTATCTGCTGAGTTTAACAAATCTTGTACGCTGACCTTCCATTTTCCTGTAGGCGAGAAGGGCTCACTGGTGCCACTCCAAAGTTCCCAAGTAGGCATATCCTCTTCAGGTAATGTGCAGTAGTCAATGCCGACAACTTTAGAATTGAACTTGATGTGAGGAATGATGTTGAAGTGGAGGGCATAGGAGTAGATGTACTCCATAACTTGGCGATGATTAGGAAAGGTTTCTTTTACCGAATCCGGCCATGCAAAATCTGAAAACTGGTAGTGGTTTTTGGGAGTTTGGAGCTTAGTAGAGTCTGAAGTCTTGGACCAAACTCCCCCAATGGAATTCCGGGCTTCAAAAACTGTGGGAGAGAAGCCCTTTTGCAGTGCATATTTGCATGCAAGCAAGCCACTAATTCCAGCACCTATAATTGCTATTGTTTTTTCCATTTTAGATGCTGCATGTTTTGGTATCTGAATGTCCATGGCCAAAGTGTGGGCAAGTGCTAGACTCGGTGTCAAATTGCTATACTTGTATGATGTCCAAGAGAGCAATAATGAAACAGTATTATGTGCTTTGCCGCTATTGGGCCGTCCGTAACTTGTAACGTGGATGTAGCTATTCCTCAAAAAGACAATTATGCCAGAGCCGAAATTTTCATTTCATTTTTTTCTTTTTACTTTTGTTTATTTAAAGAGTTCGATCACATAATTTGACAATATTAATGAGCTTTAGTAGTTGCAACTTGATTCCAAGAAATGGTTGTGGTTTCGTTTGAGGAGTTGACAAGCCGGCCTGATCGATGGACTACCTTTTCTTGATTTGGATCGGAGCACTTCTACTGCCCTCCAGAATTTGCCTAGCATATGACCCCTGCTTTAATTAATTAATTAAACAAAGACTGAAAGGGAAATGAAATCAATGCAGAATGGCCTTGAATTGAAAGATGTTTACCCCATTCAAACTTCAAAGACAAAAGAGCAAAGCACTTGGAGAGGCGTACAAATCGAAGTCATTAAGAGAGCAGCCCAACAACCCATACTGCCCGAGCCAACAAGACGTATTTATTATTGTGTCTGGACACAAGTGAGACCAAAATTTCTAAATGTGTCTCATCTAATAATCTACGTGTTGTTGAGGATTGGAATTTATTTCAAGACACAGTAGAACTAGTAGTAACCATGTCACTTGAATTATGTTAAAATATTTGAAACCATTTATTGGGCCGTTGATTAGAGTGTTGAACTATATCATCTCGTTTGGTACGCGGGAATGGGGTGGAATGAAACGGCTTTTTTAATTTGTCCATTCCATTCTCATATTTGGTATGGACAATTTAAGTTGGAAAGACCACATGGAATGCCATTCCAGTTTTTTTCTGGAATCTCATTTCTCAACAAAATCTAGGGAAAGGTCTTTCCAATTTCGTCCTGGAAAGGCCTTGAAAATAGGAGTCAATTTTATCATCACATATTTTTTTTTGCTAATTTATTTACCTAGGATACATTCACTAATTTTTATTTTTAAAATTTAAAAAATATTAAGTTTTCAATAACTTCAGTTAATAATTTTTTTTATGATTTTTAAATCACAATCAATTTAATGTATGCTTAGAAGTTTTTTTTCTTTTTGCTATAAAAATGTTTAAAATACTATTTTAAAATTTTATGCAAATGTGTAAAAACTAAACTTTTTATTAATTAAATTAAATTGTAAATGTAGTTTCGTTATTAATTTTTTCACATTTTTAATTATAATGGTAATAATTCTAAAAATTTTAAAATTAATTGAAGAGTATAATTGATTTAATTTTAGCAAGAATATTAAGAATTTTAAAATTAAAAATATTAAAGTCTTTTGTAGGCATAGAATCACAGAAAAAATAAAAATATGATATATTCTAGTGCATAGAATTAAGGGCAATTAAATCAAATTAATATGTATTTTATTCCATCCTGACACCTAAATATGATTATACCAAACGTTGAAAAAGGAAAATACATTCCATTATGACTTGAGTTACCAAACAATGGAATGAAAATTTTTTTCCAATTCATTCTGAGAGGAAAAACATTCTAGGTGGAAAGCTTTTCCATTTTAAAGCATTCCAGTATACCAAACGTGGGGTATGGGGTTTAGTAGGCAATCTGCAGTAAACACAAAGCCGAGAATCAATACTTGTAGCACGGAACACAGTCCTTATTTTGGGCTTGGGAGAACATTCAACGCCGAATTTAAAATTTGAAATATCTCCAAAGGCATCCAAGGACTCGCCATTTTAGTTTCATTTCTTTCTATTGGGCTTCTGATATGTCGACCTTTTGGTCCAATAAGGTAGCATTAGTTTCGCCAACTAGCCATGTCAGTTCCTTGCTTCTACAGAGGAGGAGATGATATAGTCCAATTCACAGAATTCTTCACGAGATTAGGAAGACTTCTGCAAGGGACTCATATATACAGGCCGGGTACTAAAGCCCAGTTGCTAATCCAAACCGTAAATTTGTCCATCAAACCGTTGGATTGAAGAATTAAGACGATATGACCGTTAGAAACGCCCCCCGTCTCAGTTCACAAAATTCAAACCCATATCATATCATCCCACCTCATCCTTTATTGTCTGAGAAATAGAGCATATTAGCTAAGAATAAAACTCTTAAGCATCCATCAATAATTGTCGGTTCTTCAACAATTTTTTCGTCCTGGCTGCTTTGCTGATCCCTTCATTTGACATCACTACCGCTACAGAGTAGAGAATCGTCTCGTCTTTAGATAAGATGATGCCATCATCTCGCAAGCCCCCACTGCCCAGATCCCCCATCCGACTTCGCCCTCGCCCTCGCCCTCGCCGTACTCTTCAGTCCAACACAGAAGCCGTCCAAACCTCACCAGGTACTTCTTCTAGGATCTATCTAAGGCTTCTTCGTTGAAAATAGACAGACAAAACAATAATTTTTTTATGCATTTCTTATTGTTCCATCTTTTGTGAAATTTGCTTGTGAAAGCAGGTTCTTTGACAAAAACCCCTTTCCCTAAAAGTGCTTGTGAGTTTGAAGGATCGGGTCTTTGCCCAGAATACCGTACCATTTCCAATGATTTAAAGGCTTTGGCTAAAATGGTGCATCAGGAATTTTCCAGCACTGAAGACTCTGGTGATGCTGGTTTAGTTAATACTATTTGTTTGAGTGACGCTAATAGGAGTCCCTTGTTTGAAAGGGGAAAGTTCTATGAAGAGTATTCTGCAAGGAGGAACGAGAGGTTGAAGAGGAAGAAATGGGAGGAAACAGGGGATGGACAGAAGGAAAACTATGATCTTGGTGTCGGGATTGAGTCTGCTAAAAGAAGAGGGCAGAACAAGAGGTTTGAGAGCTTGAGGAAAACGGTTCCTTGTACTCCGATAATGGAGAGGAATCAGGCTTCAAGTTCCAGGTATTTGCTGAGGAGCACAACGAGTCAAGAGAACAAGAAGCCACCTTTGGCTTTTGCAAATGTTGAAAGAACAGGTGGAATTGGAGAGAAGAAAATTGGTGTCAGAAGGAGTAGGAAGAACTGAGTCTGGATTCAGATTGTGGTGGAATTTGTTTGATTTTTTTTTTTATCTGAATTCGCTTTGCTAGTTTTCAGATGGTAGACTTTGTTTCTGAGGTGAAATTTCCAACATTGAAAGGTTGTCAGTACAGAAGAATATTTGGATACTTAGCTGCTTTTGGAAAACAGAGGTTATGCAACTCGTAGCTCACACATAATTAAACTTTGTCTTTATGTTTCTCGGTATCTAATTTTAGTTTTGAATCTTCACTTCATAGATTTTTCGTTACAAATACATACTAATGTTCTAGCTGGCCTAGTTGTAACCACAAGTTATGTCTAATGCTGAGAGGATCCAAGACTAGGGTAATTTCCTTTTTATGAATTTCTCTCACAAGAAAAAGATAACCAAGCAGATCACAGTAGTCAAGTCTTCAAATCAAGTTCTTGGTTGAAGGATTTGACTACAAGGGACAAAAACCACATGCTTAACACAAGGTGCCTGTTCTCAGAAATCTATTACGGAGAAGATTTGATTAAAAAGATCGATATATCATATGCCTGCTAACAATTTAAAAACAGTATTGATGAATGTACTACTGACATTAAAGCCCAACGTTAGCCAGAGAATTTAACAAACTGCAACGAATCCTCAGAGAACTTGCCTAAAAGGTTTAGTTTGTATATTGATTTAATCTGGCAAATACTTACCCACACCTGATCCCCAGAGAACTTGCCAAAATTGCAGTAAAATCCCTAGTTTATTATGTTGATCACTATGTCTAGTATATGTATACCTGCACAAATTACAATTGATGAATGTAACCTGGTTACCACGGCAATCATCAATCATCAGCAAGCTCATCTCTCATCGCTTTTATATTCAGACCTTCTACCTCGTGAGATATAACATCACTGTTTTCAGAAGAGGCAAATTCAACATCACTGTTTCAAAAAGAGGCAAATTCTCTCTCTTCATTCTCCACCAGAGTTGCTATAATGGTTCGAGTGAAGCTGGCAGACTTCTTGTGCTTGCTCTCTTCTAATGTTGATTCCACCCTATAATAAACCTAAAGAGTATTGAAGTAACCAGGTTATGAATTCATTCAATCTCCATATACGGATCAATTTTGCATTGACCTTGACATGAAAAATTGGAGTATTTCAAAAGTTCTCAATGCTCGACTAGTAAAAATCTGTGATCAATGGACATAACACAAGAACCCAAGTACACACAGCATCAAAACTAATTTCCAGCAAGGGCAAGATGGCATCAAAACTGGAGTGCAGGTCACCAAGTTTCATACACCAAATTAATTGTAATCAGATGTCAGAATCATTGTCCAAGCTGAACTCTCAGCTTTTACTCGGTTTAACTGCTAGAGGGTCCCATATCACAATTATGGTACATTATTCCCATGCATGCTAGAGCAGATAAATGCATAATTGTGCTTAATTTGTTTTCTTATAATAAGTTCGTGTTATCTAACAAAATAATTTTCAGATCAGACCATAACAAGAAGCTATAAACGGTGGTGGATCCCAGCAAACACCCTCGTAAGGTGTAGCAAAATTTTCAGGTTTGATGGTAACATAATTTATACAAGCAGGAATTTGCTCAACCGAAGCTCCATTACCATGCTTGAATCTCAACTTGACTCCTGGAATGCCTGGATTCCTATCACAATCAGGAACTTTGGTGCTTCATAGACCAAATTGATTCATTTCCATCCTACGGTTAAACCATTTCATTCGTTCAAATCACCAATTAAAGATAAAAGGTCAAAACCAGAATCAACCTGCATTGCCAAACCTTTTAGAAAACGCAAGTACTTCTGCAAACCTGAAGGTACTTGCTCTGCAGCAGGGGTCCATTTTTAGTAAAGTATAAGACCTTTTTCTCTATTGTATCTATATTTCATATACCCTGTACAAAAGTCGGAAACCACATAAACAATCATGTTGAAGCCTAAGAGACCAGCCAAAATAAATTACAAAGAAGAAATTTGACTTTTAGGATGAGCAATTTTGACAGAAGAAAATTTAGTATTGATAGTGCAACAAAGGTATGCTTGACAACATAAAGAATAATAACAGGCAAGCTATGAATACTTCATGTTCTGCATACTCTCATTTAAAAGCAATAAAGCTGTTTGCTATATTTACTTTCATCAGTACCTTGAGCAAATACCTCAAGGCTCCCTTCATAAGTCTCAATAAGCTTTGTCTGCTCAATATATCTGTTTATCCTGTATATAAAGTGATTCTTATATTATTCCAATGCTGGAACCACGCCAAAGAGGCCAACAGTTTCCATCTATACGTCTGTTGTTGACATGGTTGAGATTTGTCATTGGTCAAACTAGCTAGGATAGCTGAAGTAGGCTCCACCTACAAAGAAAACGCACCGAAAAGTACAATTAACAATTGATGTCTATGGATGGAGCCAAATTATAAGTGTTATAAGTTTTATAAATGGTTTTTCCCTATAGTTAATTTCGCTATTAGTCTTCACTATTTCGTACATAACTCCGAAATCCAGTTATCTCCTGTACCCTGTTCCTTATTATCAAATTGGATATCTGCAGAAAAACTGTCCTCAACCCAACATATGAAAATAATCAAAACAAACATATCAATTTATGTCACTTGAGTGCATGTAAGAAATGCAAAAGGCAAAAGTGCACAACAGATAGCGTGCCAATTTTTTCCATTTTGTGTCATACACAGACCATCTCAAATTTGTGAGATGAGGCATTCGGTAATGCAGTCTCTGCAAGACATGAAAATCTAAGTTATCACGTCAGCTGCCTTCAAACTTCTGTTTGAAAGAATTCTGTTGTTCCATTACCACAGAAGCAAATCAAGACCACAAACATATCCGTTCATGTTTAACATTATTTGAAAGATAAATCTATTGTGGCGTTTTCAGATAAAACACCTGCTACTTGTCGAAGCTTCCTGAGGCATTCGGTAATGCAGCTGCGTTTGGATGATTGTTTTTTGAGGTGTTTTTTAAAAAATATTACTGTAGCAGTTTTAAAGATTCTTCTTGATAAATGTGTATGTGAGATAAAAAGGTGATTAGAAAACGTGTTTGAAGTTTCTAAAAAACATGTTTTTAGAAAACACAACTAACTCTCCGCAAGACATGAAAATCTAAGTTATGGCGTCAGCTGCCTTCAAATTTTTGTTTGAAAGAATTCTGTTGTTCCATTACCACATAAGCAAATCAAGAATGAGACCACAAACATATCCTTTCATGTTTAACATTATTTGAAAGATGAGTCTATTGTGGCGTTTTGAGATAAAACACCTGCTACTTGTTGAAGCTTCCTTAAATGTAAGAAAGAAAAAAAAGGAATAATAAGTTATACAGATAGTTGATTACTGTACTTGAATTTATTAGGTGTATTATACCAGCATAAAGAAACAATACAGCATAGAACTGCATAGAGAAACAATACAGCATAGAAACAATCATTCCTCTGCATTAAATTTTATTGAAGAATCTGTAAATAGTATCTACTGTTGTTCAATTTTTGAAGATAACTTGTAAACCTCAACTGCTTCCACTTATTATTAATGGATCAAGAAAGGTTATTTAAAAAAAAAAAGAAAAGGAAAAAGGCGAAATTCCTCATCTTCTCTTCTTTTTCTGTTGGAATACCGGACCATGATATTCATAGGCCCTATTAGGTTGGCCGAAATGTTTTAACCCTTGTTTTGTAATACCTAGTTTAGCAATGACTAGTTCTATATCGTCAACTGCCATAAGTTTCGAATATTTTGCAGTATAAAATCATCGGTGGGAAGAAAAGAAATTGATTTGTATATAACATTCTACGTTTACATTTGAGCTACTAAATTTGACTTAAGCTTGTAGTTTAAAACTCAAAAGTTATTGGGCCAGTCCAAACGCGGGATATTTCAGACCAAAATTCCTCCCCTCCCCTTGTGTCAATTGAAGTACTCCTGTGGCAATACGTATCACTCAGTAATTACACTGAAAATACGCAATTCAAGGAAGAACAATACGCAATTCAAGGATCCCCAAAAGTAAGAGCGGGCACTGAAAAGAGTCAAAATCAACTTATAAAAACGCAAAGCTGGCATTTATGTTCATACCAGGGCTCAAAATTGAGAATTTTACAGTTGAGGCGTGAAGGACCCTAAAGCAAATTGTGAAAAGAAAAAGAGTGCATTTTCATAAGTACCTTTGAAGGCGTCGAGGGCCCTAAAGCAGATTGTGGAAGCAAATTTCTAGAACAAGTGTGCACTTCTTCTTCCTCCTTCAAAAGTTCACCCCTCTGAAAAATCTAACTCAAAATATTCACCTATGGAAGTATGGAAGTTTGGAATCGAAAAAGACATGAATGAATGTGGTCCTATGATTCGTAGTCAGTCAGTCATTTGAGAAAGAAAGAGACTTGACGAGAAACATTGGCAGGATTTTGAGATAGTTTTAACAAGTCCAGTATATAACCTTACTGGCCACCTGTCTGTGTAGCTATTTTTTCTGAAATCCTATTAAAAATCCTATTTTATTACACATAGGCTCTTAGGAAAAGAAGATAACTAAACTAAGAGGCCCCTGCAGCTCTTGTGTTCAAGTTAATACTCTAGTTTAGCTATCGACTTGATTGATTTCCAGTGTACGTCTGTTTAAGTACTCCGGTTTAGCTATCGATTTGATTTCCAAACTCTTAGAAATTCGTTAACAAAAGCGTACTAATGCCCACTTGGACCACCTCAAATCTGGCAGTCCAGCAACAGAACCAGTCGTATATCCAACTGAGCACTCGAAAATCCCCACCATCGGGCACTTTATTTAGTCGCCTTATGTGAAACTAGCTAAAATTTTTGGCTGTCACTTCATTTTTAAAATTTATCAGCAGAATCTGGTTCTTAACGAGGCTTTTGTTTCGTTATTTAGTAAATATTCCTGCTCCAGCAGTCGGACTGAATTTTTACTCATTGCTCAACGTAGAAAGCTATATACAAATTGCAACAGTTTCATGGGTTTTTTCACGTTGATGACCTTCATGCATGCTTAACACTCCAGAATCAATCAACGTAGAAAACTATATACAAATTGCAACACTTTCATGGGTTATACTAGATGAGCTTGTAACAGTTTTTCACGTTGATGACCTTCATGCATGCTTAACACTCCAGAATCAATCTGAAGTTCATAACACATGGCGAGGTTTTACTCCATTGCTTTAACTTATATTATTTTGGAACTTTGGAACTGTACATGCTTAGATTGCAATGGACAACATTAGCACGAAAACAGCTTATTACAAAATCGTGTTAATGAAAGTAGCCGTAGAGTTCCAAGAAGCAGATGCAACAGTTCCATGGGTTAGTATCATCTGTCGTGGAAGCAGTCAAGATAACCCTGAAGAATCTGAAGGGCAGCAGAGCGTTGGGGCCCTTGAGTGGCCACGATGCAAACTGACCAGGTTTGCCAAGCGTTTCATCATTCTCGTGAATTCTCAAGTTTGTCCAGCTCTTCCCATCCGAAGATCCCTGAAATGTCATCCACATATTCTTCGGTTACCTCACCCTCAACCAACCAATAATCAGATGTCTAAGTTGTGCATGCAATTATCTAATTATATGAGCAATGTGTGTAATACTTGTTTATATAAAGAATGGCACTACCTGAAAATTCCAGTATCTCATGAAAGCCCTTGATCCATCCTGCCTTAATGTGTAATAGTTGCACATGAGCTGCATTGACCACAAACAAATTTAGAAAATTCCATTCCGCTTTTTTCTTTCTTAATTTCTCCCTCTAAAAGTTAGAACATGGTTCGGCAACACTACTAAATAGGGTAAAAAAGAATGCAGCACTCCCAATCCGCAGGGGGAAGGAGGGGGTTGGGTTTGGGGTTGGACACAGAATCTCAATAAGTTTGGTGGATGATTAATCATTTGCTAACCCTATGATAATTGGGTGAATCATCTGTCTTATCAAGTGAATAGTTGCTCCAAACAGCTTTCCCCTCAGCTAAACTGCCATGAGCATTTGTCTACTTTACATAAACTACCAAATACACCCCTCAAGCCGCAAGAAAGAGGTTTAAGTCTCATTTGTTGCCCCACAATGAGTCACAATATTATCCATTAAGTATGATGGAAGTAGTCAAACCTGGTGACCAGGACCAATGTCAACCATCCACCATGACGTATTCCTTCCGTCCTCCATCCTTGGCCCAGCAAAAGATGTACTCTGGCATCCAAGAAGCTCTCTCATTAAGGAGAGAGAGGAGAGGGGGGGGGGGGGGGGGGGGGACTCATAAAAGTGTGGATAAATAATTTTAGCTCATTGGAAGACTTACCTGATAAGACCTTGATGCCAAAACCTTAGGGTCAGTGAATCTTGATATTGGACTGCTAGCAGTGACAGTTACTCTCTTAAAGATTCAACATAGGATGTAAGACACAAGAAAAAAGGAACTTAAAGGAGATAAGAGAAGTATTAGATGTTCAAAAATTTTACCTTAGAAAGAACAGGATTTACCCACTGATGTTCACCATATGATGTGCCTGCAAAATAAAGAACCCCATTGCTGTCCCCATCACATATGTACTGAAGTTCCTTAAAGCTCGACTGCCTGTGTTGAAATCTGACACTTCAAGGAGTGTAACTTTATCAGCATCAGTAGTTAAAAAAGTATGTTTAAGTATAAGATGTGATATAACAAATCAAGATCAGAAAAGGAAGGATGCATGAAAGCAAGACAAGCAACAGAAACCATGGGAAGAAAACAGATCTATTCAAAAATATTAGGTAGTAAGTGTCCGGTAGTTGAAGGTAAAAAGATACAGACAAAATGACACGATGATGAAAGCAAGTAATTGAAAAATTCACAGAATAGACCAAAAGTCATACTAGACAGACATTCATATGTGCAGAGGTATCTGGTCTCCTTGTATGCAGAGAGTCAAGGTGCTGTCAAATACTATTTCTTTCTTGTTCATGGGGAATCTGGAAACAAAATGTAACATTTGACATAAAGATGAAAGAAAATTATACTTACTTAGGGTCTTTAACAAAAGCATTATGTCCAAGTTCCAGGAATGTAATGGCCTCTTTCACCTGTCAAATCGTTCATTAAACATCAATATCAGAATACAAAATATTGCAGTTGACTTCTAATTATGTATCTTTGTTTCCAGTTTGGCTCACCAAATAATCAAAAGCAGGAATGCGCCTGCTAAGGTTGCTCCTCTCTAACTGCAAGATGATAACAGGACAAGACACATTAACTCTTTCTGTTCCAAGAAACGGGCAATAAATGGACAAAATCTAGATCACCATACCTTCTCAAATAGTGAACACGGAAGCAATGGGAAGCGCACATGAGGTAATAGAACCTTTAGAGACTCAAATCTCTCCCCAAAAAGAGATTCAGGTGCTGAATTTAGCAGCATCTCATCAATTCTCTCCCATCCACGCAACTCTTGTGCTTTTAAACACCATAGCAAGACAGCATTCAGAACCCTTTCTTCAGAGGTTACGGTCAAATCTGGATGCTGCAAAATGCATATTTCACCATGTAAATGCCCACTCTATTTATAGCACTTGTATTGACATCTCACTTTACTGAGAAAAAAAACTCAGGTTTTTAGCTGAGGTCAATACTCAAAACCATCAATGTTCAGCACAACCAATAAAATGCACATAGCTTCATCAATCTGGTAACCCAGAAAGCTCTTTTTTTTTTTTTAATTTTTAAAAGAAATCAAAATGCAACTGTTGCAAATTTCCCTGATATTTTTCAGGCTCATAATAATGGGAATACCTATAAATTCTCTTTCTTTCATTCACCCCTTTCCCCACCCCCCCAACCCAAAAAGAAAGGGTGTGCTGTTTATTGTATTATATTGCTCTTCCCAAAAATATTTAAATGCTCATGCTGAACCACCAATTCCAGATCTTTATAGGAGATGATGTGCTGGTAAGAACATGAGAACGTTAATCCAACTTATTATTTAGCTGTTTATGAAGAATTAGAGAGCATCAATCCACCTGTAAGATGTTGCCAAAAGTTTCTTCATCTAATGCAACAAAGTCAATGCTGGCGGTAGTACAATAATCAAAATGCATTGAGAACTTCCTCTTGCATGTTTCTTCAATAAGTTTACACGAAGGAACAGATGGAATCACTTGAAGAATTGGACAGACCGAATCCTGCAGCAAAGTCCAACAGTTAGACAAATAGATAACAAACCAAATACTTTGCCAAACTGTCTGCTTCCTCGTCCATAAAACTTGGCTTAAAGAAAACTGGGTGTATGACCTTCTTCAAATAGAACTCCATCCCTGCATATAATATGTAGATGAGAGGTATCAATATTTAAAACTCAACAACATCAAAGGGCTCGCTCGAGTTCACAGGTCCGAACCGTACATCTCCTCTCCTCCTTAAATTTTTGTCCGCCAGATGAACTATAGAAGTATGATTTAAAAATTAAAAACAAAAGTATGATAAAAGAAATACACAAAATTCAGGATTTGACTGATGAACATCACTCGTTAGTAAAAGGTTCACCCAATTACCTCTGAGAGGCACTCCAGAAATGTTTTGCAGCATTCCTGATGAAGAAGGGTAACCCCAAACTGATCTGCCAATAGAAGAAGTTGAAGCAGAAGTGTACCAATGTCCAAGGTGTCTCCTTTAGTAAATTCCCCATTGTACATGAACTCAAGCATGACTCGAAATGCATCAAAAGAAACATCTTTCAAGCAAATCACAGGTGCAGCAGACTCACTCATTCCATTGGTGAACATCTGGAGAATGTGAGTATTTTTTATTTTTCAGTAGCAATACTAAGGCATGTACAAAATATACAAGTATAATTTGTTGCAACAGTAAAGTTCAAACAAATGCTACACAAGCAAGCCAGTTTCCAGAACTTAAACGATGCAATGTAGGAATGAAAACTCCAAATTATCACTAAGCAATGCTCCAAGCACACAGGCAGTTATGGTATTTGTAGACTCTGATAATTTACAGGTTAATTTTTTCAGGCATCAAACTGACTTCTGGACAACAAAATCAAGCTAATTCCCTAAGAATGGATAGGTCCAACAGTTCATAAAAGAGGAGTTCGGAAACCTCGCTGTTGAGATGTCCAACTACATTACAGACACTTGCAATAAAGAATCAGGAAACTGAAATACCTTTGTAAAAGGAATGCTCCATAAACCAAGGACAATTTTATGAGCCCGTGAAACAAAGCCATGGCCTTCAATGCAAATGTCTACATCACAGTATTGACCATCCAAGTGAAATTGCTTAAGCCTCTCCACATTGATGGGTAGGCCAGACAGGAAGGCTGCACCACAACGCTGAGTGTTTGGATGTGAAAGTTTCACATCCTTACCTGAATCGAACAACTTCTTGTTGAATTTAAACCGTTCAATAATTTCTTCACACTGCTTTGTCAAAGATATCACTTCAAACCGTAAGCTCAGAGCCCAGAGGGAACTGAGATGTGACTCGGGAATCTATTGAATTCAAATGAAACAAACTAATCAGATATAAAACCTTAAGATAACAATTTGCCAAACTTAAGAGGTGCAACATATAAATTGCTATGAACATAACAAAAAAACCATTATTTTCCACTGCTAATGATTTAAATAGTATATGCAGTCTAATCACTATTAGAAAGGAATCAATAATAGAAGTATTGAACTGCCAAATGATAAAAACATTGGCACACTTCAAAAATGATTCTTTCAAACCATCAACAGAAACAGGGCAATGCAAATTAAAACAAAACTAAAATGAACTATTGATCTCATAGGGCCATACAATTCTTGTTATTAGTTGTTATTGCCCTGAAAATTCGAATGATAAGTCAATTACGATAAAACAATGTACCACAACCATTACATCAAATATATGCTAAGAAACAGAAACAGCAACATATAATGGCAATAGTTCTATGATTTACAAGAAACAAGACTGACCTGTGTACGGCCTGTGTAGATATATTGCAGAAATGCATGTAGAACTTCATAGTCAACATCAGCGAGGTGGACAACATCATCACCAGTAGACACAAATTCAAAATTTCCAGATGCTTCCAATATTACCTTGTGAGCTGGAACAGCTCTTTCCCCCTTTCCTACAATGAAAAACATGTCCGACAATTCCCAACTCTCAAGAAAGTTTTCTAGACCCCATTTCTCATAGTCTCCAATTTCATTTTCTAGCTCTTCCTCCCCACTATCAAATCTATCATAACCATCAGATTCTACGTGCCTCCACAAGGACACATGGTTTTGTGTCAAAGGCAGCACACTCACATTTCTATACCCAACGTGCTTATCCCAACTGCTAAGTCCAACATACTGCACATTACAGTTGGGTTTCGAGTCGAGCCACTGAAAACAAAGATTCTGAAAAGGATACCTTCCCTTTCCAATGCTAATTAATCCATCGTAAACACTGATCCAGTAGCTTTGAAATGCAGAAGAACAGCAAAGTGCAATCCCAGCCACATCCACCACTGTTTTGCCATCAACCTCAATTTTTAATCTCTTGTTTTTATGACTCCCAATGATTACAGTATAGTGTGGATTATTGTCCCTTTTGTAATGGTACTGCTGACTGCCTACATGGTCTCTGAACACAATGGTAACATCATTGTGAGCAAAAGCATCAAAAGCCACACAGCCCCTTCCTGCTTCTCTGAACCTTAAGTCATCACGCCAAGCACACTCAAACGGTGCAACAGTGAGGAACTTCTTCTGCTTCTTCTCCAACATCTCTCCTTATGTGAAGCAAACCTTCTTACTCACTTGATACTGGAAATTAAAAATCTGTCCTATTTAATAAGCAAGACCGGACTTAGGAACTTCAGCAAACAAGTTGATATTTAACTTATATGAATAATCCAAACGGCTTTATTGCCAAACAGTTGAATTGACTCGGGAAAAAGACAACAATGAAGTGGAAGAAAGAAAGGTGGTCTTAGCCACAATGCTAAAAAAATCAGAGGCCAATACTGAAATTCATTATCCACCCAAACCAGAATAGGACTACTAGAGATCTTAGCCAGTTGCAAATGTCACTATCTTAAAAAGACTCCAGAAATTGCTAGAACCCATACAAATACAACTAATACAAATGTCCAAAGCACCACAAGCAAGTACAAATATCAAGCTTCTACTTGCCATTAGGCATCAATCCTACACCACATCTTTACAAAGCTACTCCAGCAAATACATTAACGTATTTTCCAATAGAATAAATAAATAACTCAATCATAAAGACCCAATAAAGGATAGAAGCCTAGCTGATGGCTATTCATGGAAAACAACTCAAAAATATCATCTTGTCTTCAGACAGAGGAAACCAGCCCCCACCCTCACAATCCCCAGAATAAGGAAAAATAAAAATATCATCTTGTCGACAGCTAGAGAAAACCACCCCGCATCCTCACAGTCACAATCCCAAAAATAAAGAAAAATACATGATCTTTATTAAATACACACACACACACACACACACACACACATATATATATATATTTGAGGTAGTTTTGATGATCTTGCCTGAATTACATCCTAATGGAACGATGAACACTTGCAGGCGCCAGGATCATCAATCTACAAGATAAAGTTTGGATCTTTTTTTCGCTTTTTCGGTAATAACCTTAACGTGGGATTCTGGATTCATGGGCGCAATACATGAAAATAGTGCGTGTTAGTAGGGTAAAGAATGACCCTTTTGAGACTGACAACAGAGCACCCAAATGTTGAAGGAACAAGCCCGGTGCCAACACCAGTATCGGATATTTTCAGGAGGAGATTTTTTTTTTTGGTCTAAAAATTTTGGTAGTCCTTGTTACTAATTCTTTGAGACATTTATTAAAATAAAAAAAAAAAATGGAACGTGGCACTTGTGGAAGAGTAACGTAACCTGGTGAAATGACTATATCCTCACTCAGCAGCTGGGCCGCAAAATCTGATGGATTTTTCTTTTCATTTGCATATCCTCCACGTTGGATTGAAGTGTTCTTTTTTGTCTCTATTCTGACGGCTAAATCGTCTGTTGACCCACTACCGCCTGTTCTGTTTGTTCGCAAAATCCTAACAAAATTTAATTTGACATAATGTATTTTCTGGTGATAGGGATTGGGGTTACAAAGATTTTTTTTCTATCGAGTCCAATCGAGTCATCCCATCTTTGACTTATTCTTGGTTGCAAATTGCCATTCAACCGAGTCTCGAGGGGAAACAGCAATTAACTGCCAATCCCATCAGTAGGGTTTTTTTTTTTTTTGAGCAACGTAAAAAGATTTTCAGTTGAACTCTTTCTTCATCATTTTCTTTTGTTTTCCTTTTTTGCCGCGGCTTACTACAAATATTTACAATATAACTTCACAAATAAATCCGTTGTAGTCTAGGTGGTTAGGATACTCGGCTCTCACCCGAGAGACCCGGGTTCAAGTCCCGGCAACGGAATCTTTTCTTTTGTCACCAGTGGAATTTGGCCCTTGTTTTATGTATCTTCGAGGATTTATATCCAGCATGAGAACAAGAACATCATCATTCAGAACATTCTGAAAAAATCTTTGACCCAAAAAATCTGAAAAAATACAAGAATATTGACATTCGGAGAAGGCGTGTATTCAAACACATGCAAAATATTTGTTACAAGAAAAGAGGATTCAACAAAAGCTCCAGTGTAAATTCCAGGAGAAACGTCATCCTAAACACGTCTGAAAAATAAACTCAGCTAAGTTTGTACATCAGTTCAAGATAATGCAGGGTAACTTGTGTTGCATGAGAACATTAGAAAAATAGGACAACTGCATCCCCCATTTTTGAAGTTAAATTATTGCTCATGAGAACATTAGAAAAATCAGTCCTGCTGAAAGTTTCATCCAAAAGAAAAAGGGCAGGCTGTGATTTGGCAGCATATTCATATTTTGGTGAACACCAGTAAATTTGCCAGTGCCTGCTTTCTGATGGAAAGTAATCATCAATTTTGAGCATTCCCTATGATAACACCAAAAATACAGACACACATTTTAGTCTTCTATTCTCTTTCTCAAAAATTCATTAATTTTAGAAATACATAGGCAGATCCCACTTACAAAAGCTGATCTTCAGTGTACTTCGTGTGCCTTTCACATGTCTTAGTCCACTTCTTGTACCCACTGAGAGAGCATTGTGAGGTAAAAATTGCTGCTGCTGCTAAGGGAGATGGTGGGAACCTAAGCATTTCATACTCAACGAGGCACAGTTTGATGATAAAGAAGGTTAGAAGCTCCAACCAGTCTCCAGAAAAGTGCCACTTATATTAGGCAGATCAAAGTGGTGTAAAATTTCAAATCGAATGTTTAGCAAACAAACCTTTTTACCAGATTGAGCAGCTTTAAGAGGGCGCCTCGTTAAGACATATGAAGTGGGTATCAAAGGATTAAACTGCAAGGTATTGATCATTAAGCTCTCCTGCAGCCAGCCACAGTCAGGTTTCAGATATATGACACAAAGGACACCTTCACGTATCAGCGATCAAAACTAACCTACCATCTCAAGCACTTCTTTTCTGGTGTAAGCCTTGTCAGATATCAATATAAGATCTTCAACAACAGGAACAGAAACTTCTTCATATTTGCAAGCTAGAAGTAGTACTGTCACTCCAACAAGTTGGAGTTTCTTGCGCACCACAGAGACGATTGTTAAGAATCTATCAATGAGATTGACAGTCAAATACAAGGTTTCATCCACCAGTTCAAACTTGTAATGCACTGTGCATTCAAAATCATGGTGTTAGGCTGAAACTGTTTTCTTGTTTTTGCCATTTAAGACACTTTAAAAACGCATAGCAATGCAACATTATTTGCTTACCTCTATCAACCAGTCAATGAGAATGCCTCTCATCCTCTCATTGATATCAAATTGCCGTGCCATGTAGTTTGATGGGACACAGCTAGAAATCTGCATATAAATGAAGAAATAAAAATGAAACAGAGATAAGAATTGTCAACAGATAGGAGATCAACTATTTCTACTGTCTTGTTTCTTTTTGTTTTTTAGTAGATACTACTGTCACTTCTTTCCCACATTACCCCACAGATCAAAGTAGAAAACTGGTTGCAACTTAGGCACCGGTAAGAAATCTGTTTTTTTTTTTTTTTTTTTTATCCTTTTCCTTTTTTTTTTTTTTTTTGTTGTTCTTCTACACATATATCAAAATAAGTACTGGTTGTGACTTCTTATGATTAAGCATGCACTCTTAAGAAATCTGAAAGAACAGCAGTACATTTAATCTCAATCCAGTTTGTTTCACTCAGCAAAGATGCTTCAGTTGAGTCAATTGAATTAATTTGAATTTAATTACGTTAGCCTTCTTTCTTTCAATGCTGGCTAACACATATCCTTTTCAGACTCTGGCGTGGAAACAAGACTATGTGGCATCACTAAATGGAAGATCATTTAAGTCAAGGCAAAGAAGAGTTAAAAGCCCAATGAATGGACAAAGCACATAGTAAAACTTACTGAATTAACATAGTTCACTTTTTCTATGGAAAATGGAGTATAGAACTTGTAAACAATAAGAAATTGACTAATCTGATGTCCTAAATAATGAAGGGAGATTAGAGTTGTTATATGACCTCAATCCTTTTGTAGTAGGCATGCATGTCATCAATATATTCCACAACAGTTAGTGGATTCTTCTTATCAACGCTGTCTATGTCCACAACTTGTTTTTCAGCTATATACTCCATCTCATATTCAGCATCCTACAATCACAAAAAAGATGAATGGATCCATCCAATAAAGCAAAAGAAAATCTAAAGAGAACAAAATACCATTCTATATATCTATTTCCTC
Source organism: Mitragyna speciosa (assembly GCA_024721245.1). NCBI lineage: Eukaryota > Viridiplantae > Streptophyta > Magnoliopsida > Gentianales > Rubiaceae > Mitragyna > Mitragyna speciosa. The sequence goes on from CM045568.1 coordinate 23,974,422, forward strand.
GAGCATTGCTTCTATGTGCTGCACGGACATTGGCACCAGATTGTCACCATTTGGCTTATGGCCCTCCACATCAATAATGACGCAATCTTCTGATGCACTTGCAATGCGGACCGATTTGACTGGTGGCTTTGTTTCCTGTGGTAATAAAATTACAGCTTTTCAGACTTGCCAACCCAACTCACATAAAATATTTGACTACAATGGAGATTTTAACTTTATTCTCCATCTTTAATTTGTTTCAAAGAGAAATGTATACCTGAACCAGAGGCTGATGTTTGGTTGCTATTTGTGCTGCAAACTTCCTAATCAAGTAGAAAGAACCCCAAAAAAAAAAAAAAAAGACAAAGTGACACAAATAGTTCATTCTGCAACAATACTGTGAAATTTCTTAATCTTCAAAGGAAAGGTTAAAGCTGCTTAAATTTCAAAACCAACGTGAAGGGCAATAGCATCCACTAACCTAGTAGTTGGTCGATGGACTGGAATAGGAGGGATTTTTTCTGAATAAAATGATCAGGGTTTAATACAAAACAAAAGGATAAATATAATAATCAGTAATAAATTTGCATAAACGATTGACTTTTCAAGAAACTTAAAGATTAGGGTTTAAGAAATCATACTCTGCCAAGAAACCTCGTTTTTGGACAACACAGGGATAAGGTGGAGCTCCTTATATATTCTGATTGATGGTGCTCAATGTCCTCCTATACTGCCCAATCGCTTCCATCAACTTTCCTCCTCTAACCCCCATTTCCCCTATTGATAAACAATCAAATCCCATTTCAGAAATTAGGGTGTTGTAAACAATTGATCCTAGACCATTAAAAACAAAATTGAGTTGGAGATCTAAATAATTAACATGAAGGGGAAAAAAGAGAAACCAAGTCAAAGGAAGACAACCTCTGATTCAAATTTCTGGTACCTCGAATGTTGGAGGGCCTGATCACTCCCAGGTCGTTCTCATCTGATCCTGCCATCTTGGCCATCTTCAAGAACAGCTATGGATAAAGGGGAAAAAAACCGTTAAAAACCCATTCAAGAATTTGAAAACAGCTATGCATAATAATAGGGAAAAAAAAAACCATTAAAAACCCATTCAAGATTTTGAATGTTTAATGTTAAACATTATTTATCACAGAAATGAGCAGTTCAGAAAAGCATAAAATCAGAAGCCCAAAAGAAAGGGAAAACCCAAATTATAAAAAAAAAAAAAATGAAAGATTAAATTAATGTCACAAGATTATCACAAGAATCCCAGACAAAACCTGCAGTAATTTCCGTCAAAGGAAGAGTCTTGATTTGTTTTAATTGATCTCGTTCTCAAACGAAGAGAGGGACTAAATAGAAAGCTCCATCAAATTGATAGAAAGCTCCATCAAATTGGTCAACGGAAGATTGATGTTGAAAAAGTCTCTCTCTCACTTTAATCTTGGTCGACCTCACTCTACTGGGTTGGTTCTACGGACGGCTTTGTTGCTCTGATAATCAGAAAATGATCTCATTTTGATAGACAGGCTACAATTTTTTTCACGCAGTTACAGTTTTTTTTAAGCAGTTTAAAAAAAATTTAATTAACTTTTATTAAAAGAATAAATTAATTTATGATATTTTTAAAATACACTTATATTAATTATTAAATATTTACATTAAATACAGAATAAAAAATTACACCATATATTAAATTAATTTCATTTGATATATGAATGCATAGTTTACCATGCATCTCTTATTGATAACAAAGTAATTAAATAGGGATATTTTAGTAAAGTTGAAAATTAATTGCATTCTTCAATTGACAAGTAGACTATAATTTAAAACGGATGAAAAAGGAAAACAAATCTATCAAAATGAGATGGAGGGAGTATTACGAATTGAATAAAAATGATGTTGAAGGTAAACAGTGGAATTATGTTCGGATATGGCCTTTTTCATATTTTTGAAATCAACGGTTGATAAATTGTGGCCGTGCCATGAAAAGTTTCAATGCTCCAGTCTGTTTGTTTAGATTGAAAATATTTTTGACGTTACATGAAAAGTTGCATGTTCTGAGTCTGCTTATTTAGATTGAAAATATTTTTAAAAAATTATATTTTTTAATTTTTCTTTCTCTAGCTGAAAATAACTTACATATTCAATGAATGTAAGTTATTTTCCTTATAGTTAAAGAGTGACATTAAACTTTAAATACCTACTTTTATAACTTCAATTACCAAACTAATTTTTATTTTTAATTCTTGTCAACTAATTTTTTTCATAATTTTGGGCTCTAAAATAATATGATTATAGTTATGTATATTTTACCATTATATTATTTTAAAAATTAATTATAAATAAAATAATCTCTAGTTAACTGTATTTACTTGTCGAACATTTATTACAGTTGTTATTAGTTCATTTAACTCATATTAACAATAAAAATAAAAAAATTATTTTTCAAAAAAATTTTATACTGTTATCCAAACACTAAAAAATTGTAAGAAAAATAACATTTTTTTTATGTAAAATATTTTTTTAGAAAAACAATTTCCTTAAGAAAATATTTATCCTCCGTGTATTTCTTTCTCTGAAATAAACGGTCCATTGGGCACCGCCCCAAGTCAACGTGTTTTCAAATTCACTTCTGATGCCTTAAATAAATCTATTATATTACTCGATTTATAGTTGATTTATTTAACTTAGAACATTAAATTGGCTATACCTTCTTCAAGAATGTTGCAGCACCAGGGAGTGGATATTATCCATCTGTACCAGAGATTTGAGAGAGGCATATGATTTAATAAATTGTATGATTTACTAAATCTGAACCATTTAATAAAAAAAGTTGGCATAAGAATGTTTAAAATTATACAACTTTTCAAATCCTTAGAAACTGTTCAACTGCTCCATAATTTATTTGTCGCCACTCTTGCATAACATGTTGATTCTTGAGATAGGTACGTTTATTGTCTACTTTTCATAAATAAACTTTTGCAGTGTTCTTTTTTTCATGAATCAAATGTGTAAACCCTATCTCCATCATAAAGTATTCGTGTCCAAACATTCATGTTTCACGCTTAATTTTTCAAATACATATGCTTCTTTTCATGCTAATTTTTTTTTAAACAAGGGTCTGTTAATGTGTTCTCATTTGAAAAAAATTATAAGTTCTAACTTTTATACCCTTTACCAAAAATTAATATCATTTATTTGGAAATAAATAATTCAGGGTAAATGCATGGGAAAAAAATACTAGTTTGACAAATAATTACTACTTTAATTTAGAAAAACAAAAAAATTTTGAAAGAAAAAGAATGATTGAAAGCTAAAAGACAGTTATGATTGGTTACTTTAAAAAACCAAAGAGTGTTATATCTACATGATGGTTTCCCTAATGACGATATTTGTAATAATATCGGCACTATTGATAATAGTAAGTAGTACGATTTTGTAATCGTCAAATCTTGAATTGAATAAAAACAAGAATATTCAAATATTTTCAGTTTGCTGTATGAATTATTGCGTTGTCATTTCTAACTTCAAATACTATACTAGGTATTGTTATTACTATTTTTTTTTTCTTTAACTAAGTTCAAAATTCTTGTCGGTTTTTCATTCCAAAAATAATAGTGATAATAAAGCAAGCTAAAAAAAACATTTCTTACAAGGTCGACAGAGGGATAGGGGAAGGGAAACCTAAACCAATTCCACAGAACCATCCCAAAAGGCAATTGCTGACTTAAGGGATAGTCAGCAATTGCCTTTTGGGATGGTTCTGTGGAATTGGTTTAGGTTCCCCTTCCCCTATCCCTCTGTCGACCTTGTAAGAAATGTTTTTTTTAGCTTGCTTTATTATCACTATTATTTTTGGAATGAAAAACCGACAAGAATTTTGAACTTAGTTAAAGAAAAAAAAAATAGTAATAACAATACCTAGTATAGTATTTGAAGTTAGAAATGACAACGCAATAATTCATACAGCAAACTGAAAATATTTGAATATTCTTGTGTTGACTTATTCAAAAAAAAAAAAAAAAAACATTTCTTGCCGGTTTATGAATTTGGAACTGTCTTGTAAAATGAGGAGCTAAATGCACGGGACTTTGTCCATCATCCAAATCCAAATAGCAGTCGGAAAATAAAACAAAGAGAGAAACAAACCTCAACAACTAAGATCAAAATTCCATGATTAATCGGTTTCGGATTTGTGAATTGTTCCTCCCCCTCAATTTCCATGCTGATTTTGGTCCAAAAAAAAGAAAAATAATTTCCATGTCAATTGATTTTCCTTTTTAAATTTTCACAAAAAAAGATGATGAACACCCTGTGATGTCATATCCGAGGTTCTCAGAGACCTTCGAAGACTATGCGGGTCCAGGGATGGTGACAGTTGGCGATCCATCGTCCTAGAAAGTGAGGTTGCAGAAGAAGACAAGAACAATCCATTGAAACAGGCGATCAGGAACTACCACCCTTGGGATCAGATGGATGCGGTTGAGCAACTCATAGGAATGATTGAAAATGTAAAATCCATAGGAGAATATAGGAAGACCCAAAGGAAACAGTGTCAAAGTCTTGTTAGAAGATTGAAGCTCTTGTTACCTTTCTTAGAAGAAATTAGAGACCTTGAAACACCCATTCCAGAAGCAGCCGTTCAATGTTTAAACAAATTGAAGAAAGCCTTTCATTCTGCCAAGAAATTGTTGACTACTTGCCATTGCGGAAGCAAAATTTACCTGGTCCGGATTTCTGTTACCTGCTTGATTGTGCTTGATTTTTTTTTATTTATTATTGACTTTTTTTCTTGGTTTGCTTTTTCAGGCATTAGATAACGAAGCCATCATGGCTAGATTTCATTCTGTATATGCAAAAATAAGTCGGGCTTTGGATGGTATGCCGTATGAGGAGCTTGGCATTTCAGATGAACAGAAAGAACAGGTCGGTCCTCAATTTTTTTCTTTTATTTTGTTTTCTCCTTAAAACGGTATTACAACATTTCCATTTGACCCACATGTGGAAATGTACATGTACATCTGCTGTTGGAGGATTTTCAGTGCCCGATTTTATAGCCTTGTGAATTTTTGTAGCCTTCATAGCATGCAAGCGGCATCCACTTGTTCCGAGAAATGGCTTTGTTCATTTTAGTTTCCTTAAGTATACAACTTCCTGAAATTGCCAATGTGTGACTATGAAAGGGGCGTAATTCTATTTATTTACTGCCTTTTACGCTAATTAATACAGGTTGAGTTGATGCAATCTCAAATTAGAAGAGCCAAAAATCGAACTGATACTCAGGATATGGAATTCACGATGGATTTGATGGTGGCATTGTCCACAGAGAATGATAGAAATGCAGACACTGCTAGTGTTGAAAGGTTGGCAAATAAGCTAGCTTTACATGCAGTTGAGGAGCTGAAGGCTGAAACACTAGCTGTTAGAAAGCTTGTTAAAGAAAGAAGAGGCCACAATGCAGAAGGTACACAGCAAATCATAGATCTTCTAAACAAGTTCAAAAGGTTTGCCGGTGTTCCCGAAACTAATATACTTGATGATCTGGTTACGCCAAAAGCTAGTGAGAAATGTGCATCTTTAGCAATCCCCCACGAGTTCCTGTGTCCCATAACCCTGGAGATTATGACAGATCCTGTAATTGTGGCAACTGGACAGGTGATTACAAATCTTTCTACATCCCTCCCCCAATCCAACATTTGTGAACACTTTTTTATTGCAAATCCCCCAACACCAGGCAAAGAGATCGTAAATTCAGTGAAAAGATTAAAAGCTAGAATTTGCAATTTAAATAGAATGCTTTTGCTATGTTTGGCAGCCAAATGTATCCTAAAATAAGAATTATTATGCGTTTGTTTTGTTTTTAAACATACTCTCATTCACAAATTTTACCATCTTTAACTTGTACATAACTATTATGTGTAGCTGTGATGTTGATTCTTTGTTTATAATTGACATTCTTTGAAGACCTATGAAAGAGAGAGCATACAGCAATGGTTGGATTCCAGTCATCGAACCTGTCCAAAATCAGGGCAAGTGTTGGCTCACTTATCACTTGCACCAAACTTTGCCCTCCGAAACTTAATTCAGCAGTGGTGTGCCAAGAACAACTTTCAACTTCCTACAAAAGAAGCACCTGAAAACCACAACAACCCTGCTGTTGAAGACGATGGAAAAATCTCATCCTTGGTTCAAAATCTATCTTCAAGTCAACTAGATGTACAGAGAAAAGCAGTAGAAAAGATTCGTATGCTCTCCAAGGAGGGTACTGAAAACAGGATTTTGATTGCCAATAGTGGAGGAATCCAACCACTTGTGCAATTGCTATCCTATCCAGATTCCAAAATCAGGGACCATGCTGTAACAGCCATACTGAACTTATCAATCGATGAGTCAAACAAGAAGCTCATATCCAAAGAAAAACCTATTCCGGCTATAATTGAAATCTTGCAGAATGGAACTGTTAATGCAAAAGAAAATTCAGCCGCAGCGTTATTCAGCTTATCAATGCTTGATGAGAATAAAGCGACAATTGGAGCATTGGAAGGCATCCCACCACTGGTATTGCTATTAAAAAGTGGGACAATAAGGGGTAAAAAGGATGCAGTGACTGCACTCTTCAATCTTTGTCTTAACCATTCTAACAAGGCCAGGGCCATTGAGGCTGGTATAGTAACTCCATTACTTACCTTACTTGAGGACAAGAACTTGGACATGATTGATGAAATTCTCTCTATACTGCTACTTCTTGCATCAAATCCAGAGGGAAGGCAAGAAATTGGGCAGCTCTCATTTATTGAAACTATAGTTAACTTCATCAGAGATGGCTCTCCAAAAAACAAGGAATGTGCAACTGCAGTTCTTCTGGAGTTGGGTTCAAATAACTCTAATCTCATTCTGGCTGCACTTCAGTATGGTGTCTATGAACATCTAGTTGAAGTCGCCAAGAGTGGAACTGACAGAGGTCGAAGGAAAGCAAATTCAGTTTTTCAGTTGATGAGTAAGGCTGAACAAATTCCGTAGATAGTCACCGCTAATGACAAGTCGATAATCAACATTGCTTTTCAGCATCGTCTGGTGTAATTATTTTGCAATATTGTGTTAATCAATCCCAAGTCCAGGGATTGAATAATTATATAACAGTATCTTGATACTATTAGGTAAATCTGTAGTGAAGAGGGAACTGACGATTTAGATATCTAATAGCAAAGTTATGTTGCCAAATCAGGAAAATACCAAGTTGGACGTTTTCTGGAAAAGGAAAAGGATAAATTCACAAGATCATACTTTCAAACAATTTATTGGTGATGCTTTAAATTAAATTGCAGCTTTCCTTTTTTTGGTAAAAAAAAATTATATTACGGTGGATGGACAATAATTGCGGGCTCTTATGTTCTTGTAAGTGCCTACCGGAAAGAGGAAAATCAACTATTTATTCATATCAAAATGTTATATATTTTTTCAAAATAAATCTTCCGGGGTGAATACTAGTAAGTATCTAGTAGACATTAACTACACAAACATTTGCATACTTTTCACCTTCACTACCAATCTTTTCTTTTATTTTTTTTTCCCATTTTTGCTTGGTGAAGTGCAAATTGAACCAAAAACATATACATAGAGTATAACCTGTAGCATAGTGGCTTTTAAATTTTAAGAAATTAACATTTTTTTTTCTTTCATGAACACCAAAAAAATAAAAAAAAAATCCTCTAGGAGTATGTCTATCATAGTTTCTTATCTTATCAGGATAGCTAAATAAGTCAATTACAAAAATGAATAAAAAATCGAGTGATTAACGCTTTACGACTTTACTTAAAAATAGGGGTTCGTACTGCACCAGTATCATTTCCCTTCTAATGTAATAAAATAGATTTGTTAAAAAAAATATCAATTATTGTCCATTCGGCCAAAATCTCCCGTAACTTTTCCATTTATGCAACGGGAAAGGGTCCGAATTGGACTAATTTCTTTGGACATCAAAATTGGCAGATTAATTGAAGAAAGTGAACTAATGGGGAAAATTTAGTAAAAGGCCCGCTTTGGAAGTTGTCTATGGAGGCAAAGCTCTCTCTTTTGAACCTCCTCTCTCATCTCAGTGGCGCCGTCTGTGTCTTCTCTCTCTCTCTCTCTCTCTTCGGATCTATCCAACGGCCTCCCAAATACTACAATTGTAAGCCCCTCATATCTTCTTTTCTGTCTTTCTCTGATACTTTTGTACCGCATGTACGGCTGTACAAGTGTTTGTATACACTCTTGTGCGGCTATCTAATTGCATTCATTTCTGTGTAATTTTGTTTGAATTATGAATTCCTTGTGTTTCAATCCTGAAAATTGTTTGCTTGGTGGTTTTTTTTTTTTTTAAATCAGAATTCAGGAGTTTAATTGCTGGCCCGTCTGTTTATTTATTTATTTTTAGATTCTTCTTTTCACGTACTGTATTCAAAGACTTAAGTGGCTTTTACCCTGTTAATTTTCTTCTTGTTTTTTTTTTCTTCCCTATTGGTATTAAATGTTGGTTTTTCTGCGTGGTTCCTTTGTCTGTTATGGTCCCTTCTTGTATTGTCAGTCAAATTGTTTTTCAATCATTTGTTTGTGATTAAAATAATCCTTTTTTCCCCTTTTAATTCGTTGTGATTTCAAGTAAAATTGTAGTAATAGCAGGAGAAATAGGCTTTGTTTTACTCCATACAATGAGCATTGATATGGACTCGAAAGGGTGATGCAGTGATGGATGGATTTTCCCTGGTATAACTTCATTAAGGAGCTTGCTAATTCTCTTTATATTTGAAGTCAATAGTAAAAGTTTTTCTTATACTTTCTGACTTGTTTTTATCATTCTGTTGCTGTTCGGCCAAAAGAATGATTTGCATGTCCTATTTATATGGCCTTTTCATGTTATGCAATCCTTATTTGTGCTCGAGCAGATTTATGGAATTTTTTGAGGCTAAATTGCAGGCTGGACATGTTGTTTGACTCATTTTCCTACTCTCGAGATTTTCTTATTAGCATGTCTATCCACAGAGAAATTAACCGTTCATTCTGTGCTCAGGCTGCCTCTTGTGAGAAGTCCAATGATATCTTTTGATGACACAAATGATTAATACCCAGCTTAATAAAAATGGAGTGGTAAATGGTGGAGTTGCAATTCCTGCTCATAAGCAGGACAATGGGGGTCTTGGCTTTCCTTCTCATGATAAGCAGCCTCCAGGTGCGATAAAAAAGACAGCACTGAGAGATGTGCAGAATCAAACCAGTGGCCTGGCACAGAACCATCAAGAGAATTCAAGCCTGCTTGTGGGAGGAGCCAATACAGATGCAGTTAGGGTTTGTGGAAACAAGAGGCTCACACCAGAGCGACCTTCTGGCTCTGCTTTTTGTCCAGCCTTGACTAATTCTTGTGCAAATGAGCATATTATGAATGCTCGTAGAAGATTTGAGTTAGAGCTAGGCAGAGGAAGAATTCAAAGCAACACAAATAAGTTTACTGGCTCTCCTCAGTCCAGGCAACTGAAAAAATTGCATCCAGAAACTCCTAAAATACAAAATCAATTGAGGGCAAGCAACAATAATTGTTTTCCTGTAGTTACACCAAATAACATTCCACTGACGAATAGTTCGTTTGTTGGACCATCGGCTCCGAATTTTCTTGGCAAGTATTCCCAGTCTGATTCTCTTGGGGTCGCCTTAGAATGTCCTAATTCTGTTGATCTCGAGGGTACTCGCGATCAGCAAATGACGGAACGGTATATCCGCCTGCAGAAGTATTTGAAGGAATGTGATGAGTCAGACTGTGGGGATTACATACATGGTATGCCCGTGGATTCCTGGATTTTTTTTTTTTTCAATTCTTTAACTATTCAACTTAAATGGCTACTTGATTTGATTTTATCAGTGCTTCAACATCTATCCCCAGCTGTGCTTAGCGGACATGCCTATGAGTTGGAGGAAAGAGTAATTCAATTAATAATGGTGGAAAGTAAGGGTGCTTTTCTTCCCTGAATATGTTTTCTCTTTCTTTTTCTGAACGAAAACAAATGAAAATCAACTTTTGAATGTTAGTTCTTCTAGGATCGTAAAAACAGAATGATTTAAGCTGGACTCAAATAGTACTCATGCATTTCTATCAGGGAAAGCATTGTGTTGTTATGCAGCACAATTGCTTCTTGTACCAAATACCCAAGTCAAGTAAAATATCTTGCAGATTTTCCTTATTAAGAAACCTAGTCAACTAAAGTATCTTGCAGATTTTTGTTCTTAAGAACCAAGAAGTTTGCGATAACATTGGTTTGACAGTGTTAAGTCAGCATGTTTCATTATTTTTAGTCAAATTATTCAGAGTATGGAGTTGGTTAAACTACGCTATCTGATGATGTTGGACCATGTTTGTGCTAACAATGTTGTTGGTGTTGAAAAATTTTTCATTGTTCAATAACAGGCTTTCTTTCGTGCTTCAGATGACAATGTACGTCACTGATCCCGTTAGTGTCAAATTCCATTCGGTTATCTGCTTAGTCTAAAAGGCAATTTTGCAGACGTACTATAGATTTCGAAATATTAAGCAGAAGATCACCCGACTGTCTACTGGGTTGAATTTTTCTTTTCTTTCTCTGGACTGTGAAGATGTTGCTTCTCCATTTGATTCTTCTTATGGCTGATTGCAGGAAAAGAAATGCATCGGATGAAGGCTCTGAATATCTTGGGGAAGCCTAACCTCACTGATAATTCATAGCAAACTGCATCTGCTCTCGCTAGTAATTCTTTGCAAACTCCTCAGCTACATCCCAGGAAATGAAAATTGTGGCGCTTATTCTCAATTTTTTGCTCTATGGTGAGGGTCACCTGGTTTTCTTTGGCGCCTTATCTTGGATAAAGTCTGAAATTGTTGTTTCTCAGTCCTGGCTACTTCAGACATGAATGGTACCCAGGAGTTCCCGGTTCAGCTACATTCAAGTGACTTTAAAAAGTCCATCTGTAGAAAATGTCACGATTGATCAGTTAGGCAGTCATTTGAGCGACGCGTAATTAATTTAGGGATGAAAGGGGCGAAGGCAATTAGCTGTTTGCCTTGTAGGATAAATTATGCTTTTGCTTCTTACCCTTTTGTCTAACTAATTTATTATGTTTTGACAACATCTTCTCCCGAATATCAGAAGCAGATACTGTTTGACTAGTTTTTCAAGCAATTTTTTGTTTTCTTAATTTCCATTTATTGGGTGGTATAGCACGTATGTATCTATTTTCTGTGGCCATAATTCGAAACAAAGCTGCTCTAAAACACTGGATTTTCCTATCGAGTCAAAAGTTCGAGTTGTTCTTGAAGGCGAGCTTCATTAATGGAAAAGCTGAATTAGTTAGTATTGGGAGGTGTTAATCAAGGTTGTGTTAATAACAGATACGTCTGTAGCGCTACCATGTTACACTTTGGCAGATTTTTTATCACACAATTCGGAGCGCTGATAACGATCTGACAAAGGATTCGCTGTTTGGAATGCTCCTGAACATCATTCATGAATTTCGCTCATTGGAATACTTCTTTTGCCCCCTTTTCACAAATTAATATTTAGCTCGAAACAAAAATGCTGATTTGGATAAATATTAAGAACGGGGGGCTCCCTGACAAATTAGGAGAGTTGCGGGCAGTACAAAATATTTAGTGATGTTCAACATTTATGAACGGCAGATTCCCGAAAACTTTTCTGTTCACACTAGATCAAATATGAATCTGCACTAGACCCCAAAACAGTTCTCCAAATCCTAGCCGTCTAGCCACGCACTTTAGTTCGGAGCACACGATTCTAGGCAGTCGTATGACGTGGCATAATCACAGTGGTCCAGGTCATCGTTTGCAGGAAGTGGTTGTGATGCATCTCTGGATAAAGCTCCAAGAGTCGGATAAGGAACCGTTAACCCATGACGTCCTCATTTTTTTAAAATATAATTTTAGTGGAATATTTTTAAAAAAAATTCCTTTTTCTGTCAATATTACAACTTATTGCATACGATTTTATGCTACTTCCAACCCATACACGCCAATAATTTTTTCACCACATAAATTTAAGGAAAAATCACATGTGGGCCCTACGGAGTTGCATGGCGTAATGGAAATATGGGAACGATATGCATAGCGAACTTGACGGGAACCAGCAGAGATATCACGATATTTTGGTTATACTTAAAAAGGAATGGTAATATATTTAAATTGTGGATTTGTCTATTTGTTATCCAATAGAAAAAGTATTAGCATTTTAAAACATAAAATTATAGTATTTGAAAAGTTTTTGAATGTAAGAAAGGTGATAAATGTTAGCATTTGTATTCATATGGTAATATGTGTCTATTAAATCAATGTTCATTTCACAATTGTTAAAAATAATTCATCAATTATTATCTTCTAGAGTATCTATTGTAGCATGCAGCTATAATTAACATTTTGAATTTATTTTTTTAGAGTTTTTCTAATTGGAACACTTATTAATTGATAAATTATATTTACTCAATTAAAAAGTAAGATTAGATTTGGAAATTAACTAAATGATAAATGGAGCTACAATTGCTACAGATTAATAGATCTTTGAATAAAGGTTGATATCGATTTGACCAACTAATAAGATAAGCCAAAGGTCACATAAGTTGTTCTCAAGGGAAAAACAAATGAATATATAAACAAAGAGCACAATTTGAAACTTAGCATGTCAAGAGATAAACTATTAATGTTGTGATAAAAGCATATAATCAAAGGGTAGAACACTATTTATATTCATCGACACGTGGACATCATTTTATAATTGTTAAATAACTCATATTATGTCAAATACTTATTGTTCTATCATTAATGACTATGCACATTTACATGGTAAATTGTGTGTCAATCAGTTAAAAAAATCATGGCTTTTAAAATTTTATAAACTGTTTTTGACTTTTAACAATAATTAGAGTAAAAAATATAATAAAGGTTATTATAGAGAGTGTCATAATCCATTTTTCACTTAACTTCTTCTTTGATATTGCTTCTAATTCCACACAAACAATAGTTTTTGTGAAAGAACCAAACACAATTTGAATTTGCAAAACTAAAACAACTAGATATAAAATTACTATTACTTTATTGCAAATTATCTCGTGGACCTGTTAACGTAAAATTAAATCTAGCTCAATACAACAAGGACAACAATTGGAAGACGCATTTTTAGATTCTTGCAATTTACTCGACTTGCAAAATAAAATAGAGTTTGATAGTGCTATTTCCTGTTAGTAATAGATTTGAAATTGAAAACAATAAGATCAGGATGGAGAGACTTTAAATTGGCGATAATATCCTAACCCGAGAATTTCACTTTTGGACTAATTATTTCATTGAAAAAAGAAAAAGAAAAAGAAAAGAATTGCTCAATCGTCTGGGCAGGCAGCGGATATGGTAGCAAAATAAAAATATTTCCAGCTCAGCAAAAATAGAATTGCGAGCCACAGGGAAAGGACCCACTCCAATTTTATAAATAAAATAAGTCTCAGTCCATTTTTCTTCTTGAGAGAGAGAGAGAGAGAGTGATTACCACACGACCCAGCATTGTTCTTCCCTCCTTTGTCCTTCTCCTTCACAAAAATCTACCGCTCTCTCTCTCTAGCCATGGATCCATACAAGGTACTTAAAATTTCTGCAGGTTCTTTCATCTTTAATTTCGACGAATTTATATTTAATCAGTTGAGTAGAAGTGTCGAGGTTTAATTTCGCTTCTTCCATGACAACAAAAACGGATTTCTAATCACTTGGGATTTTTTTTGGTCTTAAAAAAGTCGAGTAATGGATTCCGGTGAAAATAGTTCGTGCATTTAGCTTTGTTTTTTTTAAAGCTTTGATTAGCTAATGGAAAAATTCATCATTATTATTGTTTTTTTTTGGGGTCGCGTGAAAAATCCAAAGATGCTATAGTTTGTAGTCCTAATAAATATAGAAGTTTAAAATTCATGGTTATAGTAAACGGGCGCGTGTGATTGGTGCAGCATCGGCCATCAAGTGCTTTCAATTCTCCCTTCTGGACTACCAATTCTGGTGCCCCTGTCTGGAACAATAACTCCTCTCTCACTGTTGGAACCAGAGGTCTACTTTCACTGCCTTTCCTTTCATTTCTTTTGTACATATGATTCTTATTAGTTATATGCAATTTTAACTTTTAATATGTTATTGTTTCTAAGATTAATATTTGGTTCATTTTGGCACTATGAATGGTGTTTTATAACTGTTTCTGTTATTGCCAACTCATTTAGAGGCGATACCGTTAGAAAGTTATGCTGCCTGCCATCCTTAAAATTATGCACAAACCTACATGTTTTTGTTTTCCTCTATATCTAAATGCCACAAGATCTTTATAAGAAAAGTCCTTTTTTTTTTTTTTTTATAATTAGAATGATAGTGTTAAGAAGTTTTGATGTGGACATATAGTATGGTCAAAAGAATTTTTTTTTTTATTTGCTGTTAGTGCTGCTTTATAATGGCAAACACCTGGGTTTTTATTTTTGAGATTGCATTTGCTTAGGCTTTTTATCTTCTTTATGTGCCAGGTCCAATTCTCCTTGAGGATTATCATTTGGTGGAGAAACTTGCAAATTTTGACCGTGAACGGATTCCGGAACGTGTTGTTCATGCCAGAGGAGCCAGTGCCAAGGGCTTCTTTGAGGTCACTCATGACATTTCTCATCTCACTTGTGCTGATTTCCTTCGTGCTCCTGGAGTTCAGACACCTGTGATTCTTCGATTTTCAACTGTCATTCATGAGCGTGGAAGTCCTGAAACCCTCAGGGACCCCCGGGGTTTTGCTGTCAAATTTTACACTAGGGAGGTAAGTTCTGTTGTGTTCCTTCGTAAAGGGCTTTGCTATCTGTCAATCAACAATGTGGATTGATATGCTTCAAATGTGCTTAGAATCGTATCAGCAGAGAGCCACTGACATTTTTCATTTGGTTAAGATGACAAGGCTCTTTGTAATGTGCTTGGAAAAAGTTACTGATAGGAGGAGTATTCTGAGTGTGTCAAGATAATAACAAATTTTTTGATGAGCAGATTTCCCGTTATCTCCAGCTCCTCACTTGGATTTTTCATTTTAGCTGTTTATGATTTATGTAATTTAGCCAACTGTGCTTAAAGCCTTCCTTTGATATTCCATCGCTTATGGCATTAAAGTTCTCAACTTCAATTCATATGGCTGTATACGAAACACGAAATAATTGTTATCCTGCCATATTCTGCTAGCCTGCATCCCATATTAATCATGTGGCATATTTGTGTTGAACTTTATGTAATGTCTATCCTTCCTTTCTCTTGAGCAGTAGAATAATAAGTAAATTCATTGTCCCTCATGGTAGATTAAACATTAGGAACTTCCCCATGTTTCTTGAAAGCATATGCTGATTTAGCTGCATGATGCAACTTATTTAATTAATTACATTGTAAACACCTCAACTGGGGATGTAAATCCCCAAGGTTTTTGGGCTCAGTATATATTCCTAAGGGACTAGGATTATCTGGATGGCGTTTTATTTTACTTCTTGTTTGCATTGCTTGGAAACTCCTACTAAATCTTCGATGGTTGCTTTTGTACTTCTGGACAGGGTAACTTTGATTTGGTGGGAAACAATTTCCCTGTCTTTTTTGTTCGTGATGGAATGAAGTTCCCAGATATGGTCCACGCTCTGAAACCCAACCCGAAGTCCCATATCCAGGAGAATTGGAGAATCCTGGATTTCTTCTCCCATCATCCTGAAAGTTTGCATATGTTTACATTTCTCTTTGATGATCTCGGTATTCCACAAGATTACAGGCATATGGATGGCTTTGGCGTCAATACTTATACTTTAATCAACAAGGCCGGAAAAGCTCATTATGTGAAGTTCCACTGGAAGCCCACTTGTGGAGTGAAGTGCCTGTTGGAGGAAGAAGCTATTAAGGTTGGAGGATCCAATCATAGCCATGCCACCCAGGATCTCTATGACTCAATTGCAGCTGGAAACTATCCGGAGTGGAAACTCTTTATCCAGATTATTGATCCTGATCATGAGGACAGGTTTGATTTTGATCCACTTGATGTAACCAAGACCTGGCCTGAAGACATCTTGCCTTTGCAACCAGTGGGCCGCTTGGTATTGAACAAAAACATTGACAACTTCTTTGCTGAGAATGAGCAGCTTGCATTTTGCCCTGCCATTATTGTCCCTGGTATATATTATTCTGATGACAAGCTGCTCCAGACTCGAATATTCTCGTATGCTGATACCCAGCGGCACCGTCTTGGGCCAAACTATCTACAGCTTCCAGCAAATGCTCCCAAGTGTGCTCATCATAACAATCACCATGATGGTTTCATGAACTTCATGCACAGGGATGAAGAGGTACTGATCTCTCTCCACTTTGCTATTAATAAACAACACCTATCTAGTTTTTTAACTTGTTCTCTGATTTTCATAATATTGAAGACATCCCTGGTGGTTCTTTATACTAATTAGTTTCGTTGTTCACTTAGTATTTAATATTTTGTGTGTCCCTTAGTAAAACTAATTATATATGATCATCTTACGATATAAACTAATTTTTCTTAGATGGATTCTCCTTTTGTCATATAATGTGCTTGTGAATATATAACTTTTATGGTTGATATGAAAACTTATAAAAGTTTAAGATTGGATTTAAAAAGGAGAGGCACTAACAGATGAAAAGGATGTTCTTTCTCCAAACATTACCAGTGAAATAGGTGTGGTCTACTTGTCTACATGTCTTTGAAAAGTAATAAATTAGGTTAAAAAGAATTATTGGGTAAAAAAGCAATTTTGTTAGATTCGTCTTTTAGAATAACTGCCAAAAAGTTTTGATTGGTAAAAAAAGGTTATCCTTATAACTTATTGGCATGACTTAATTAATAAAGGACAGTTCTGGAAAATGAAAAAAATGCCTGAAGCAATAATCAGTCCCGTTCCGCCCACTTTGTAATGGTAGTTACATTATAATAAAATCACATCAAATTTTCTTTGTTTTGCACAACCAGAATGGTAGTCTAGATGATCTTATCTTCTGCTTGCTTTTCTGACTCTGCTAAATATTTTTTATATTTTATTTTTTCAGATCAATTATTTCCCTTCAAGGTATGATCCTGTTCGACATGCTGAGAGGTACCCCATTCCCCCTCCTGTCTTGACAGGAAAGCGTGATAGGGTGAGTTTCTCTTATTAACTTTGATTACTTCCACTCTTGGATTGTGTTGTTTGTGTACCTAGGTGAAGGAATAATGGGAAACTCGATAACTTTACCATTGATTCAATATTGGGAAAATGTTGGGCTTAATGGTGTCATATGGGATCATAAGAATAGACGAAACAGTATGTTCCGCCTCCCCATCCTTTCTCCCAAAACAGGATGAGTGGAGCAGGTAGATGAACAGAATTGAAGGAAGAAGGGAAAAAAAGGGTTCTTGAGTTTAGTTGCTCTGCAACACAATTTCTTTTTTAGTGTGATATATTGAATACTTACAAGTTACTCCCTTTCTTGAACATGGCATTATCTAGTTTAAGTGAGGAAACTATGACTGCCTGCCATTAAGTTTTTGCCGCTGATGGCACTTGCTGTAGTTTATTTTTTTGAAGGTCTTCCCCCTCCTCAAGTGGTCCTTGTTCTTGGATTTGAGTTTTTCTTGGAATTTCGGAATTCAGTTTGTTCCTGTTGAATTTTTGAATGGTGAATTATGATATCATGTGGATCCTTAATATGAGGCATGTTTTCATGGTTACCGCAGTGCATGATTGAGAAGGAGAACAACTTCAAGCAACCAGGAGAGAGATACCGATCCTGGGCACCTGACAGGTATTTCTTGGCACTCGATGACTTTTTTTGATGGCACGTATTTCAAGTTTTATGATTTCTGATTGATCGCTGCGGTCCTTAGGCAAGAGAGATTTATCCGCCGATGGGTTGAGGCTTTATCTGATCCACGAGTTACCCATGAGATCCGCAGCATTTGGATTTCATACTGGTCTCAGGTTTGATTTTCAATTCTGTTTACCTCTCTGTTCTACGTAGCTTGCAGTTGCACGTGTAATAGTTTGACCTCAGCATAAAATGCTGGTTTTGCTGATTCATTACTTGGTTGTCTTGCAGGCTGACAAGTCTCTTGGCCAGAAAATAGCTTCTCATCTGAACTTAAGACCAACAATGTGAAGATGATGATGTTCAGGTGGTTTAATGGTGAGGGAATGTTTGTTCTCAGGGAGGTCAAATGAGTGTTCTTCTTCTTTAGCCCCCCCAAGTGTACCCAAAAAAAAAAAAAAAGTGCTCTTCAGTCGTGTTGTATTATGTACTGAACAGGCTTCCATATCTTGTTTTAACTGCAATTGTGTCCTGATTTTAATAAATAAATGTTCTCTTGTTTGAGGATTTGTTATGATCATGCATTTTCCACCAAATGATTTTCCTTGTCCATCGAATTGTGGAGGATAAACACTCGAGATAGCGTGACATTCAATGAAGCTGGACGATGCATAGGTGGCATCTCCAAACAATTCATTCTGGATGTCAAATACTAGGTAATCTGTCTGGAACACACTGACATTTTCGCTGCACTTCTTAATCCCATACATGGCTTTCTAACACGGGCTTGCGAAGGTGCGCTGAGTGGTTTATGGTTGGATGCCTTTGATAATTTAATGCTGCCAAGTGTATGAACTTGAAGCTTTTCTCCCTCTTTTTCTTGGTCAAGTGGAGAGAGGAAATGATGGTGGGTAGCGACTGCTGCCTTTATTTATTTCCGTGGTGGCCTTCCATAAGGTGCATTATAGTTGTTGTTTCTACGAATCGTGGTATTTTTCATACTAAGGGAGTACGCCATGGTGCGCCACGTAAAGAGTATTGTTAAAATTTGGAATATATGTGACTCACTCAACCGGATGGTCTTAGCCCTTTTTTTTTTTGTTTGGTATTGCTACATGCTTTACGGTCGAGTGTGCAACAGTCACTGCTCATGCAATCACTTGTTCTCCTTATTTTATAAAAGAAACGCTATATAGCCCAGATACTTCAGCTGTTGGTAAGAATTCATATTTAGTTGAGTTAACTTCCAATTTTGTAACCTCTGTTATTTTCGGGGCCCTAAATGCTGATGTCTTCAAAGTGGCTCTACAGATTTTGAAAAGTAGATTAATTCGAGATTAGGGTTCAGTTTGAAATCGCCATACGTTTAGCCTGGAGTGACTCTAATCAAAACTGAAAAAAAAAAAAAAAACAAACCCTTGGGGGATATGGTAACCCAAACCTAAATAACACAAAAATCTGGGAGCTCAAATCGCTTCTTTTGCCATACAACTATTAGGAGGCGTTTGGTTCAAATTCCTCAATCACTATCACTATGGGTATCATTAACCCTACTATGAGTATGGGTTTTGATGATTCCCCCCAACATGTTTGGTTTAATAATGGAATGGGTATCATTATAAGAATATTTATTTGGTATATTGAAGGGGTATCATTATAAGAATATTTGTTTGGTATATTGAAATGACTTTCAAGTAAATTTTAAAATTTTAAAATTTTTATTTATGATATACATATTTTTTAGTTCTTATTTTGTATATTTGAAAAAAATTTAAAAAGATTTCTTCAATTTTAAATATAGTCATGCTCTAATTTGAGTTTTATGGAAATGATAATCTTAAAAAAAGTCATTTTTATTATATTAATAGAGAGTATTATATATCTTTGATTTCAATACAATTTTTATAAAATTATTGAATGTAAAAAAAATTATTAAAAAGAATTTTTATAAAAAAATTTATAAAGTACTAATAAAAAATATTCAAAATCAAAAGAAGAGAGAGAGAGAGAGAGAGAGAGAGAGAGAGAGAGAGAGAGAGAGAGAGAGAGAGAGAGAGAGTAGGTAACTCAAAAGATATATATTTTTTAATAAGTGTGTTTTTGCCCTTAATAATAAGGGTTAATGGGTTTGATAGACTAGTATTTGGGGGGAATCATTAACACCCCAATTAATCACTATCATTCCCATTGAATGATAGTGATAGT
This sequence comes from Mitragyna speciosa, assembly GCA_024721245.1. NCBI lineage: Eukaryota > Viridiplantae > Streptophyta > Magnoliopsida > Gentianales > Rubiaceae > Mitragyna > Mitragyna speciosa. The sequence continues at coordinate 23,994,460 of CM045568.1, forward strand.
TGTTTAACAAACATCAACAATGGGTATCATTACTTGTGATACCCATTCCCCTCCTTGATTCCCCTAAACCAAACACCCCCTTAGTGTAGTTTGGATTTTTTTTTTCAAATGTGTTTAGTTAGTTGAAAAATTATTTGGCTACAAGTCAAGAAATTTTTTACCAAAAATTTTTTTATTTTCATTTTACATTTCAAATATTTTTTCAAAATTTGTAACAATGTAAGGGACTTTAACACAATTATTTACAAAAGTAAGTGTGTTTATGTTCAAAATTTGTTCAAAAAAATTAAAAAAATCACGAGTAATAAAATGAAAATCTATTATTAGTGGGTTTTGTTGTAAGGTTTTATAGATCAAGCACTAATATCAGACACTGATAATTTTACTAGTGTCCAATACTGTCTGAACATTAAAAACTTATTGAGCATTCGTTATTTTACAAGCATCTGACATCAGTACTCGTTTCACAAAATCTATCACAAAATCCACTGACAATTAATCTAATTTTATTACGTGCAATTTTTACAATTTTTCTAAATAGATTTTAATGTAAAATGTGTTTGCTTTGGTGATTAATTGTGTAAAAAATTTCTAAAGCTGCTATAAAATTTTTAAACAAACTAAAAACTTTTTCACAATTCGAACATTTTTTTTAAGTTTTTAAAAAAATTAACAAAAAAAACTATTCACTATCTAAATAATAATTTTAAACAATTTTCACAATTCAAATTTTTAACTTTTTAAAAAAATTAACAAAATTTCTCTAAATAATTTTGCTCAACAATTCCTTCAATGACGTCGAAACACAACCACTATTAGTATAGATAGTGGTCAATTATGAGTTTCTTTGCCCTTTGAATGCAGGTTGATGAACCCAAGAAACCGTCGTAAGGCATCAAACTCTAGCACAGTGGAAAGCCTAGAACCTACCAGTACCAGATAAAATAAAAAGGGATCCTACACACACACGTCAGGAACAAAGATGTAGGATCCCCACAGGCTACAGCCTCCCATTTTGTTCTTTTTGGCAAGAGGGGCTTGCGTCATTTTAACCTCTGTGAGCCCAATTGATTTTCCGTTACCTCAATCTACAGTTAAATCTGGAAAAGAGTTGCTATTATGTTACTAAGTTCTAAAGAGTACATTAAAAAAATGGAGTTGTGGGCATTATCTGTCATTTTCTGGGGCATGCCTCGATCTATTTGTTTTTCTCTTTCCACATACTCAAGTTGATTTAACAGCGGGGAAACCAAGGGGAGTTTTGGTGGGGCCCATAGTTGGCAAGGAGAATCTCCCTCGACCTCAACAACAGCAACACCAACAGTTGGAGAATCGCCAAAAAGATTCCATAATTTCTCAGCTGAGGACAGATAGAGTAACACATAGGGAGGGAGAAGGGTTGGGGTGTGGGGAGAATTTGTGATATTAGATTACTACAAGTACAATTAGAATAGTTTTATTAGACCCAGACCATGTGTTGCTGCTGATGTTGGTTGCTCCTGCCTGCAGCTCAGACAAGACAACCACGAGAAGTCCTTTTTCTTTTGGGAATTTCAGGAAAAATTTGAACTTTTCGTTTGCATAGATAGATAAGGAAGCTACAACTACCCAACCCCGAGTTGGAATATCCAAGAATCCTTTGCCTAGTGAGTTGCTCCGTCTCTTTTAATTTTTTTTTTATTTCTTTTGTGGGTTCTATTTTCTACTTGTGGTCTGTGATATGGCTGGGTCACAGCACAATTTTTGTACTGTCTTTTTTGGACTGTCACGGGTTTTTACTCCTTCCTTCTTAGTACCTTTCCTTTCCTCATGATTAGCTTTGGGTCTACACCACTTGTTTCTTCTTTCAAACTCAAGGAGAATCCAACTTGATAGGATATATGAATTTCTTCTTTCAAACTTCTTAAACAAATTTAATTAGATTCTTTATAGTTTCCTTGGGTCTGGACCACTTGTTTGCAAGCATTTTGCTTTTATTAAGTTATTTTTTTGGGTTTTGAAAACCAAAAGCTTTTAAATCAGACAATGTTTCTTGTGAGTCTGTTCTAGTTGTGTAGTTCCTGAAATTGGATCCTGTGGGGATGCAAATGTTGAACTTTTGAAGAAAGACTGTAGCAATGAATGGAAATGAAGATGTGTTTACTGAGAATACCATGTTGGCAGTCAGTCTGATTCCCTTGTGGATTTGGATTACATGGATGAGATGTTCTTAGAAGGATATTGGCTGGAGACCACTGATGGATTAGATCTCTTGAACCAGGGTCCCTTTAATATCAGTGCTCTTTTTGATGCTTCATTTGCTTGGCCCACTTTGGAAACCAATAATGGCGATTCCAGCCCATTGCAGGGCACTCAATATGACAGACAAAGATTTTCTTTTTCTGAGAATCTATCAGTTAGTTCATCGCAAGGGCAAAATTCTACTAAATCAGAGTCTCGAGATGGCAATGTAAACAATGCTATATGTTCTCCAAGTCAATATGAGAACTTTTTGGCGGAAAGTTCTGAGCCGAGCAGGAGGTTGTGGATTGGACCGAGGGCTTCAACATCTGTGATGGGCAGACTAATTAAGGCACTTAGTTACATAAATGATTGGTCAGGAGACAAGAATATTCTTATTCAAATTTGGGTACCAGTAAGCAAGGGTAGCAGACGTGTGCTAACTACCAACGATCAACCTTTCTCACTAGACCATAATTGCCCCAGGCTTGCCTGTTACAGAGAAATTTCAGTGAACTATCAATTCCCTACTGAGGAGGACTCGAAGGAGAGTGTTGGATTGCCTGGCCGTGTTTTTATGGGTAAAGTTCCTGAATGGACTCCTGATGTTCAGTTTTTCCAGAGGGACGAATACCCATGAGTTGTTCATGCACAGCAGTATGATGTTCGTGGGACACTTGCAGTTCCAATCTTTGAACAAGGTAGTCGCAATTGCTTGGGGGTGATTGAAGTAGTCTCAACCACCCAAAAGATCAACTATCGTCCAGAGCTTGAAAGTGTCTGTAAAGCTCTCCAGGTCTTGTTTTTTTTGCTTCTATTTACTACTGCACTTTGAACATATTCTCATACTTATCAATTCATATTTTTCAGACATCTTTAGTTCTTATGCTGCTAGGAGTTTGAATGAACATGAACTTTAATGCGAGTCTGGACATGCACACTAGAGGTAAGAATGTAGGCATTTGGTCTTGCTGTGGGTCAGGCATCACTTAATGGATGGAAGCCTAATGGTTGGTTGTTCTAGGTTAGGTGTATTGGTTTTTAAGACAAAGTCTATTTTTGTTTTCAGGAAAAAAAAAATTCCCTGGTTAAACTTCCTTCTTGACAGAGTTTGTAATTCGCCTGAATAGATTTGCTCTTTCCTTTGCTAAAGAAAACAAGAATAATTTTGCCTCATTTTCTCCAAATTTTCCAATTTGTAGCCTTATTTAAGTATCACAAAAATTTAACTGCAGCCAGAATGCAGCTTTTCTGTTGTTGCAATTATATGTTGCAATAGTGATCATCCAAGTGAGGCTTTAGGAAGAAAACCTCGCGCCTTAAGTCATAATATGCCAACATGTTGTTTGTCATTTACTTTTTTGATTTGGTAGTTTAATCAAAATTGTGGAGAACCATCCTTTAGCTGTGTGTTGTAGTTTTTTCTTTTAAATTTAATTTTGTAAAATAATAAAACACACTTGCTAGTGTTCATTGAAAACAAAGAAAAATTAAGCACTGACGCTGCTTTCTATTTTCTGATCTGCCATTAACTTGTTTGTTTACAGGCTGTTGATCTCAGGAGCTCTGATGTTTCAAGCACCGAGAATAGCAAGGTAACTGGCAGAGTATATGGAATTGCTTTATGCTGTCAATCTGAGGATTTCTGGAGCTTTTCATTTGTTATATGAATAATGATCTTTTGGCAGGTATATGATTTTTCCTACCAATCTGCATTATTGGAAATCCAAGAGATTTTAAGAGCAGCATGCAGTATGCATAGGTTGCCCTTAGCTCAGACGTGGGTCCGTTGCATCCAGCAAGGTAAAGGGGGATGTAGGCACTCTGATGAAAACCTTGTTCACTGTGTTTCCACAGTGGATTCTGCTTGTTATGTTGCTGATCCCCGTATTCAAGGTTTTAATGAAGCATGCTCAGAGCACCACTTAGTAAAAGGAGATTGCTAGTGTTGCTTCAGAAGTTCAACATGCCAAAACTGCCAAAATGCTATCTGGAAAATTCTCTGAGTCTAGGCAATACCACCCTGATATTAGTTCAAGAAAAGAATTTGTCTTTGGTGACAGCCTTACTACAGGTGATTGTAGATTGCTGAATGTCTCTAAAACAGGGAAGAAAAGGCGTGCCAAGGCTGAGAAAATTATTACTTTGCAGATTCTTCAACAATATTTTGCCGGTAGCCTAAAAGATGCTGCAAAAAATATCGGTGGTAAGCATCATTCTTCAGGGAATCTGAGTGACAAGCCTTTTTATGTTTTGTAGTTGCAGGGTAGTATTTAATATCATATTTTTAATTGCACGTTTTGTGTAGATGTATTATCTATCATACAGCCTAATTGTGTGGTAAATATAAAATATAAAATTATTGCTTGGATATATTATTCTTGAATGGACGATTTAGCTAATGTTGAATTGCATGGTTTTCACAGAAACTCTGGTCTAAAAAACCTCAGATTGAGGTTAGGAATGGCTCAGAAGAATTTTAATTTCTTTCTTTGGAAGCTTTCAAGCTGAGATAGCTAGTATTTTGGCATCTACCTATGAAAGTATCTTTTTCACTGGAGATCAGCTATTTTTAGATATTGCAGCAGCTTAGCAATCTGTTGCAGCTTCTAAAGCCACTCGCCAAAAAGTTGCAACCCTAAGTTTCTACATTTGTTCTATGCATGATTTAGAAACTTTGCATGCTTGATGAGGGATAAACAACCTGGGATGTTTGCGCTACTTTTGTTCTGAAGCCCTTTGCACATTCATTTGGTTCTCTTAATTTTCTTGTCATTCGTCCTTCAATGTTTTTGGCGTTTTCAGTTTGCCCCACCACTTTGAAGAGGATATGCAGACACCATGGGATTAAACGTTGGCCTTCTCGGAAGATCAAGAAGGTTGGTCACTCCTTGCAGAAAATTCGACATGTGATTGATTCAGTGCAAGGTGCATCCGGTCCTTTGCAAATTGAGTCCTTCTACAGAAACTTCCCGGAACTTGCTTCACCAAACTTATCGACAGCAGGTCCCTTCACACATTTGAAGTCAAGTGGTTATCCAAACTCCTTAAACATGCAGCCTGAGGCTGGCACATCGAGTCCGCGTGTTTTTGCATCTAAGTCGCCTTCCTCTTCCTGCAGTCATAGTTCCAGTTCTAGTCAGTGTTGTTCGTCTGGAACGCAACCACATCGGGATAGCCTTAAAATTTCGAGTCAGGAAGACTTAGTTAAAGACAACTCTGGTTATTGCGTGCTGAAGAGGGTCAGAAGTGATGCCGAGCTGCATTTGTCAACTGATGGACCAAAGGCCCTGCCAAGATCTCATAGTCATGTATCATTTACTGATCATCCTAAACAAAAAAATCTTCCTTCTGCACCAAAAGAAACTGGTCAGAGTTCTCAAGAAGGAAATACACTGAGAATAAAGGTTACATATGGGAAAGAGAAAATTAGGTTTCGCATGCTGAGTAACTGGGGATACAAGGATCTCTTGAGGGAAATTTCTAGGAGATTTGGTGTAGATGACACCAATGGATTTCAGCTCAAATACATGGATGATGACTCTGAATGGATACTATTAACGTGTGATGCTGATCTCGAGGAGCGTATTGATGTTTGTCAGTCATGTCAGAGCCAGACTGTGAAGCTTTCTTTTCTTCGTGATTCTCACCAACTGTGTGGAAGTTCTTCAGATGGAAGTTTCCCATGATAAAAAAATAATATTTAGCAGGAATCATGTACTGTTTACGGGTGAATATTTGATCCACTGGATGAATTCAGGATTTAGGTAAAGTCTCTGAAGTTATTGTAGTATCTTAATGTAGATAGATCAATAGTTGAAGAATCTTTGATCGTATTTGTGAACTAGCATACTTGGTAGTGGTTTTTGACCTGCCAAAATGCTACAGTTTCTGTCAAGCTAACATATTCCTGGAATTCTTAAATTTTCTGCTTTTACTGCTGAGCAATTCTGCTTTACGGTATTCATTTGCTAAGCCAAGCTTGGAAGGTTTTAGTTATTGTCTATTGGAACTAAAGACCGTTCTTTTGCCGAACCCAAGCATCAGGAACGGTTAGTACTAAAAGTCGTTACTTGTCCTGATCAATAGTTTGGTATGCAAAAGGAGAGATTCTTGCGTGGACTGCCCGTGGACCCAACAGTAGATAGAGAGGACACCAATGCTCAATGGATCCCACCGAGCCTTGGTAGCTCTTTCATCCACCGTTGGATCCACGGGTGAGACTCGTGAACCTTCCGCACTTTGTTAATTTGTAGTATCAAAAATGAAAAATCTTGTCAAGAACACCCATGCTGAAGAGTCTGGTCGTGGCAACTTAGTTGTGAGAGGTGTTAATGCAGCGTGTATCATGTTACCGTGAAACTTGGTTCTTATTCTAGCAGCTTATTTCATGGTGATGTTACAACAAAACGAGTGGAGCTTTTCTCCAAGCCCATAATATTCGACACTAGTAAATATGACATGGTGCTTTTCTCCCAGTTCAGGTCCCTTTGAATCAATCCAGATAATACGGTATTTACTTTCGCCAAGCTCAAATAAATAAATAAAGTATTTACTTTCGTCAAACTGCAATGAGACCTGTGGAAATGCAAGTACAAGCAAATGAAAAACACCAATGTTAACTCCATCTTATGCTACCGGTCACATGACGTTGATTAGATTAATTGTTCTACATTTCCAGAAGAAAAGAATAAAGCATGTGCACCTCATTTTCCAAATTAACAAATGCCACCTACGCTTGAGTCCCAGTGTACTTGCTGAAAGCTTGAAACCGAACAATTGCAGATAGAGCAACCATATCGAAAGGAAGTCGCCATTGAGTTTTAAATGCACCTAAACGCAATCCATTTTGATTGGAAAGACAAACTTCAATGAGTAGCCATGCCTCCTGGATACAACATTTCCCTAGAGACATCAATGAATCCATTCTCCATTCTGAGTTATGCTTCTTGTGCAGTACAAAAATATTCAGGCAAGCTCCTTTGCATATCTATATCTTTTCCCATCCTTTTGTCAGAAAAATACTCTTTTTCTAGCCTACAAATCTACCTTGTGTGTTGCGAAGTTATACAGTTGATTACATGCTTAAACAAAAAATTTTCTCCCCCGAGATAAATCACCAAAAATAAGTAAAAATATTAACTGCTATGCACCAGATTATGTTAGATTTGTGATGAAGTAGATGGCCGATCCTCTTGCTTCTCTATTAGCACACATCTTGATGGTGGACCAAATAAGCTCAAGAATACCTGCAAGACAAACAACATTTTGTGACAGCTGTCACCTTGCCAAGGTGCCTAGCGTCAGTTTACATTTCGTCCCCGAGAAAGAAAGACTAGTCATCCAAACTGGTGTGGTTCCAGTTAAGTATTAACTTCTTGTGCCATGAGATCCATCTGATCTCAAATTTCATGGGCCACCATATTTGATGCATCATGTAGCAGTATACGAAATTACTTTCGTTATGCTTGTGAGTGAACAATAGAGTCTAGTTAGACAAGTCATTCAAACTAGTGTGGTTTCAGTTAAGGGTTAAATATCTTGTGCTATGAGATCCATCTGATCTCGTATTTCAAGGGACCACCATGTTCTATGCATTATCTCATCGCATGCAAAATTGCTTTCATTATTCTCGCAAGTGAACAATTAAGTCTAGTTCTACCCAGAGAAGATAAACTCGTTTTATCAGATAGACCCATCTCAAGTTCTCATGAAAACTAGTGAACTCGTTTAATCAGGCAGGAGAGAGCAAGGATCTTACAGGTAAAAATACTAGTCCATGCAAAAAACCTAGAAGTACCAAGGCCAGATACATTTTGAAGTAGTAAACCTGCAAGTTATAGTACAAATATTAAGATAAAAATATAGAATGGACCATCACATGCACTATCTTCTTTTGCAAGTTAACTAACCACAAAAACTTCTGTCCTTGAGAAGCAAAGGACCAGCACCCCGACAAGTTTTGTAAGAGTGATTCCACTGACAACAGAGAATGACAAAAAGACATTTCATCAGTTGGCTCATCTTTTGACTGGGAAAAAGATGATACTAATGAAAGCTCTAGAGTCTGAGAGGAAAGAGCCAATCAATCTATGGTCTCTAACCAATTTGTAGAAAATTTATTGCAGCATTGTAAAATGAATATAGCATATAATTAATTGTTCCTATAGGAGTAGGTTCAAGAATATTAGTCATCTGAGACAAAAAATCATGCATAGCATAATAACCCTGAGATCAATGTGCAAAAATTTCAGTTTGGAATAAACTAAACAATTTTGATAAGTAGAATAGTTCGTTGACCAACTGTGCCAAATTCTGCATGAGCATAATAAGCTAATAAAGTATGTTGATGATTTTTGCTCTAAATAGGCCTTGCCAGAAGAGAGTGGTAATAAGCTGATCCACTGTATTGCATCTGTGCCAACACAAAGTGAAACTCCATGATATGCTTTACTGTGTGATTTCAGTATGACGAACCCTATCCTGCCTTCCAACTGCCAAAAATATTTGACAGATGAGAAGGGAAATAAGCAACCGTTAGTTAGATTACCGATGAAGTTAAGCACTGACCAGTCAACAGTCAGAACCCAATTATAAGTGCTCCCAAATGAATAGGTGCCAGTCTTAAGTCTTCAACAAATGATATTGTTAAGATCCTCTACCTCAATTCCAATCAAATGCAGTCACCCGCTTTTGCCCAATAAGTCAACAAGTCTTTTTCTTGATGTGTTTATGCTCTTCTTTTTTCCCACAAATAAGATGATAATATCAAATCTATCTCCATGTATATTATAATCCACTTACAACAACAAATCCTACATTCCTAAATAGGTCTAACATGCAGCAAAAATGGAAAAGCAAACTGCAACAAATTTTTTTACAGAAAGCAGGCAAAGAAAACCTGAAGACAGAAGCTCCCATTGTTGTCAAAGCATCCTTCATTCGTTGGTTTCTATCTCCACTACTTACCTGCAAGTTAAATCCATAAAAAAAAAATCAAGGTTGGTTATTGCATTGATTAAGTGAATCAAACGAGCAAGAGTAAAGTGAATCATTGAAAAACTCAACCCAAATTGAGGCAACTTAGAAGTCCTAAATACTATTATTGTCATCATGTACAATTAGTTTCATCATAAGTAAACTATCCAATATTTGCAACTTTTATTGAATGCAAAGGTCGGAGGACTTCGTAAGTAACTAGTCGCTTTTATATCATGCATATTCTATATACAGACTAAAATTATAAGAGAGTACAACAACAGGAGGCAAAATCAAGTAGTAAATAGGTTCATTTTCTGTTGTTTTACTATTATATTTTTGTTAGATCATACTCTACAGTCACATACTTGCCTTTTCATGGCAAAAGATAACATGCATTTGTTGTTCATCATAAATTAATTGACTGACTTCATTAACGCACCATCAAACAAATAACAAACCAAAGGAAAAAAAGGTAATCCTTTTCCGAGAAGACATAGAAAGAAATATATGAAAAGAAAAGGAAGTTAAAAATGGAAAAAAGTTAGCATGGAGTAGACAAGCGGAATGGAAAAACTGACCAAGAAAGCATGCGTTATATGCACACAGAACTCAACAGCAATACCAACTGACATCACGAGGTTGACAACAGACACTGCATTCAGTTGGATATTCAAGATTGCCATTACACCCTGCAGAACAGTTGGAGTATAGAGCTGAAGTTAAATGTCTTCAACAAAACAAGGCACCAAATTTGCATTCAAGAAAACAAATGTACCATAAGGTCCACCACGATCATTGCCAGCACAAGTAAAATGATTGCTGAAGTCCACAAACTAAACTTGGAAAAAATAAGAGAGAAAAAGATAAAAACACCTTGGTATGAATAAATACAATTTAATAAGAAAAAGAGAGTAACACACCAAACAAGAGCCAAAGCTACTTACCTACAAGTGATTACCAGGCAGACAACAAAAACTGCACCTGTTAAATTTATCACGTATGATTGTTAAAGCCTCAACAAATGAACAAAACTAAATCCATAAACATCATTACAATTTTCATTGTTAAAAGATTTTCAAAGAAAAATTTATGTTGTTGGTCCCATGTGGTGTTGTTCCTTCCTCACGCCTCATGGTTCAAACTGGTAATTGATCCAATTATCCCCTTAATCACAGGCCAATCCTCTCACATGTATTTTTCAAGAGAAGCATACATAATGCAACCTTTTGGGCGGTATTGTTATTAATGTTTCATACGAGGAAGTAACCGATGAATTTTTTAAAATGAAGGTAACTTTGATGAGAAATAGGTATTAATTGAGAAGGGATATATCAAATTAAATAGGCATAATTCATTGTAAAAAAATACCACAAATCACAGAGATTATGAACTTAAAAAACAAAATATTCTCATAATAGGTTTTCTTCCCCTCTGTTCAGTATCAGCTTCAGCAATGTTGAAAAAACTAAAACTCAAGTCAGTGCAGGCATATATTTCAGTTTAACAAGATAAATTAGTAAAATCACATACCAATAGCTATCACAAGGTTGATTAATGCTGTCCTCCATATATTAAGATATTGTTCAAAGAACATGTAAAATACAGCATAAGGGAAGATCTCAATCTGCAAGAGATACATACAAAGGTGATAAGCATTACAAGTCCAGAACTTACTGCCTCCCAGAATATTCTGCAAGTATGTTTTGGGTAAAAGGATGTGCATGTGCATGTTCTACTAGGTAAAGAAAATAAAAGGAACCGCATTATTTATGTAGCATTCTGGTTTCATGTTCTTTGAGGAGCAAAGATTAATGTTTCTCAAAATGTCCACCATATAGGAGGTTTAATTAACTTTCATATTGCTTGCTTATGTGAACAGAAAACCATGTGAAGAACAAACATAATAAGATTCATGGCTTGTCAAATCTTAACTATATTTTGTGCATAATCTACCTAATCTGAGTTAAAACACACTGTAGTTATGTCTGAACAGATATAAAAGCACAATTTCTGGGACAGAATAGTCAAGATGAGGAGAGGTAGTAAGTTAAAATCTGAGCTAAAAAAATAGTATATCTTATGTTTTAAAACACCCCTAATTCCAAATGGAAAACAAAAAAAAGATTAAAGTTTATTGCATAAAAGACTTAAAAGTAGCTAAATTGATACCATCAGAATTCATGGTTCAGGAATGATACCTTTAAAGAATCAGAAACCCTTGAGCTAAAATCACGAGCAGCCTTCATTGAATTGACAAAGTCGATCTAAGAGAACACATATTATCAGTGGTAGCAAACTTACGACAGACAAAACAATCAGAAGGTACACATTATTATAAAATGTATACGACATACTTGTTTGTTCAGGGGAGTGTGATATGTACGAAATGCCGATGCTTGAATGACCCCATCCTCATACCCTGATAACAAATTGAGATCGTTTAGGACCAAGCCCATAAAGGCAACAATTTACACATTCGTATGAAGGTCTTCTAATCTGTGAAGACATAATGTTCATGTTTATACTGTAAAAGAGGATTGCACTTATCCACCTTTAAGCTCCACGCTGCTTGTGTAAGCCCCGTGCCCACCCTTTGCACAATCAGCAGAAGGTAGTGCACTAAGGAACCATGGAAGTTTCTCCCTGAATTGTGTTGTAGATGGACGAGAATTCTGTAAATCCGAGTGGCGAAAACACTGAAAAACTCCAAATGTTAGTTAACAGTCTACCTAACTGCAGCTGTAGTAATTAGCCAACAACTAATTTACTGGAGTACCATATGTGCTTAGCCAAAAGTAGTGGAGAAAATAAGTGCGAATATAAAGATAAATACATTCCAAATTCCCTAATTCATGCAACTGTCCAATTAAAATCAAGATCCATGCTGCTGTATTGGAAGAGAATTTTACCGTTGTACAATCCTTGCATTGTCCGTTTTGGCTACAAACACCATCACTGTCTGAACAACAAGGAGGCTGCAAGGAAATATTTACTTTCATTCATTGAATAACTGAAAAATGCACCAAATTTATCTAATGAATGACTATTAGAGAAATACATTAAAGGCACCAAATGAATAATTATATTGCACAAGAGTTTTTTGGCTACTTATTCCAGTCTTTCTTCCACTGAAACTGAAGTATGAAATCTGTCCAGTACTAATGAAGCTTCAATGAATTTTGCCCATGAGATAGTGTTAAAGGAAAACTGAATATACCATTTTATTTGTAGAATTGAAAGAGAAAAAAGTTGATACCTAAGTACAAACATTAAGTTGGTTCTTTTTTGTTCACAGAGATATGCAATACAGCCGCACAGAATTAATTCGAAAATTTTTTATATCTTGTTGGAACAAAGTTTGGGGCATGTGCTCCCCCACTGCTTTCAGCTGACTTCTTCACAAACTTCTAGTGCTAAATGACTGTAAGTCTCCTACTTTAAGAATCTCAATGCAGTTTATGCAAAATCTACCAGCGCAATTCAATATCCTATGAGGCCCAGATAACATGAAAATAGAAATTTGAGGTGAATACTGTTGGCAGATAAAATTTACTCTATCCTAAATGAGATTCATTTTTGTGAATATCAATAATATGTAGGCACAAGCTAATAATATTCACTGTCATAATGATTCACTTCAGCCATGTTTGAGGGTGAAACTAAATTAGCAGTACAAAGGGTGGCATTTTACCTCCAATCCATAATTCCTTATCCAACATTTACTTCTCCGCTTGCTAAAACTGAAACTTAAATTAGAAAGAAGAGGAAAAAAGGAACAGGGTACACCACCATCCTATGTTCTTTGAAAACAAAATGTATATTCAAAATATTAGTTGAAAAAAGATCGACAATAATATAGATTGGAAGATGTTTTACTGCATTTTAACATAAAAGAAAGACTACAATTCGGAACTAAAAAATATCATTTACAAACAATCGATGGACAAAATGGCAGGAAAATGACTTCTAACATCTAGATAATCTACACTAGACAAAATAATTAGACCTGGTCATCAGGAGGGCAATAACTCTCATTTGTGAATTTCCTGCAGCAGCCAAAAGCTTCAGGAGATAACCAAACAAGAAAGTCATCAAGCCAGGAAGCAGCGGGTTTTGCAATGTAACTTGTCTCTGGTACTAAAGATGCTCTGGCAATCTGCAGAAGAACAGCAATTGAAAACTTTTAAAAGGTAAATCACATAGTGAAGGAAGTAGATGTAGAATTCAATCAGGGAAAAGATTAGTTTCAGGTCATCATGTCACATAATAAATTTGGGAAATTGAATTAGGATGAAAAAGAATTGCACAGTTAGGTTTATGTAATGCGGGGTGTTAAAGGTACGAACAAAAATCCTTCCATATAAAAGGAAATGGAAAGGGAACTGTGCAAAATTATGAACAGATTTTTGCAAGCATTGTAGAGTCTCATGTTACTTCTACGTTTTTATATAATGCAGGTTGCCTATAAGCTAAATTCAACTTTTCTTCTTCCCAGTCAACTCTTGACACAAAAAGAGGAAAGGAATTAATTGAAAACAATCAAACAATATTCTAAGTTCAAATCGGATATTGATTGGTGCAGAAAAATGATTTGATTAATACAGGAATCTATTGGGTGATTAAAAGCTTTTAATATATCTTTTACAAACAAAAATCACAAGCTGAAGAAGGCTAAAATGGAAACATATGTTGTTGTGTACCTAAAGTTTGAAGTTGAAAATTACATCTATTTGAAAAGATAAGATCTCCAAGCTAAGGCAGAAATATACCTCGTTTAAAAGTGAATCCGAATCACATTGACTGATGGAGCACAACTGATTTGTTTGTCTTGATTCTGAACTGAGGATTCATATAACTCAGCATGATAAGAAATTTCATACTTGAGTTGAGAGCAAGTTATAGATTACGAATGGCAGTTAAAGACTTTCAAATGAATATACTACAGCATCTATAGTCCTATTGCTTGTCAGGGAAATCTAGAAGGAAAACCACCTAGACCTACAATTAAAATTTACACTGATGTGGTTTCCGAATGCTTTACTATTTAAGGAACACTTTAAGCCTATAAGTCCGGTAAGCTAAATTCAACTTACTTTTTGCTAGTTGACTCTTGATCACAAAAAGAGGAGAAAAGGGTTCGATAGAAAAGAATCAAATTCATAGTCTCATTTCAAATCAAATATTGTTTAGTGCAGAAATATAAGATACCTGTAATTATATTTTTTCACAACAAAATATAATGGCGGTCCAATTCTTAGATACTCTGACACATTGTTGAAGTAACCCTGCAATAAGAGATGCACATTAAACAATGTCACTCATAATGGCACAAGTGTATCATCTTTGTCGAGAAAAGAACAGCATTGGACCTGAAGATAAGAGTCTCGAGGAAGGACAATTTGTTGCTCCAAACCAGGCTCTATCCTTGTACACAAAGCCTTTAAGAATCAAAATCGAAAAGGAAAATTCTAACTTTATTCTAAGAAAAATTTGGTAGTCATAAAATTTCAGATAGCCAGAAAATTGCAGAAACTAAAGTAAACCGAAACTTACAATGCTTGCCAACACAAAAGCAGAGAAGACAGCTACGATTACCACTTTCACTCCCCAGAGTTTGAGGATGGGTGCATGAATGTCCTTGAAAAAAGAAGATGAAGCCAAAGTATATGTTGCTTGAGGGAATCAGGACAAATAATTTAGCCATTTTAAAACCAACCACACAGTAGCTCACAGGAGAATATAAAACAAGAAACTAGTGCCAAAGGTATCTTCCCAATTGCTTCAAGCGGGTAACAATCAAAGTTCAGTTACCGCAATGACGAGGTTTTTCAATTTTATTTACTGTTCCTTAATAGGAGCAGAGGGTTAAACAATTCAATTTCCCAAGTTTGGGAGGACATGCCCTACCTTCATATACCGAGCCAGTAGTCCTGGTTTTCTCTGATTAACACCTGAAACTAACAGAATATCATCATCCAACTTCAAAATAAGATTTAGCGAACTTCAAAACAAAATTCTAAAGCTAAGCAAAAAATCCCAATACATACCACTGTCAGGGTCAGCATTTGAATCGGAGATTTTAATACAAGGGAAACAATCAATTCTGTTATCCTCAGCTCTCAGAAAATCAAAAACAATCAACGCAACAAAAGCAGTAACTTGCAGAAGGAAGTCCAATAGAACAGCCAATGCTGCAAGCAAAGTGCAAGTATGAGTTGAAAAGTAGCCTAAGATAATAATGACCAATAGATAATCATAATGACCACAACAGCCCATCTTTTTCTCAGCAGAGATGCCAAGGAAAAAAATTTTATAGCAGGAAATGAATCTAACCTGCAAACATTGAAAACACGCGACAGGCCGGCATGGAAATAAAACTTCCAACTGCAAAAGCCAAGACCTCCGATAGACTAGCTAGTGTAATAGATGGTCCAACTTCTACAAGTGCATTGCTAATGCGTCCTTCCAAGGGCAGTTCCAACGGTTGCCTTTTTACCGCATGCACAAGTATGCACATATTGTCAACCCCAACCTGATACAAGAAGGAATCCATCAGTGAACTCAAACCTACATAAAGTCACCATAAAAAATGAGGTAAAGAAAAAGTGTTGAAAGTGTGTTTAGGCCTACAAAGCCTGTCAATTGATGCTAATACCTTTGTCTTTTTTTTTATAATTTTTATTGCACAAAATCCCTGTTTAAGAGTTGCTAAAGGAAATCTGTTAAAAAATGCCATTTGTACAACACAATGTCCAACAATTTCTGATTGAAACAATAGATGTTAAAATCAACTAAACCACCATGATGAATTTGCACTCCATTAAGAAAATGCCTCAACTCTACTTCAAAAGTGTATACTTCTGCTAACGACTCAATTGATGCATACTTATTTGGCATTTTCCTTGTTTGATAATGTATACTTCTGCAAGTACAAAACCATTACTTTCTAGAAGATGAAAATTATAAGTACAGCAAGGATAAACATGAATGTAACTTACTGCTAGAACAAGGAAGGGGATGACTTCCATTATAATAAGCGTCGACTTTACTCCAACTGCACTGAAAAAGCCAACAGATCCAAGAACAGATAGAAAAACGAGCATGACTCCTGAAAGACCAAGCATCACCTGAAACAACAACCAGGCACTACTTTCAGTAGAGATGAATCAATTATCAAAGTCACAATGAGGTTCCACCATCTCTATATACAACCAAGCTCTTTGTTGAGAAAAAGCATTGTAAACAAGGAAACGCACATTGGTCAAGAAAAAGGAAAATGCAATGACAAATTCCTTGCATAACAAATTTGGAAACAAGAAAAAACAAATTGATGGTGCATCTTCAGTATTAGCTGAACAACCGAGACGTGCATCTGTGAAATATGCTCCATCTAGTCTAAATTATGCAAAATAACAGTCAACAAGATCTTGCTTCTGAGAAGAAAATATCCATTTTCCTTCTGCTCAAGAGGGAAGTAGACGTATTGAGTAAATAAGCCTGGGTATAACCGCACATGTCATGGAGAAAGCTTCGAGATTTTTAATTAACTAAGATCTATGCAAGCTTATACGGTATATGAGTTAATGTGTAATAGAAACATGATGCCAGCAGATTTCAAGAAAATTATAAGAGATCACAATCATGCGTCATAAAAAATAGCATGACAAGAAAGACTAGTCTTAGAGGTTAAAAAAAAATGGAAAGTAAAGTTGCACGCTTAGCAAACAAAAAATAAACAAGTGAATGCTACCTATAGTACAATACCTTGGATGAAATATAGTACGATGTGAATCGAGGTGTATCCCCTAGTGTTAATGATATGTAGGCAAACATCACAAGATAGCTTATCTGAAAATAAAAATTATTTTAAACAAGAGTAAACAGGGAGGGAAAAAAAGGAAAAAAAAGGAAAAAAAAAATCCAGCTCTTTCCGTGAAAGAAGATGCGTAAGTTATTTCAAAAACTTTGGTAGGTGAAGAAGCGGGGAACTAGGGAGATTCCACCAGATTACCAAGATAGTTATGACATCTGCAGTGCTTTCTCTCTTCAGTTCTTCCTCAATTGAGCTCTCTGATGAAAAAGCAAGAGTCAAATTTTTGGATTGCACCAAAGGCAATAGTTCTTCCTGCAATGTTAGCAGTTCAGAGTTCAGATTCACCTTACAAGCATGAGTTTTTGCAAAGAATCTCATATCCATATAGAGAGAGAGTGAAAGAGAGAGCGCATGAAACAACACTAACAAGAAATATTAATGCATCTCAACGACAAGTTCTACCATGTCATCAAGCAAACAAAATGAGTTAAAATAAGTCCCTGAAATAATTGTGAATCACCAAACAACTATCACAATATCGACAGGTTAATCTATTCTCAAATGATGCCAAATGAGTCAAACCTTGCAAAACACGAGCCTTTTCTGCAATTCATCAGCTATGGCATATCCACTGTCTACAACCATAGATCCTCTTAATGTTCGAATCAAGATTATCCATAACATTTGGGTTGCAAGAATATTGTTCCTCTATTACTCAATTCCAGAGCCAAACATTTCAGTAATTCCTCAATCATAACATCTCAGCTAAGATAAATATCCTTAAGTAGACATCTATCTTTCTCACATCGCTGCAGATGGTTTAACATGCCAAACTCCGATTCAAAGGTTCCATCATTGTTCATTTGATAATACAGGAAAGATGTCAATTAAATTTTTTGACCACCAAATCCCCAAAAAAAAAAAAAAAATCAAGGTCAGAAAGTAAATGAAGATCATAGAAGTCAATGTATCCACATTACCACAAAATTAGTGCTTTCAACGAATTCAGAAAGCAAAAGAGATAAGAGACCAAACCTTCGCTAATTGAATGAAAGCCTTCTCCCAGGCTACTGCCTTCTTTGTATCATTGCCTTCTTTGTCAACCGCATTGTTGACAGGATAGGTCACAATAAAAGCAGAAGCCTGCATCAGAAAAAAGTGTATGCTGTTGCTATGTCCTTGACCACCTTTTCAATTTTGACCAGGAGAGCAAAATTACCTCAGAATAATTGTGCCCAGAGAAACCACCAAGTGCAGTACTTGGATCAAGTGGGGCTTTAAATGCACTCATACACGTATCGGCTGAGCTATATTGCTAAAATCCAATGTGGAAGTCATGTTGGTTACAATCAGTCTCCAAATAAACAAAACTTACATTTAAAGAAAAAGGAAATTTGTCCTGAACGTAAGTAGATATTAGTGTATGTTTCATTTTTCTGTTCAGAACAGGGGACTTGGGTGCTTTGAAATAAATATGGGTAGAACTTAGTTCTTGGTGGGATTAAATTAACACAAGAAACTCACTTTTTCACACTTCAAACCCCAAAGAAAAATGTTAGATGCAAGGACTTATAGTTAAGCCATTTAAGCTATCTTCAAATGGTCTACTTTCAAAAAACACCGTTTTGTAGAAATCCAAGATGTACACAAACCTATCAAAATTTATAACGGTGGAACACATGAGACAACTGAAGACCAAGAAAGTTTTTTTAAATGACCATCCCCCTTGCCCACAAGAAAAAGGAAGACACTTATGAAAGACTCTCTGTGGTTACCACAATATTAAGGTGGAAAAGCAAGAACATACCTGAAAACAATACTCAACATGTCCGATGCCCCCAAAGTTGTCATAATTCTCAGGCTTCATCTTGAAATACTACAAAATAGTAGTGATGGAAGTTGGAAGACATGGAAATATTAGCAAAGGATATATGCCAACTGAATTTAACAACATAGATTCAATGTCATGCCAGACATCAGCAGAAAGAAAAATGGGTCTGCTCACTAAATTCAACCAATTTGGTTATACGTCTTCACATTATACTTCCCCATCCAGTATTGATTAAGTGATATTACCCCAAAAAAAAAAGTATTTGATTATGTAAGCCCAGCATCTCAGAAACTCTTCATTGAAGCATTTCCTCATTCAAAATAGAAACCCATAGCCACTGCTTGGAGAAACTATATTATTAACCGAATATTGAAATGAGAAAACCACTCTTTGTTGTTCACTTCTCATCTTCGACATATAAAACCAAGTAAATCATGTTACCTGAAGCAGTTGAACTAATCCATCAAGTTTACATGATAATTCACACAAATGATGCTTTAAGATACTCAGATCAATTGTGGAATGATTGGCAGGTATATCTCTAATAATATTCTGATCTTTCCTAAGGCATTGCTCCAGTTTCCATCAAGTCTCAAGATATTATATCTCGAGATGATGATTGCTTCTCTGTCATAATAAATTATGCTATCATCATTCTGAAGATGGAAAACGCAATTCCCAGTGATCACCTTCATTGTAAGCAATTTAGAAAGATAGTCCTATCTGTTCCTTGTTAACACATAGATAAAGGTCAACTAGCAAAGACTGTTACTGTTTGTAGGATTATGGTACCTGGAGAACACTTTGTGTTGCACAATCTTGGCCAAGTGGCTTCATGCAAATGTCCATCAGAGAAACCATGGAACCAGAATAATTGGCTCGGATTGCATCCACCTATCAAATGAAGCATATTTAGTTCTTGGGGAAAGAGAGAAAGAACATATAAATCTAACCTAGATGCATCATGGTCAGAGTACTAAAACACTATATCAACAAAATTTCCCTGGAGGTCACACAAAGATCAATTAAAGATGTAATGCAGAATAAGCAACAACATATACCTTCTTTTGGATATCAAAAAGCAACTTGATATTGTTTTCTGTAACTATACTTGGAGGCTTTCCATGCACAGTGTCAGGAATGGTTGCAATTACGAGCTGCAAATTCACAAGGCATTTAATGTTCTGAGACACGTAATCATTTTCAGGGAGTAGGGAGTTGTTACCAAAAATTGGAGTAACTTCCCAGATTTTGGAATTGAAAAAAAAAAAATAGCTACCAAAAAGTACTATGTCCAAAAAAAAAATTTGAAGTACTAAAAAAGCAAAAAAAAAAAAAAAATTTGAAGTACTAAAAAAGCAAACTGTACAGAACCTGCTCAATTCTATAAAAGGGGGCTAGGTGGCTGTCAAAGAACTGTTTCTCCACAGCAGCTCTACTCCCGGGTCCTACCCACAGCTGAAAGAGCGGGTCATTAAAATTCCACAAGATATGATAGGTACCAATATATTAAACACAGGTCAGCATTCTTGCACTAGAAGCTAAATTCATGAATTGTGTAAGCAATAGCAAATTAAATACATCAGTATTCAATATTTCCTCATCCGTTAATCAAATATTAAACCATTTTGGACAATCTCGCACACAGTTACATGTGATGCTCAAGACAAGAAGACAAGCAAGCCCAATACCAGAAATGTTAAAAGATCTTTATTTTGTTCCAAAACAACATTTAAAAAATAACCAGCCGACAAACACCAAAAACATCAAGTTTTCTTTCAACCCAAACAGAGTCTCTCATCAAATTTGCAACTAATATACATCTGATATTTGCAGAGACATGACCAAGTAAATTTATAATCTAACCACAATGATCAGAGAAACTAAGAGTCCAGAAAAAAATTAGAATCAACTGTTGAGAAAGGAACCAAGTATAAAAAGCTTTGTTAGCGGAATACCTTCTCCGGCCTTGTCTCCACTTGAAAACGAATCAAGCCTAAGCAAAGTACAAGAACAATGGCTAACGAAGAACACAACACTAGAATTGGATTTCTAGCAACCCATGTTCCATATCTCCTGGAATAAAATTGCAACGAACCACATTAATGGTCATTCTCTGGAATTCCGTGCTAGCAAAGTTTTGATAAAGAATAATATTATAACTATAAATACCTGTAAAATTTGGCCAAGTATCCTTGCACAATTGACAGTTGCACACCATTTGTAATTTGGGGGACATCCTCAAGCATCTGACAACTCAGAGGAGCATATGGGAAAATATGCTTTTTAGATTCTTCTTTTTAGAAGATCAAAAGGTGCGTATCCAATGAATGCAATAGAATTAGCTTGCAGAAGATAAGCAAAGAAAATAAGAACATGAAATCATGAAGAAATAATATCACAGATGCATCTCAAATGGAATTAGCTGTAGAGGGTGTAAATGTGGCAAACAAGATCTCCACCATCGATTTTGCTGAAATATATTCATGTTGATAAATGTGACTAGGAACAAATGGGAAACATTATTTTATGAAACTTCTTGTACTAAAAGTGAAGTGCTGAGAAATTATTATATTTGAAATTTGTTTAGATCCATCTAGCAACTTTTATCATCCATAAATTGGCATTTCATATTTCTGCATCACCAACATCATTCTCAAAATTGCATGAACAAGAAGAAGTCGAAGACAGAAAATATCAAAATCTGAAGACGGCATAGCACCCTCAAACAAAATGAGCAAACAAATTACATAAAGCTCAGTGTCGGTAAACACCTGCATGGGAATATTCTCATCTTTTTGACTGTTGACATGACGAACGACACCAATATTGGTAACATTGACCAATGGTTTAGTTCTGGACACAGGAGCTCTTTCTTTTTTCCTGTGCCAAAAACCCCATCCAAGGAACACTGATACCAGCACTATGTACAATATTGCCACAGCAACTTCAATGCACTTTGCCTGCATTGCACGTGATCCCTCTGTATTTAACTTTCCAAAGCAAGAAGCAGAACAGTTCTCAATCTAATTCTTCTATGATAATTTGCACAAATAATCACATATATACGTCACCTTCACAAACCCAATTTTCACTGAACAGGAACCTTTTCTGTGAGGAGGAGGAGAAGCTGAGGCAGAGCAGGCATGAGACGCAGGACAATCACCGCATGAACAGCCTAGTGAAGTGTCACCACATGAATATGTGGAGACGTTCATAGGTTTCATTCCAGATGAATCAGGAGCAGAAGAACGAAAGTTGATTGCATATGGTGATCCTGGCACACCAAGTGGCGCTCGCCGGCCAATAAATGCATACCAATCTGCCAAATACAATTAGATATCAGTAAATACTTAAGAAGTAATAGAAACAATGAGAAACTACCTGACTATCTAAAGATATTCAGCTACTCAGAATGATTGTGTTTTCATGACTTGAACAAAGATAATAAATCTGACCCAGAAAATATATATGTCAGTAAAAATGCTCAACCATGGAAAGAAACATAAACACACAGATGCATCTATGCATGCATCTTATCTGCACGTCCCTATAGGCAAGAAAAAGAGGTTCACCTGTAAAATTTTTAGCACCAGCACCAATGAACTCTATGGCTCGACTATTCATGGTACCAAACTTTACATCCTTGCAGGATTCAAACATTCCCTTCCCAAAATTGTCTGTAATAAAGAAGTCAATCCCGCCCACTGTGAAATTGTTTCCGATCTGAAAAACAATGAAAAAGGGGAGATTTCCATAATTCTTATGCAAGGTGCCAAGGCAAAATAGCAGCTTGACTCAAAAACGAATAATCATTACTTTGCAACTGAAAGATGACATTATTGGTAAATTAGATTGCACCTTAAAACTAAAACCTATACTACATAAGTTGCATGTTGCTGTCAACTTACAAGGAACGCGAATATTGATGCAAAGATAAATATTGGACATGTTGACCCGTTGATTTGTTTATCTCTAATATGAAGTGCATAAAGTCTTAGGTGATTAAACAGTGGCATACTAGTGGATGTCTGTAAACATATCTTACCAAACTAATAGCCCTCATAATTATGCAAAGAAACTAGGTAAGATGCAATTTAAAAAGAAAATTTTTGAGAAATATTTTGGACTAACCTTATCCACAGAAGTCACATTGATAAACTGACTTTGACTTGGAGAGCACGAAAGTTCACAGAACAAATTTAAAAAATTTCTCAAGCATGCTGGACAGCCTACAAGAAAAGGGATTGCCTGAAAAGAATTGTTAAGAATAAACAAGTCATTTGTTGTCTTTCTTCAGGATGATAGACTAATAAGGAACGCAATTTGAGCTGGTGTTAGAAAAAATTGAGTCAAACACCAATAAAGCAAATTGCAACAGCCATAAAACACCAGATTAACCCATGACCAATAGACAATGTATAGTGAAAATACAAGGGGAGAATTTTCCATGCCATGTACTGAACAGTAGCAGTGAGGTGAATTGAGGCATGAGAAATTTTCAGAAAAGAGCAGAAGCGAAGGGAAGAACACAATTAGAGCTGATGTACATTACAAACCCAAAACTAATTTTTTATTTAGTACTTGTATTATGCCAAAAACATTTCAGTAATTTTCTGATTGACTTTAGGAAGAAGCTGCTATAGTATGTTCTTTTGTGTTCTTTCTGCATAATATCAATCCAATGCACGCAGTTCAATATCAGCTAATGCTTCACTAAATTTGGGGAGGGAGCAGGAGTTCACCTCATCAAGTTTGACTGGATTTTAAATTTTCAAAACCCCATCACTTCCTCCAACTTACTGCGATGTATATCAATTTGTTTTTACCAAAATGCAGCAATAACACTCCTCAACTAACATGGTGTACCCTATACTCACAGCAGCTCCCACCAAATAAATTATATCAAATGCAAATTGCAAAAGTATTTCTCATTCTCTGCAGAGCGAGGGGCATCTAAAGTTTGCAGTGAAGCAAAAGGTCACATTCCCCTACCAGGTAAGGCCCTTCTTTCTTTCTCATCCTCCAATTATTTTGGCCTCAACTATTAAATTATGAGGGAAAAAACTTAAAAATAGAAGCAATCCTTGTTGAATATTTCCTTATGCTTCTCTCCTTCATCTTATTCTTCCCTCTTAACCGTAACATGGTAGTGGTGTGAAAGCCACAATCATATAAGAGTTTGCATGATAGTGTCATCATGGAAACCCTGACTCTGATTGGCATTTAGCAAACTCACTTAGGTGGTTGATATATTTGTTTGCCCCCAGAAAGAAGGGTCAACAAGGAGCTCATGATAACTGCTGCTGCTTGTTTTCAATAATATCAAAGTAATATAGGGAGCAAAAAGCAATGACATAACTCTTGTGCAACTATAATATGATCTGCAAAGAAATGCAGAGCCTATCAAAAACAGGGTTTAACAGATCAGCTGCCTGCAAATAATTGCAATCACACGAATCATCTTACTTGCTGAACTTGCGTTCGTAAGGTCTCAAATTGAGCCTCTGTACAACAGACATTTCCGGTTATTGTTGGACATAAACTCTGAATCTTTGATGAAAGCAGATCATCTGGCTGTAAGGAGAAAAGAGGAACACTCGTATTAAAGGGTACATACACCGTCAGAAAGATTACATAAAAACTGACTAGTTATGTAGAAACAAGGGCAAAGAACACTCAAGAATAGATAAAATAGAAAAAATCAGACAATGATCAAAGATGAGAAGTGATCATTGGAGGATTTATGTGACAAATAGAAAAGTGAATGAAAGTTTTAAGACATGAGAGTCAAGACTTTAACAGAATTCTGTTACATCGTAGTATAATTACTGCATTACTTATGATTTTTCTTAGGGATGTACCTTGACAGATGGAGAACCGAAAGGACAGTTGAGTACTTTGCCATCACTACGTGATCCACAGATATCATACATAGCACAGTATTCTTCAGAATGTCTTTGCCTAGTCACCACGAAGATAGTAGCAAACTATTCAGGCACAGATAAAAAAATTGTAGAAGTGCTACACATTTTAGCGCCCTTAGCCACGAAGAGAGGGCAAGCAACCAGATTTCTGCTATTTTATTCCAGCTCTACTGGACGAGAATTTCAAGTAGCTTCCAGCAAATAAAACCTTTGACACCCATAAAAGCAGTTTACATGGAACTCCTTATTGAATACTCTACTACATAGCTCTTCTCGATGTTGAGATGGCATCAATGTTTTGTGCTGGGTAGACCTAGTACTTGCATGCACGATGTTCAAACATAAAGAATAACCACCAAGAAAAAGCATCTTCTTGATGTATACACCAAAGAATGATCAGATTCTAAAGATATAACCATCACAATTTACACTTGTCCTCGTGTTTTATTAGAAATAAATCAAAATTAAGAACCTTTAATCCAGTGCGGAACACCATCAAATTAAAGGATGATTATAGTTAAGGCAAAGCCATAATAACTTACCCCAGTGAACCACTGGATGAGGAAGTCAAAAGAAACCTTTGGTCAGACCTTTCTGCATCCGCAATAAAAGGTAGTAGTACCATCAATAATACTACCTGCAAAAATTAAATCCTTTACAAAATATTTCGGCACAACCAGCAAGTAACAAAGAAACCATTTTTGTTCAACTGGCAAGAAAGTGTTGCAAAGAGCATTAAGGCTAGTAATTTTCTCCTGAAATTCTTCGCTACTAAAATTTTCGAATTGCTAGAATTTATCCCAAAAACAGAAAAAACGAACCAGAGAAAATAAATACTCAAATAGACTCTTATATAACATTTATCAAATCCCCCAAAAGAGCAGGCAACCACGTTATAATTGAATTTAGTATTGTTTTCAGAACTTCTAAATAAAAAAAAAAAGATTATAAAAGATTGAAACTTGAAATGAGGGAGGTAAAAAACTGAAGAGCAGAAAGGAAGAACAGGATGAGGAGGAAGAGGAAAAGACGGAGAAATAAGGCCATCCTGATGAATGGAAAAAATAAATTTTAAAGAAAAACATATTAATAGTAGCCTCTGAAATTCATTTCACTAAAAATTGGAACTTTACACAATCTTGATAAACAAGAAAGTAAGAACTGAATAGAGAAATGCAAGAGAGATTGAAGAAGGAGAAGAAGGAGATAATACAAATGTAAATGTGGGAGGGGGAGCAACAAAAGATTCTAACCATAAACAGAGGACCCAGCAGCAGAAGCCTCATTCTTGTTATCGTTGGCTGGAATGAATATCCAAACACTAGTTGGCCGGGAATCAATGGACCAGACCTCTTCAGTCAGTCCAGATCAAAGGTGGTGACTAGTGAGGAGTAGTCAATGCCCAGAACAATTTAGCCGTGGCAGCTGTTGACCTCAGTCCAAAATAAGTGCTATTGATAAATTATTGTTTAAAAAAAGAAAGAAAGAAAGAAAGAAATATCCATGGTTGGAGGAACGAGAAGAAAGATTTCAGGCGACAAAGTGGGAAGCCCAGCTGTAGTAGAACAAGTTGCTTTCTTTCTAGAATAATGACTACTCAAGTAGTACTAATATATAATGCACTGCAATTCAATTCAAAAGAGTGGAACGGGGAAGAGACAGAGAGAGACAAGTAAGAAAACACACACACATACACACACAAACACAAGTTAACGCACAATGGGAAGCGAGTGTGATGAATGAAAACTGTGTGCGAGATATATACATACGGTGTATATAAATACGGAAATGGTAGCGGAATCAGAAACGGAATGGATACCCTTCTAGTCTTTGTATATATGTATTTATGTATTATATGTGATGTATGTTGGTATGTTTTACGAGTTTTGATTTGAGGACCAATTAAACCGACAGACCGGGATCGATCGGCTCGGGAGCTGACGGACTCTTTCTTCACCCTTCTTGTTTACTGGTGCTATGAGTTTACTCATTTGCCCTTGCCTTTCGGTTCTATTTTTTTTTTTCTTTTTTTTCTTTTTTTTTGTCGTCGCCTTCTGCCTTCCTATAAAAAATTAAAAAAAAAAAAAAGTTTTAATGATATAATCTTTTTCCCCCCGTTCAGATTCAGTCATCGAATGCCAACAGTACAAATGATTGCTCCTTATACCCTTTGTCTTCTTCTTTTCTTTAAATTATTCGTCTTCTTCTTTTCTTTAAATTATTTTTCTCTTTCATAAAGCTGATTGGAAATATTGAGGCTGCTATTCTCGACTAGAATAATAATAATCCTTTCAAAAATTTTGTCTAAGAAAACCATAATAAAAGAAATCATCTGTATACTCGTTATTTGCAATTGTCATCGTGGCGACAGTGTGAGGTGCTTTATGGTAATTCAGGCCTTGCAAGAGGCGTTTGACGAAGAGTGATTGGATCCAGATTACCGAAGGTGGTTTGTGAATTATTATTATTATTATTATTATTATTATATAATAATTTATAATAACTATTATTAATTAATAATCTTTGGATAAGAATGGCAGGAAAATCTTTTATTATATTAAAAATTGGATTGGGAAGAATAGAAGAAACCCAAGGCAACTAAAACTACATCCTAATGTCCAATCCCAGCGCCTACAACTCAACACTGGAGTTTTACTGACAGGGATGCTGCTGCCTCCCCAGAGTCCCCATTCTCCAACCAATCTTCCCACTGACATCATAAAATAAAAGATGTGGTTTGGAGCCGTATAAAAAACCCCTCTGTCGTTTTACCAAAGGTGCCCCCGCCCCTCCCCTCGCCTCCCCCACTTTTTAATTATATGCCATACGGGTTTTAAACTTATGCTTTATTTGTCGTCCCCTATAGCTTCACGAAATTAAATTAGGATTTTTTTTTTCCCTCTTTTCCAAACCCCCCTCAAAAAAAAAAAAAATCGTTATTGGGTAGCTAATAAATAATGGAAATAACTTGTTATGATTTCATCTATTATCTTTCTGACTTCACGAAATCAAATTGATGAACTGAACATATGTACTAGTTACAAACATTGTTTTGTATTTCGACAAAGCAAAGTTTTGAATGAGC
Organism: Mitragyna speciosa; assembly: GCA_024721245.1. Classification (NCBI taxonomy): domain Eukaryota; kingdom Viridiplantae; phylum Streptophyta; class Magnoliopsida; order Gentianales; family Rubiaceae; genus Mitragyna; species Mitragyna speciosa. The sequence goes on from CM045568.1 coordinate 24,022,317, forward strand.
AAACTGATTTCCCTTATTTGTCTAAACTCACTCACTCCTCGTCATGACTCAAACCGAATGGCTAAATTGTATGGCTTTTTTCTTCTGTGTGTTGAATATTTCTATTCTTGGCATTATAGTTGTACAAATGTGTAAATTTGGGAAGATTAGCGCATGAAAACTTTGACTACTAAATGGATGTAAAAATTTGTCGCCCATGGTTTGCCTGTTTTAATAGTGACGAAACTTTTAAAGGCATTTGTGGTGATTTTACTTTCAATTTTCTCATTGCTAGCCGTTCTATTGTTTTTATCATGGGATTCCATCTATTCTCTAAGCTACAGCAGAAGGGGGGGGGGGGGGGGGGGGGAAAGAGAAAGTAAACAAAAATCTGTTTGCCAGATTCGCAAAATCTTATGTTCGCATGTGAATCTCTAACTTGGTGGAATTTGCTCGATTTGTATATATCTGACAACTGACCCGCGGCTTGCATATAGAAATTGAGGACACCGAAATTCAGGTTTGTTTTGGCTTGAGAGAGTTGTGGAAATTCATCATCCGATCCCAGCCAATATATAGATATTTAGATAACAACTTTCAAAAATATAACAAATTTTGTACTCTAATTAAAATTACGTCTCAGATCCAGTTTCATCCGTTCAAATTCTAATCGGCCTTCTCCCCACTGTGAATTATCTCAAATAATCACTTCTATGATTACTCATAATCTTGACCTAAAAAGTTGTTAGTGCTGTATCATTTCTAAGGCTCAAATTCAGGCTCTTTACTCGATTAAAAGCCTGGTTATAAATGCACTCTGCGCTTGATTCATCATTATTTATACAACCCAATTAGGCTTTGGTCTGGTTATGTTATGTGACCCACAGCCTCGTTCATAAACTATTATGCTGCATTTGTTAAAACTATCAGCATCCCAAAGCCTTGCATTTATTCATGTATCAAGTTTTTCTCTTGTTGAAAATTTTTTAAAAAAAATCCCTCAAAATTTATTTTTTCCAAATTTTCAAACCAGTTCCCTAGTTAACACAATTTTTATATTCTGATAGTGCACATTGTTCATATTTATTGTCCTCTCTCTTACGTTAAAATTCCTTTTTGATTTAACTTCACTTTTCAGAGAAAAAAAAAAAAAAAACTTGGCACCCACTTAACCAGTACACTATATACACTCACTAGACACACTTGCCAAACAGAACCTATTTTAATATGAACTAATATAGTAGCAAATTGCCTCTTGCATTTTAAAAATACACAATTTACCCCCTTGAATTGATAAAATACATTTCTGCCCTTCTATACACAATGCTTTGACAATTTTCTCTTTTTAGTGCTAAAACCTAAAATTTTTTATACCACCCACGAGCAAGTAGAACAAAAATGATAATGGAGAGAGAAGTCTAAAAAACACGAACTATATATATATTAGAAACACAAATTTATAATTGCTATATTTTTTGTTTTTGTCACTAACACAAATAACATTACTAGCATTTATTGATGCTCTATTTTGAATATATTTGATAAAAATCACAAATTTATCTTCACTTTGCAAGCTACTCCTTATACATCATGGAAAAAAATTCATGTCTTTTTCCATACTTTTCTCCATCTTGAATATAAATTATAGTAATAGTTTGTGATGAAAATTTTAGCAATTTTGGAGTCATGATTTTGGTTTTTTATATAAGAGTGCAACAACAATATTATCCTGGAATAATAACCATATTTTATTTATATAACAAATTAACAAGAATAGCAATATTAAAAAATTATGAGGGCAAATTTGTCCTCATAAAAGTGTAATGTGCATGAGAGGGTAATTTGTTACTAAAATAGGGGGCAATTTGCATATTTTCTAAACACATGGGGTAATTTGCTGCTTAGTTAACATTACAAGGGGGCATTTTGATATTAAGCCTTACTTTTTTTTTTTTTTTTTCGTTTCAAGGGAAATTCTAAGCAGTATAAATATTTGAGTCAAATCAGAGACCTACACTTATTTAGTCGAATTAGAGACTTAATGGTTATTTAGTTAACGTTCATACTCTCTGAGTTAGGTCTAGGTCATGATTACGTATATCATAGTTTATGTCCTTTTAAATACACATTAATGATAATTATTTTACAATTATGTTAAGAGTCAATACGAACAATTTCATGTCCAGATTTCTATTAAAGTGAAATTATGTATTGATTACTCATACCCAAGCTAAGTACTGTCATGTTACGTACTCTCTCTGATATTTCCTTGTACTACTCTCTTTAATATTTCCTTGTAATTGCGTGACGCTATAGAAGATGGCTTCTTTTTATTAGGTTAGCATCAGCAATCGAGGGTTAACTCACTTTAGTGCTTGTAATCAGGAACACAATAAAAAAACAACCTCAAAACAATCTTCCTAAGCCATTTCTAATCAAGTTCACCAACTTGAGTGGAACTCCAGTTGGTGACGCCCACTGATAAGTGGCTTCACCCGTTTCAACCACCAATTCATTTTGTTGCCGTTTACATTTATCCTATCTGTCTCAACATGCTTTTGTTTTAAACTTCATTTAGATAACCATAACAAGAAAAAAATATGTTATCAAATCTCATTTACTAAATGATTAAGACATCTGCGATCCCCATTCAATCTTGTAAGTCTTCTAGAAAAGCAATTTTCGTTTTGCATTTTTATGCATATGTGTATTTGCCTAAGATAATATATCATTTTTCACAGTTGTTCTTACCAATATGTTTTTTGTTTAGGGAAAAACAATTGCTTTGATCACTTGAACTAATTTTTGCCATCATTGATAACATAAATTTTGAACACTCTTACATAAAGGGAAAAGAAAATATCCCATTTGCAGAGAAGGGTACATTGAAATAGAAATTAAAATGGTTTTAATTCTTTTGTTCCTTAATTTCTTATCTTGCTAATCTAATATTATTACCAGCTAACACAAGGCATCCGGTGGTGGGAGATGGCCAACTCACTTCTCTATTTTCAACATTTTTTTTCTTTTCCTATAGAGCAGTGGGAGTTGTCTAACGTTGTTATTATGCCCCAATAAAGGTGTAGTAGGTAAAGTGCACCCGCACTATTTATTTCATTTAAGCGCAACACACGTTGTTCGTTGGATTATATCAATAATAGCGTAACGTAAGCAGAATAGCAAAAAATCATGGTACAGTTTTGTAGCTCCCCTTTTTTTGGCGGTTCTAAAGTTCATGAAGGTCTCATGTTCACACCATCTTTTTTCTTATCAGACTCCACATACAAAAATACAATAAACAGGAAATTTAAGTAAATCCAAACTGAATAGATAAAGTACCTAAATATTTTGTTGGAAAGCTGTCCTTGGATTTCTATTCTCGAAGATATGCAACCTTAAAATTCGTCCTGATTAAATAGATAAAATCATGTAATTAATTGCTATTTTCCAACTAGTATTAGATACAATGACGATGAAAACAAGAACTATGAGCGGCCAAAAACCCATTAATGCGGTCACTGTTGAAGTTGTGAGAATTTTTTTTTTTAAAATTCTTATTCTATTATAGGGCTCGATCTTAGGTAGAGCTATAAACAAACTGAGTCTAGCGGAACTCATTTATTAAATGAGTTAACATTTATGTTCGACCTCAACTCGTTTAGCTATATGAATGAGTCGAACTCGAGTTTTCACAAGCCAAGTCGAGTTTTGTTCACGAACAACTCAGTTCAAATAAGTATAAAAGTGTTATTCGAGTCGAGCCGAACCAAGTATCTCATACTCGTAGTCTTGTTTGTTTACTAAACAAGCTCGCTTGAGCAACCTCATTTATTAAACAAGTCAAAATTTGTGTTCGAATTTAGCTCATTTAGCTTTACGAACCAGCGAAACTCGAGTTTTCACAAGCCGAGCCGACCAGTGTTTGCGAACAACCCAATTCATTTATAGCCTTAGTTTTAGGATGAGGGAATAATTGAACTGGCGAGCCTCCTGTTGCTCATATGTTGAGCCTGCAAAGTGTCTTGTTAAAATGCAATAATATTTACAAACTTGATAATGATAAGATTCGAACTTCTGATCACTAGAAAAGAATCGTAGAATTCTAACCGCTTAAGTCACTGTTCATTCTTGAAATGTTTATTGCTCAATAGTCAATAAAAACTACTGCCAGTAGAAAATAGTCAAGAATCATGTACTATTTGCGACCACACACAGAAGCAGTTGTCCTATCCTACGGGGTATTGTCGAGAATAAGAAAAGGTCGAATGTTTTTTAGTCTTTTAAATAGCTTTTGTGGGACTGCTAGGGCCCAGGGGTAGTGCTGACTATTGACTAATTATAGAGTAGTTTTTTTATAGTATATTCACAATGTAGTTTTTTGGTTCCTTATTTTATTTTTATGTTGGTAGGATTCAATTGGAGACAGGAAGCGGGGCAAGGCAAGATGACAGTTGGGAATATTGCGGTAGTACTACTAGTAGTAGTAACTCGCTAGTGGGATTAATGATGGGTTAGTGTGACGGTGGGACATACTTAACAGTCTTTTGGAGCTTAGCAATAGATTCTAGACAAGGTCCCATAAGCCAGCTCTCAACTTAATCTACTTACTGGATGTCCAAAATTTTCAAAAATAAATAAATAAATCAGTTCAGATTGGTTGTGTAATTTTATTAGTGTTCAATACAAAATTATGTCAAACTATCTCATATATTTTCTAATAGATATAGCTCTTTTATTAGACACAATTAGATTTGTAGCTCTTTTATTAGACACAAACAGGAAATTCAGGCAAAAAAAAAAAAAAAGAATAACGGGAGAGAGAGCAACGCAGCCGGGAAAGGGGAAAATCATTTTATGCTTGGAAATAGTATTAAGACTTGATCACAAAGACAATTTAATGATCCTCAGTTCACAGTTGGTACTCATCTTCTGTAATTTAATGATCCGCAGTTCACAGTTGGTACTCAACATCTGTAATTTAATGATCCTCAGTTCATCATCTGACCTTATCATAACTCGGGGACACGCCTCTATGTCATGAATGAGAAAGAAAGAGAAAAAATATATATATCCCTACCTCCTCAAATATCAATAAAGAGCATCTGTTTGTGTGGCTCCCTTCTCTATCCATCCTGTATGTTTCACTTTGTGTTCGGACTCGAGAAAAGTCGTAGCTATCACATTCTCTCTTAGAAACTCAGAATTAGAAATAAAAATGCTTTCACACCATACAAGTCAAAAGTGCAAAGTCAGGTGGATTTTTGTAGGCTTTGCCTCCACTTCCCCTGTTCCCACATTAACTCCATGAAGAGGATGGCTTTTAAATGGAAAATAAATGACCATGAACATTTCTATGCCCGTTACATATTAGCCTCGCCGTTGACATAATTAGTTAATTTTTTCTGCGTTCTAAATATAAAGGGAGAAGGAAAGTAGAAACAATTGACTGCTAGATTTTCTATTACTAGAATTTAATAGACATGGTTAACCTGGTAGAAATATGTGTAGAAAGGTAATAATATGCTACTACTAGCATAGATCAAATGGCAGCAAAAGTCTGCTTTTCTCCTGCTGGGCTAATTTGCACAAATATACATCTTGGGGATGGGATCCAAGTTTTTTGAGTAAGTGATGGATAGTATCCAAGTGAGTTAGAATGCCCTTTTTCTTTTTTCTTTTTCTTTTTTTTTTTTAAATCCACCAGAAACGCTATGCGCAAAATACATAGATTTGTTCTTCTTGGAGTCATTGAGTTGGTCTGGGATTGGGAGGAGGCGGCTTTGCCCATCCCTATGTTGTTTGGGGTTCAGTCTCCGATGTTAGTAGTATTGCGTCGCTATTCACTCTCCACCGATCCAAGGAAATACTAGGATTTATGTGCTCGTGCCACTTGCGCGCATCTTTCGGTAAATACTTGCTGTGCTTTCAATCACGTCTCGTTTCACAACCAGTCTTTATTATATTCGTATAGTGTAAATCGTAAAATTTTGGAGTTCAGTAACCCCGTCATCGATTTAACTCAACCACATGTGATTATTCTCCAAATCCGATAAATACTAGTATACTACTCTAAGAAAAGGCCAAATTCATAGTTTCTGTTTTTTACTACCTTTATCACATGCGGCCCGGCCCGGCCCGGCCAGGCCACAAATAAAGCCAGCTTAGCCAAGAAATGATAACGACTTTCAAACTCAATACCCGTATAATAAACAGCAAGTAATAACGTATGAATGTGACCAACCAAAAAGAGTGCTAAGAACCTTCAGGATGAGATTGACTTGACTTAGAGAATTTATTGGGATCATAATTCGAATAATGCACTACTTTCACAATGTGGTTGAGAGAATTGATATGCATAGGAGAACAATGAAGATCAGAGAGAAATCAAAAGTAAGAAATTTACAAATGCGGTTGAGAATGCCATGAGTGTTACTTTTATTTTTTCCTTAGCGAAGTTACTTCATCTGAAGCAGAGAAAGTAATAGTAGAATTAGTAGCAATATTCTCCCGGAATCAAATCCTTTCGAACTTTTCCTACTGATTGCTGATCGCACCTTAAATTAAAAAAAAAAAAGAACTAACAAAAAGGATCCCACGCTCCTCGTCAAAAACTAAAACGATCACAAGAATCATGACCTCTGTTGACCATATGTGAACTCAGAAAGGATTAAAATCCATCCAAATTTATCATGAGATGAGGTGAGGACTAAGAAAAGCAATCTAGAAATATACGAATATCAAAGCCGAGGGATTATGACATCAATGATACTAATGATGATGACTTGATGATTAATGATTAACGGAACGCGGAGCAGCAGTGGCCGATCGGCCGGAATGCGCTTTCAATTGAATTTAATGGCCTCCTTTTTTTTTTTTTTTTTTTTTTTTTTGGGTCTCCTTCTTGGGTCCACGCTAGCCATGAGCCACCCCACCCGCCATGGAACTTTCATCTTCTGCCCATAATCTTCCGTCCTATGACTTTTAACACTTTTGGTAGTTTTCTTGTTTGACTAAAAACTATATACAATGTATATATATATTTTTCCATTTTATCTGCTGAAACTCAAAATGAGATTATGTGTATATTTAGTATTTGGACAGAGAATGAAATCACGTGGTCGGGAGTAATTTAGTTGCACCCATTAATTGATCATTGGAAAACAACAGCATTAGATTACTCACGTATCTAAAGGCCACAATATATTAAAAAGGACTAATAGGGGCCCTAAGTGTCATAATTAAATTAAGAAGAATGGGTTTTATTCTTGTTTTGTTCGTACAGCATGGGCTTTATTGTTTATGTATATTAACAAGTTGTTTTTAACTATATTAAGTACACATAAAGAAGAAGAAACACATGCCATGTTATACTGGAACAAGCTTTTTTTCCTCAAAAAGAAGAAAAAAAAAAAAAGAATTTTTTGTGTAAAACTCTGACCAACCATATATGCAATTTTTTATTTAAAATTTGTACTAATTAATCCAGCTTTATTAGCATTATATTCTAGTAATTCCTAGGAGATGCGATGGCACGCCAGTTTCGCCTGTGACCGCAATCATTGATTATGGACCTCACTTGGGGATTTGAACCATCATTATGCTCTTAATCTAATTACAAGTGGTACAGCTTTGCATATTTGCATGCAAGTCCTAATAATTCTTAAGCGATAAAGTTATTCATAGGGAATAATTGGTGTCAGAGTCGCCGAGATATGCCCATTAACATTTTTTTTATTATTTTTTATTACCTTCAAATCTGTTTCTTTTTCCAGATTTTGTATTTTTTTTAGGGCATTCAAGTAAATTCAGTGCAAACATCATGAGAGGTTAAATTCGTCCAGATAAAAACAGTAAGAGATATACATACTACTTAGCAGCTAGTCTAATACTAAGTAAGAGACAGCAGTAGCAAACTTTGGAGAGATTTTTTTTTTTTTTTATTTGGTCAACGACATTATACATAAGTATGATTAATAACCTAATTTACCGCAGAAAATATGCCAAGTTTCCAATGTAATTAAGTGAAACACTTTCAATCAAACACAAGGAGAAGAATAAGAGGCACACTCGGTTGGTTTCAAAACTCAAAAAACATGCCTGTGAAGCATGGAGTGGCCGCTGGCTGATTATAGAATCAATCCCAAAATCTCTTTTTAGCTGCAAGCTCAACTGCGCCTGCGCGCATGCTAATAAGATCCTCAAGTTTTTTTTTAAACGTGAAACCCGCAGGCTTAATGGGCCTCACAAAAATACATACCCATTTGTATTATCACTTCAGTAGAGTGCAGCCTCCTGAAAGTACGATGGAACATCAATCATGATCATGAAGCAAGCGTAACGTAAGTTCTAAGAAAAAATCAATATTCAGTCTAACTGTTACGCATGCCCCTTCACGGACTTTGATTTTTTTTTTTTATATTTTCATTTTTGTCACGAAACTTTATTTGAAAGTGAAAGAGCCTAATAGGCCAAGAAAAGAACAAATCGGATTCTCATTCTGAAACGAGAAAATAATTAAGGACCTTAATATTCCAGAGACAATTTTCTGCTTTTGTTCAACTGGAATATTTTTTTTCTCCCGGTCAAAAGTTATTTCTTGGTTGGAACAGAAATATAATGAACGGAAAAGAAGTACTTGATTCTATTAAAGATGACGAGAAAAATTAAACATTAGACGTTAGTTAGGAGGTGAAATTCAAATGCACATAACTTCTTTTTCGCCCTGGTTAGTAGATGATTTCACGTTACTTGAGATCAATTTGACAGAGACACTTTCAAGGCTAGCATAAAATTCATGGAGCCTCAACAACCAAGCAGGCCTATAATTTCCCCTTTTTCAACCCATAAGAAAAGAAAATGAAATTGTCTGAAGGTTGTTAGAGGTAGAGGAGTCTACAGAAAGCTTTTGTACAACATGTGATGTGATACTAAAAACGAAATGGGAACTTGTCAACATATGTTTGAACTTCAACAAATCAATGTACAGCATATTTAAATGCTAATATTAAAAACTGTTTCGTACTTGGGACATCGCCTATGTTAAATTGTCTTTACTGGAGCATTAAACCATCCGATTTCGGGTGTCTTCAGTCCATGATTGGACAACAAAGTTTCATGGTCCGTTCCTCACTGGGTTAGTACGCCCAGAGTCCAATAGGCTTTGGCATTGACCCAGAATTCTCATTACCAGTGCACCAAGGCCAGATGCAACGTTCCATTAAAGCCGCTATCTCTTCAATAAGAATATTTACCTGGCAATTTTTGATGGGCTTGGGCCCCGGTTGCACGACCGCGAGCGTGCTTGTTCTGGAGATGCGACTGGTGGTAACTCTGATGTCTTTGATTTCCAGGCTGGTGAGCATCCGCCTTGTGTTGGGCTTTACCATCCTTGGGCTTCATCTTAATGTTACTTATTTGTTGTAGAGTCTCTATCACCTCGTCCATGGACGGCCTCTTCTTAGGATCTTGTTCCAGACATTTTAGAATAAGTTCTGCGGTTTGGAATGCGCTTCTCGACGGGTACTGTCCCTGTAGTTGTGGGTCCATAATTTTCCTCAGCTTTCTCTTGTCGGGTAAAAGGGGCTTGGCCCAATCCACAAGGTTGTGCTCACCACTGGGCCGGTTGAGATCAAGAACTCGTTTGCCCGAGATTATTTCTAGTAAAACCACACCAAAGCCGTAGACGTCGCTTTTCACGTACAAATGACCTGGTTAAAATTTTGGCACAATTATTCATTTGATTGAAAACCCTTTTTTTTTTTTTTTTTTTATTTGAGAAACAAACAATTACTGTATCAAAGCTGGGACATGTTGAAATGAAGAATTTGAAACAGCGGTCAATAATATGGCTGGAAATGGGGACAGATATTGAAATGTTGATGTTGACATGGTATTTAGTTTATGCATTGTCAAAGCATGGACCCTCCTCCCAGGTCCCAGGCATCATGTTATTGCAGAGAGTATATCTTGGGGCGAAGGTCAAAGAGTTAGAAATCCAATCGAAACATAGACGAGTTCATACCAAACCTTATTTTACTCTTAGGTGTTGATAGTAACCTCAATTTATTATGTAATTCAATAATTGTGCCCATGAACATAAAAAAATGATCCAACAACCATATTGAGGATTGACACAACACAATGAGGTGATATTAAACGGAACGTGCCTCAAAACTCGTTAAGGACATAAGGAGGATGGATACCATGGTACAATTTGAAGATTATGTATTGATGAAATAGTTTTCTTAGGATTCAAGCCAAAAATTTTCTTCTCAAGAAAACTATGCCCGGGATGTGTATGGTAGGAAAATGTTTTTGTTCTCATTATGTGGGATGATAAAGCTTATAAAAGTTAATTATTTAGCAGCACTTACCGGTGGCCATGTACTCCGGAGCAGCATAGCCATAAGTGCCCAACACCCGAGTTGTCACATGTGAATTGCCGTTTATAGGGCCTAATTTCGCCAGTCCAAAATCAGAGAGTTTTGCATTGAAGTCCTACAAGAAGATTACAGTTACAAAAACGAAAACCAAATTATCCACCAACCCACTGGAGCAAAACGACAACAATATATGATAAAGCAATTAAAGAAATGCATTCCTGACTTTTAATCTATCACTAGTCACTAGCTATATTGTTCCTTTCGTACTGATGACGTGACCATGAATAAACAGGAGATGTTAAGAAGATAATTACCGAATCCAGCAAGATGTTAGAGGCCTTAAAATCCCGGTAGATGACTTGCTTTTCGGTAGTATGCAAGAAGGCAAGTCCTTGGGCTGCTCCGATTGCTATTTTAAGGCGTGTTTCCCATGAAAGTGTTTCTGCACCTTCTGCACTCAGATAGAAGAATTATTAGATTTTGACGCGTAAATCTTAATTATCCCTATATAATTGCCAATAATTAGCCAAGCAACAACCTTTATATATATATATATATATATATATATATATATATATATATATATATATATATATATATAGCACTTACTTCTGAAAAGGTGGCTCTCTAAGCTTCCCCTTTGCATGTACTCATAGACAAGCAGGAATTCCTTGTCCTCCCAGCAGTAACCCAATAATTTTACGAGGTTCGGATGACTAAATTTTCCCAAGAATTTTACCTCTGCCTGTACATAACGTAGTAGCTTACTTATTTTATCAGCACAAAATAGTAAATGAACAGAATTTTAAAATACTACGTTAAGCTGTAAGTTGGTTGTTTTTAGTCCAAAAAATAATTGTGAGTTGGTTGTGCCTAAAAACTCAGCCTTTAATTGGTGGTCCACGCGTTCCCATTTCCCATCCACTCAGTTCACATAGTAGTCTATTCCATCCATCAATACCTTAGCAAGCATTAGCTTATTTTTTTACTTTAAGAAATATTGGACATGCATTTCCCCTACAACATTTTCTCTGTTTTCACACACAAAACCTTGTCAACGCATGGGACTTTCTGTTCCTATTCCTTTTGTTTTGAGGGGGACAGTCATTCCGTTTTCACGCATAAACGCAATACAAAATCTTGAGCGTTTACTAAGCCAGCTAAAATATTATTTAGAAGCAGCGAACCATATTAAAACAAATAAGTAAGACCAATTACGGTGGCGGCCAGAAGAATAAAGAATAAGTTCCAACTGGCACATTTATCATTTATTAAGATCATCTAAGAGCCAAAAGATATACAATCTGTTTAAATTCTCTCACTTATCAAGCAAATTTTGGATATTCTTTGTTGAATTTAATTAAACTATATAATAATAGCTATGAAAAAGTCAACCACATTAGCCCTGTATGGGCACTAACTTTATTGTTCATTCAGCATAAATTCTTGACGAAATTAAGTCAACTGCCTTGTGCTTCGATCTTTCATAGCATTTGTCAAGGTTCGGCAAAGGGGGAGACAAAGACAAACAAGAATTTGGAAAATTGAAGCCGCAGCTTCAAATTTTCCTCATGTTTGAACTAAATAACTGATTAATTAAATATCAAGGTCTATATCCCTTTGCTAAAAGGGTACGTACAAATCAAATTTTCTACGACTAACTAGCAAGCTAGCCAGGAGAAACTTCATCAAAGTAATAATAGAAGAAAAATCTTTTCTTATTATCCAATCAAATTAATAGACAAGTTTGACCGAGACGCTTCGCCATCGAACACCGTTTTTCCATTTGTTATTATTATTATTTTTTTAAGCGCGGTATGAAACGGGAGGGAGGCAATGAAGAATTGAAGCCCGCCCGCGGCTAGTGGGCACATGGAAACACCTATTCATGCTGCTAAAGTTAATTAGGACGCAAGTTAGTCAATGAGAAGAGTCATGACACTTTTTCTAGGACTCCTATCTACTATAATACTATAAATTGTTATATCAAGAACAACGCGAGAGATTATTATCTTCGTTTATGTTCTAGTTATCAAACTGAAGTATGCCGAAGATCATGAAGCATTAATTTTGTGAAAGTAGTACATTAATGAAGATAATCACCTGCCATTCGTTCAGGCCTTGCTCGCTATCCGGATTAGACTTCTTCACAGCAACTGGTATTCCAGCTCCCACCTTGGATGGTGCAAAAGTTTTTTCATCGATCCACCCCTTGAAAACCCTCCCGAAACCTCCTTCTCCCAACACCGTGTCAGGCCTGAAATTTCTGGTTGCACTCCTCAGTTCAGCAAAGGTGAACATTTTCAAGTTTGGAGTGATAATTTGCCCACCAGGGCTGCTGCTGCTGCTTGGAGTTGGACGCATCTCCACGGCTTCTTGATAATCATCATCTTCTGCTTTTGGCGATGCCAATATATGATGTCCACCAACGTTTATATCGGTGCAGCCCATGATCTTACTAGGCTTCTGATGATCGATCACTGCTTAACAAATTAAGCATAAGAAAAAGAAGCTGAATCTTGGACATGATTTTTAGAAATTCTGAATTTTGATATGTCGCGCGGGTGATCAAAAACTAATGTTGATAAGGTCAACTAACCTGGACTGCCTGGTTTTGGGGCGCTGGGAAGACTCTCTACAGGTTTAGGCCAGCAGCATCCCATCTTGATTTCCAGTTTCAGTTCTTCTTCTTGCTTGAGGAGAGAGAGAGTTTTGCAGCCCAATTCAGACAGTGGGTTTGGGGTTCCCAGGAAAGAGAGATGACTGGGGAATGAAATTTGAGTGCCCAGGACGAGGAGCTGCTTGGAAGAAACTGAAGAGGCCACTAATACTATCTGCCTATTTATCCAAAGACTCTAATGTGTGTCAAAGTAAAATACGCAAGAAAGAAAAAAGCATTTTGTAGTTAGGTGTTTGATCTGGTCCTACTTCTTTTGCTTATACATACCCATGAGCCAGCAGCGTCTACCTTTCTCCCGGGTGGACTTTTTCTCATGCCTAGTTTGGGAATTATTGAAAGAAAAATTTTCAAAGGGACAAGAGATTAAAAAAGACAACGACAACAACAACACAGAGAGAACGTTTATCCTTTCTTTTTTTGTAGTGTTAGTATATGACGAAGAAAAATATGGCTTCATAATTAAGTCTTTCTTTGTCTAGAAAATGGGGGAAAGAAAGTAAATATTTGTAGGGGTAAAGAAAGTACGATACGTATTGGACAATATTTTTATCTTACATACATATATATGTGTGTGTGTGTGTTTGTGTGTGGGGGCACAAAATTCTTCCGCTTTTCTCGACATTGATCCCCGGCCCACGTAATTATCTTCCCCCGATTTCTCCACTACCCTTTTGCAGAAGTGGAGAACTCGTTTTCACTCATAAAGTCTTAGTAAACATAACAACAACTGTCCAAATGACTTGGATGATGATAAAAAAACGAAATTTCACATCCGAATTTTGAAGAATTTAAAATTAGTTAATTAAATTTATGATCACTCCATTCATTGCAGGTTAATTTTTGAACTGGAAGCCCAAGTTCGTTAATAGATGAAGAAAACAATAATTTCTGCTAACCTTATCTTCAAATAGCCTAGAGGGGATAAGAAAAAAGGAAGATCGAAGAAGTTTTCAACGTACACTACAGTCAGAATCAGAAAGTGATTTTAATGAAAAGTAGAAAGAGGAGAGACAAGCAACACAAAAAGCATCTAATCTTTTGTGCAGTCCATCAAATTTATCTACTCATTTCTTAGACTATCACTTATCGACGTGGGAATTCTACTTGACACATGAGAAAAACTAGTAAATTTTTATTAAAGGTTAACTAACACTCCATTCAACTAGATCAATCTCACTTGAGTCGTTTATCTTTCTTTTGTTTTATCAAAAAAACCCTTTTCAATTCCCAAGGACTTCCACTTTCCATTAGTCCACCTATAGTTCTCCTATAATGTACAGCGGACAATTGGGAAAAAAAAAAAAAAACAGTATAGAAAATTAACAGTCGTTGGAAAAAGATAATAGTAGTGTCGTATGGAAGTCAATGGACGTGTCATCAACTCAAATCACTTCATGTAAAATGTTTGTGGTTGGAAGAAACTTATCATTAATTTTACTTTCAACTTCAGATATATGAATTGGTGCAAGAAATCATTCCATTTTTCTTGTTTTATTTATTTCTTTCTATTCATTTAAAAACGAGGTTCGCCAAAGCAAAGTTTTTTTTTTAAGATTTTTTTTTTTTATTTAATCTTTGCCATGACTGTGCATGCACAGGCATTTACAACTCCAATTTGAAAACTTTCTTCTTAAATAATTCCGGATTATTTTCCTGTCTAAAGAATAGAAAGACACCATGGTAATACCATTTAGCTAAATAAAGATGTGAGATTAGCTGAGAGACACGTGTCTAAGGCTTCTTTCATTTAGTGTTGATTGGGCCACTTAACTTGAGGGCAACAGAGGACTATTCGCGAATGCCTGCCACAGCACGTCCAGTCCAGCAATGGCGTAATTGTAGGGCTGTCAACGGTCCGGGTTTAGACCCGGACCCGATTCGGACTCGTTGATTTTTTCCGGATCCGGGTAGGAATAAAATTCCGTTTACCCGGACTCGGACCCGGACCTGTTTTTTCTTAGTAAAAAACGGGTCGAATCCGGAATGTCATGTTCCGACCCGGACCCGACCCGAACCCGTATATATATAATAATTATAAATTATATATACGTATTTTAAATTTTTAATACATAATATTCAATAAATAACAATTATAATATACATACATACGTATTTTACAATTCTAATACTCAATACTTAATAAATAATAATTGTAAAATATATAAAAATATTTTATATTTTCAAAACCCGGACCCGGACCCGAATGGACCCGGACCCGAACGAACCCGGATCCGGAAAACCAAATGCAAGACCCGTCCGGTTCCGGGCCCGGGTCCGGGTCCGGAACCTCAACACAAAAACGGATCTGGGTCCGGAACATTCAATTCCGGCCCGGACCCGGCCCCTTGACACCCCTACGTAATTGTCAGAACAATTGTATACGTAGATAACTAGAGATGTGAAATGTTTTTACTATATGTATTTGTTTGCATGAGACTTCGTGTGTGTGTGTGTGTGTGTTTTTTCCGTTTCTTTTGTCTTTTTCTGTTTATATAAACGACAACAGTGTAATCTACACAAGAAAGTAATTGTTGGAATTTAATATCAGCATGCTATATCTTGTTGTGAATTTTATTACTTAGCAGAAAAAGGTTGAGCTCGTCTAATTATGTTTAGGGTAGCAATATAACTGGTTTCCTATTGCGATTATATAATGTAATTCCATAGGTTAACTTTGTAATTTATTAATTTAAGGACAGAAAATCGACTTTTATATATATATATATATATATATATCCGAACTCATCAACAATACTGAGTATATCGATGTCGATCAACTATAGGACAATTGCCTTATGATCTAATGCACCTCAATTTTAATAATTTCTTTAGGTTTCTTAGTAAACAATTATTAAGACTTCCTAATGATGTAGAACCGTCAAATTATCTATTATATTGGCAAATCCAGCTTTCCAGAAGAAAAGATTCCAGGTATTTGATTCAAGAAGATGGCTCCCAAGCTGTTGACTCTGTCATGTCGTTACTCGTCAATTTGACTCTTTCTTCAGGTTAGCGTCGCCCGCCAATTTGTGTATCTATTTGGAGAGAGAGCCACAAAATTAACCACTAACCGCGTTCCTACCTCCTTTTTTAATGCTAATAAAAGTGCCCCCCATTCCCCCACCCAGGGAAAAAAAAAACCACACACACACACAAATCAACGAAACACAAGATGGTGCCTCTACCAACCAAGAAGACGGGGAAAAAGTCCCATTGACGACATTAGAGTTTAGAGGCGCGCGTACACCTAACCAATCACCGCCCATTCACCGTGTAGTCCCTTGCTACTTGTTAATGCCGAAAACAAAAGGAACTGAAATGTATTATACATAGAAGAGAAAAAGAATTATAATCTGTCAAGTGATTAATTGAATAATGAGTGATTGTTACTTTTAATTCAGGATTCCTTGTCTTATATTCTCTTCATTGATAACACTTTTTTTCAATAGTCGGCCAATTAGTAGTTTTGTTTCACCAAAAATAGACCAGCATGAACTATTGAACTGATCTAGCTAGCTAGTATTATTCTTATCTTATGTGATCACTCTAGTTTTTTGTGTGTAAGTTTTTTTCTTACTTAATTATGCATTCTAAAAACAGTTATTTCTGCTTGACTAGTTTAAACAAAACAGGAAGCACCAATCCGAAGCATATACACAGTTATCCAAGCTTTGTTAGATTAAACACGATGAATTTCACGTCTTTACAAATTCACATTTATTTTTAAAATACAACAGATTCGTTTATTTGCTAAGTAGATTACTCTTTCTTGCTAGAAGATTCTAGAATGTGGAATTGGTATGATCTATGAGTGTGCTCTGTCTGTCAAGTAAATAAAATAATAGTGCTCCGTTTGGTTACATTATTTGAGCCATTTTTGGAAAAAATTTTCCCAATCCCGTTTGGATTGATCTAAATTATTTAGTTAAAAAGTAAAAAAAATTTTAGTCAAACTTTTTCACCAAATTCTCATTCTAAATTTCAAATGAACTTTAGAGACTTTTTACACAATTATTCACAATAGCAAACATATTTATGTTCAAAATTTGTTTAGAAAAACTGAAAAAATTATTAGTAACAAAATGAGCTTCATTTTCGGTAGATTTTGAGGTCGGACAACGAAGCAAACGTTCGCTTCTTTAAGCGGACGTCTGCTTTTTTCAAATCACTATTATGTTACATTAAGCGGTGCCTGTTTTTTTCAAATCACTATTATGTCATATCAAAAAAAATTTCACATTCAAACGCTTGTTTACCTTTCTAAAAAAGTCAACAAAAAATAATTAAAATAATTTTTTTAAATAATTTTTAAAAAATAATCCAAATAATACTATTCAAACGGATCCTATTATTGTTTCCTGTATGAAATAAGTGAAGAGACGATCACTAACCTTTTACGATCGAGGTTTCTTATATATTTTGAACTTGAGCATGGAATACTGCGTCAACAAAAAACTTTTTCTGATTACTTTATTGAGAGCAAAATTCAGCTCAACTGAGAGAGGATACAGTACTGTTGTAAGGCAGTGTTATTATAACATATAAAATTTATTACTTTTTTTTTTATAAAATTATTAATTCATAACAAAATTAACTACTCCTCCTACAAAATTTACCAGTAATTTCGGGGGGTTAAACAATACAAGTGCATTTTCAGTAAATCGGAATAATATTTTTTAAGGGCCCAAGGACTTGGTATAGGTTTCGAGACTTAGTCAACTAGACAAATCTTTACTTTTAGATGCAGTTTAATCGTCGTCGTATCATATCCGAAATACACGGTTTATGGACTCGTTCTGATTGAGAATTAATTGTACAATTAATTTTCAGCTACCACGTTCAGTATTGTTTTTTTCTTTTCTTTTTTTCTGTTTTCTACTGCTGAGAAAATTGTTGTTTCGGCTTTTTTGTGTCATACTTGCTAATGGACTAGTAATTTTCTAGTTTCTATTAGTGTAATTCTTGTCAAAAATATTGTGATGGCGCTAAAAAACCGTAATTTTTTTATTGAAAGTGATAAATTCTTATTAAAAATGACTTTTTTTTTAAACAAAAACTTACCATTTTTGCTTAAAATTATGTTAACACAAAATCATCGAATCATTATATGGTATTAACTTTTGCTGAGTACCTAATCATCTCAAAACTAATTTTAGAAGTAAAGTATTTGAGGCAACATTTGTTACCCCATACTGATGGGTTATACCTTTATTCATGAAAGCAATAATCAGCTAAAATTAACCTTGGCCAACTATGCCGCATCATTTTTTTTCAACCAAATTACACCATTAACTTTTTTTTTTGGCTATAAAAATTGATTATTCACTGAAAATGCATAAGTTTTGATAAAATGCGCAATTTGGATAAAATTTCACTGAAATAATGACAGGCGAGAATTACGATAATCTATTCACATCTGTTGATCCACCTTCTTGGACATGTTACCCAATGAATAGTTGTGACTTGCGAGCATATAGTCAAAAATAATTGGAGATAATTTTTAAAAGAGAGCAATTATGAGTTCTCCGAAGTTGGAAATTGGAAAAACTTGATCGAAAAGTCATTTGGTTTAGTACGTAGAATTGAGCAAACTCTTTTTCTTTTTTTTCTTTTTTTTGTTTTGCAATTCATCAATAATATTTTATCATACTCCTAACCTACTATATGAAAATCCAACTAAACTTAAAAAGAATCGATAGAGATTGAACTACTATCGAACCAAACGAATACATTAAGTATTTATTTGAGATTTTGATAAAAAGTAGGATTCGAACCTTAACATCCTGTTTCACTTAGCTTGCGAAGGCTTAGTGGTGCCAACCCAACTACGTTGGATTGGTTAGAATTGAGCAAACTCGCGCAGTGATTTGGGCACTTAATTGGGAAGATTTGTTATGTAATCAATGACGTTATCAGTAGCAGTTTACGTAGTTGTGTCAAGCTGTCATAAAAGAATTAGTTCTTAGAACCTTGTTTAGGCAGCAGACTTTTTGCATTTTCTTTGTTTTCACTTTGTTGGCATGGTTCACAAGTAAACGCGTAATATTGGAAAATAAACCAAACGACGAGGGCCAATTCATCCCCTCATTTAGCTCAGACAATTCAATCAATGGATCAAAAAAGCTTGCTTTATTTATCCGTCTTACAATTCTGTCTTTGTTCCTTTGACTGATGCACAAACATTCGAACAAGACCTAATCCATGTCCAAGGAAGAAAAGCTTCATGGGAGTCAAAGATTACAATTAATACTAAAACTTGAAAGTTTTCGAAAACTATAATCCAAATTACATAACAGCCCTCCAAAATAAAGCGAAAGATTACATTTAATAAAATGTGGTTTGCTGGGGGTCAGTAGAGGAGTAAAACAAAAGATCCGGAAAACCTATCTAGCTAGACATATGCATCCTCCAAGTTTTATCTTTCATCCGAAGGTGATAACAAAAGATTTTGAAGTTTCAAAATAAACTTTGTGTCGAGCGGAATGAATCAAAGCATTTTGTACCATGGTAAGTTGCAAAGGGAAACAAGCAAAAGTAGTATGGCCAACACAGAAAATAACGTTAGAATAGCAAAACAATTTCGACATAATGTTTCCAGCACATTCTGGGTTAGATGAGATGAGAAGTGCTCTAGAATCACCACTGTACAGACTTGGTGAATATTCTCTGGTTAAAAAGAAAAAGATGACCAATACTGGCGTTTTTAATAGCAGCAGTGCTTCCACGCCCATGCTTCAAAAAGTAATTTTTACAGGGATATTGCTGACATAAATACTATTTAATCCAGTAAGTGCTGGTTGGAAAATCAATCTATTAAATAAGGTTAGAATCTCTTTAGCATCTTTCTGACACATTACCGGACACCAATCATGTATAAATATTTGCAATCAGTATTTATACCGCAGTTAAATCGAAGAATAATTAAGGATTGTTCCCTTCAACTTTGTTAATGTTATAAGCCCCCCAATGCTATCTTCTGGTTAAGCTTCTAAAGAGAAGCGTACTAGCACCATAATCTCAAGCAGCTTAAATGACTAAGAATTAAAAGGCAGCAGAATAGTTAACCAAGTTCTTTCTTTGTTCCAGATTACCATCATGGCCAGAAGGGGATACTGGGCCCTGATTGGGAGACAAGCCTGTATGAGAATCTGACTTATCAACTTGGGAGGCCAGATATTCAAGTGCTACAACAATATCATCAATGATGGGACGGAAACTTGGCTGCTCCTGAAGACACATTGCAGCAATTGCAACTGCATGATGCAAACAGCGAACAGGAATGCGCCCTTCCAATTGGGGGTCAACCATCTGAACAAATTTCCTTCGGTCCTTCAGGAAAGGACGAGACTGCAATCAAGAAATCAACCATCTATATTAAAGATGCCAAGTAATAGAACAGAGATTTTAACTATCCATGCATGCAATCTTCTGGTCTGGAAATTTATCTTTTTTTTGAAAAAAAATAACACTGTGTAGCTGTCAAAAATCTCAGGAATGAGACAGCTTTGAATGATAGACTAACACCGCATGAAGTATCAAAGCCGCAGGAACAATTAAATTGTAGCTATTTTATCTAGCAATCTCTTCATGCTTAAATGGAAATAAAGGACAAACGCCCAATCATCTGAACCCCAAATTTTAATTAAGAAAATTCAATCTTTTGAGATCATCTTTGTAGTATAGTGTTGCTAAGGCAAAATTAACCACGCACTGATGGAGTAATGTCATCTTTTCTTTGCCAACTTAAGAATGAAAAATTATCCTTACGTACTTCCCTCGAAAGACCTTTAACATGTACAAAAAGTAAAAGATGACAGCTCACCCACACAACCAGATTTTGCTCCCCTGGCTTCCTATTGCTGTCAATAGCTTTGCGCCCCGTGATGAGCTCCAGTAGAACCACACCAAAGCTATAGATGTCAGACTTTAAAGTCAGTTTCCCGCTCATGGCATATTCAGGTGCACAATAGCCATAGGTTCCCATTACTCGTGTAGAAACATGGGTTTTGTCACCAACAGGTCCCAGTTTAGCAAGTCCAAAATCTGAAAGCTTCGGATTGAAGTCATTGTCCAGCAATATATTTGAAGATTTCAAATCGCGGTAAATGACAGGTGGATTCGCCGAGCAATGGAGATATTTAAGACCATGAGCCGCACCAAGAGCAATCTTTAATCTTGTGCTCCAACTGAGTGGCTGCCTGCCGACTTCTAAGTCTGAAAACAAAAGGTGACATCAACATGTATAAAAGCAAATGAACACTTGACAACTAGGCTTTTAATTGAACACATCAAACAGCAGCAATGGGAGGAAAAGAGACTCAGAGCACCATTTGATAACTGAATATCAATAGTACCTATGTTAGAGAGAGCTAAAATTGGACAATGTGCAGGGATTTCTTTAGAGCATCTGGCACAGCAATCCCCGACCACAATGGCTAAAAAAAGAAAAGACAGAACACAAAAGGAGTAGCCAAGAAAATATGTTGAAACTGCTAATGCATCTATGCATGCAACAAAGTAATTCACGTTAAAAAGCCCCACCTAAAAATAATTTTAGGCCTCCAGTTAAGAGTGAAAGGAATAAACTTTTTTAATTATGGAATAGACAACTATTTGCATCTATGGTCACTTATACAAACAGATATCCAAATAAAGCAATTCGTTCTATGAAATATCACAGGCATGTGTCCTTTGAGATGAATTTTCCCCATTGAGCCATATACTCTGTTCATACTCTAGAATCCAAAGAATAGTTTAGGTTGAGTAATCTGTAATCAAACAGGGGGAATGGAGATCTGATTAAAGATTAAAACTTGGCTGGCACCTCTCCTAAACTAAATCCAGCATTAAAAACATGCTTTTTTTTTTTTGGATTTACTTGTTTCTTTTGAAGGTCCTTGATTTCTCTGATTGGGGATTCATATTTCAGGAAAAGTTCTCCTATGAATCAAAAGAAAAGAAAAGAAAAAGAAACCTTTTTTAGCTAATTGAGGGCTCAAAGAATATCAATCTGTCTGGTAGTTCCATTGTATCTGTAGGACAAAAACAATTTTAGCTTTTCATGATTTAACTTGATTTCAAGAACATATGCCAAACACCTTAACGCCACCACAAACACCATATGGCTATAATTTGGCAACTAAAACAAGTGATTAGCTTAAACTTATACACCATTGTAAATTTTGCCGTAGTAATTTTAAAAAAAATTCCAGGTTTTACAGGTGAAGGTGATAAAGCAAAATACGGCATTGTATAAGCAGCAAAAAAATTTTGCTGAAAAAATTACACCACATATAATCTGACACAACAAACAGTCTTAGCATAAAAATGAAGAAGAAGTTGAAAAAGAAGTTAAACTGCAACATCCACATGCAAATTGAACCAAAAACAAAGACAAAATGTATATACATTTCCGAGTCCCTAATACACCTAAAGTCCACAAACAATAAGACCAGCAATTTTGAAGGATCCAAGCTATCTAATACCTTTAAGACATACTCTAGTTTCTACTTATCCTTGTCCCAATAACTCTCCTTGAATTTGAGTTTTCCTGTGTTCTGAAGCAAAAAGGCATCCTAAAATGGAATGCATCAAAAAGAAGACCAATGTGACAAAGTAAACATTTATTGTTACCAACACATTCAACCAGTAATAACCTTAACATCTTTGTTGTTTAACTTCTTTTATGGTGGTTGAGGAGAGGTATATGAAGCTGAGGAAAAAGCAAGAGGAAAACAAAAGTAAATGAGTTTCAAAATGAATAACTAATAAAGTGTTAAACTTCGCTGTGAGAAATTACCAAAAAGATGATGTTCCAAGCTACCCATTGGCATGTACTCATAAACCAAGAGTCTCTGATCTCCATCGGTGCAGTATCCGATCAAATTGACAAGGTTGGGATGATGCAATAGACTCAGCATAAGAACCTCCACAATGAATTCCTGATTCCCCTGGAGTCCTTCAAGATTAAGTTGTTTGATAGCAACAATCTGCTCATAAATTCAACAGGTCAACAATATTAGCCCCATAAACTATAGAAAGCCAAAAATAAAGGTTGTATTCCAAACTGGTTCTCGTCAATATGAAATTAAATTTCATATTTGATGTCTTTGTAACAATGATTTCATATTAAGGTTGGGATGAGCTCATTACGGGTATGAATTAAGATTTTAACGTCTTTCTAAATCATTCTTAGCAATATATCAATCTATTACTCAAAAAGAATTCAACATCTGTGGTAGGGAGATGAGAACTTGCCATGCCAGATTCTAGGCGGCCCTTGTAAACGCATCCAAAACCTCCTTCCCCAATCAAATTAGCTTCCCTGAAGTTTCGAGTAGCCATTGCAAGCTCCTTAAACGTGAAGCTTCGTGCCACACTGCCCTTTTTAGCCATATTTTCTTTGAGTTTACTGCCCACAGAACCTTTTTGTCTCCCATTGGCTACACATGAATAAAGCAAGTAAACAACCTAAATTACAATTCAATAACCTCATACAGCCAGACTTGTGCAATACAATCCCCTGATCATTTCCATTAGCGTAACCCTTCCCTTTCGATGCCACTACAAGGATTAAAATTTTCACTAAAACCCCAGAATTGAAATACGGCCAACTACATTGCATCAAGAACTAACGGCCCACCCCACCCTAAAAAAAATGGAAAGAAAAAAATATTTGTTTAAAAGAAAAAAAGAAGAAAGGCAGAGAAGAATAACCTGAATCAGCGGATCGAGGGGCCATATCTTCATCATAGTCCCTAACATCCTTACGGCGGGGACTCATGCAAGGAAAACAACTCATCTCTATTGTTTATTTTTACCACGATACTTCAAATTCCAATTCCAACCGACAAATAGCAGAATTTACAGACAGCAGAAGAAGCTCCCCCTCAAAATTCACCCTAATTTACCAATATTAACTTTTACATAATCATGACAAAGACCATTGCACCAACAGCACAGCTGAAATAACAGCAAAATTCGTAGTCCAGGGAGAGAGAATATTCTCTTCTCCCCTTTTAAAACGAAAAAACGAAGAATCAAAGTAAACCTAGCAACCAAAAGTTCATAGATCTACACCAGACAAAATGCAATGCATTGCCCAAAAAAAAAAAAAAAAGCAAAAAGAAAAAAGAAAAGGTAAAAGAAGAGAACAACAAATCAACAATTAATTAACACAAATGCAGACAGAAATTGTCCAAACAATTAAAATTACAAAGGAAGATCATATAATATACAGTAATGATAAGGTAATTAGTTCTAAATTTTTTACAATACGGTGAGGTACAAGTTTTTGCCTGCCTGCCTGCCTGAAATTTAGGATGTAATTAAGACCATTGAATAAAGTTGGAGAAGGCACGAAAAGGCCAAAGACATATAGCTGCTGTATATATATATATATATTCTAAATTTTGAGCTGAACAAATTTTGTCTAATGCCTCCTTTTTGAGCGGCACCTTTAACGGTGATCTCGCTCCTCTCTCTGTACAAATTTCTAAGCGATGATGATGATGATGAATTCTTCATCCATCCATCATCATTTTCTCTTTCTCTCTCACACTCGGTGTGTGTTTTCTGTGTGGGCCTAAAATAAATTCTAAAGGTGGAAGGAAAGGAAAAGGAAGTGAAAACGGGAGCATTAGGCATTAAAGCATCAGATTTTGTTGCAGGTCGCTCTCACTCTTTTCCTCTTTTTTTTTTTACTACAAATTTTGGGCATTTAAACGTTCGGGTGGGGCGGGCGGGGACTGGGATTGGGACTGGGACTGGGACTGGGACGGTAGCAATTTTACTGATTTGTCCTTTGGATGGGAAAGGTTTTGTTAGGATTAGAATACGGTTAGGAAGTGACTTTGGTTGCCGACAAAGGTTGCGACAAATACGATGTTTAGATTTGAGGATGGTCTGAACAATGGGTTCACGTGGCCCGCCCTACGCCCAATTTTATTTTCCTCAAAAATAAAAATTTATTTTCTTTTTTCCTTTCTCAGCATTCCATATCAACTATCACAATAATCATGTATATATATATATATATATATATATATATATATATATTAACTGTTTCATTAGTATACGATGATATAATGAAAAATACAAGTAACTAAAAAATAAGGAGTCTAATATATTTCATTTACATATAATATCACATTGTAATGCAAGTATCAAATTTTCTAGTAATGGGGCACAAGACAAATACACACACACACACACACACATATATATATATATATATATATATATATATTGATGAGTGTTATAGGGTCATTTTCAAAGCAAACAATTTTGATTCAATTAAAAGGGGTGTGTGCGCAATAGATGTTAGTTTAGAACGTGCGTGTTGGACTATTAGTTAGTTACATTGAAGGTCTCACTTCATATAAATTATGTGTACTACTAAAACTTGAAGTTCACTCTCAATTATTTGTAGCAAAAACATCATGTAGTGAATATTGTAAAGAGTATTGATTTTCAAAAGAAAAAAATCCAAAGCAACAGAAACTCTAATAACAAACGTGTATGTGGTAAATTATGAAGAAAACAAATTAATAATTCCCTTTGGTTGTCACAAGTCACAGCTCGTGATTTTTGGTCTGCTTGATAATAGTGTTAGTTTATTTTGACGTGGAGCACACCTTTCTCCTACAAAAATATAAAATTTGTACTAATGCAAAATCCAAATATCCCTTGGCTTTACCAAGTGGGCAAGTTGCAATTAATTATAACAAGAGTTGGCATGTCTCTGAGGTTGTTGATTCTAGATTTAATAAGTGATATTGAGATCAACTTTCCATGTCAGGAAGGAAGGAAGGAAATGGATGAGTTTTCTTGGATGTATGAACTTGTTTCGTTTCATTTGGTCCGTTGACTTCCAAACTTGAAAACTGTTATGGGTACATTGGAAATAAAATGCTTTTAATACGTAGAAAAGGAAACATCTCCCCAGGTAAAAACTGAAAATGGGATGTCAAGAATAAGAGTACCAATTTATTATTTTCTCAATTAACAACGAAAATGATCGATGATACTACTATTTCCAATCAGCATATAAATCAAGTCAGCATTAGAAGGGGAAAAGAGAACATTATTAATTCAATTCAATGAAACATGCTCTCTATTATTCATCAATTAACTAATTAAATGAACATAATTATCTATATTTAAAATTCAACCAAAAGAGAGGAGAAAATGCAAAAGAAATCTTTTATTGAAAAATTTGCAAGAATTTATGCTCCACTAAATGTGCTAGTGATGCTTTATCCAGATCATCTCTGAAAGATAACAAAAGGCTGTAATTAATGATTCTTTCTGCTCCTCCAACATGGACCATCTACTCTTCCCTCTCTAGTGTCTTATGGGAGGATAAATTCTCTATTGTAGGTTTTACTTTTCAAGTTTGTTCAAAATCTCTCATAGGCCAATACTCAATCATTACCCACCATTTCAAAATTAAAAAAAAAAAAAAGGTATATAGCTGTTTTACTTCTTCTCTTTTTGGCCAAGCAAGAACACCTTTTTACTTTGAAACATGTCTCCCTAAATGGACATGACTTGCACACAGAAACTGAGAGGTGCTAGAAATTTTTTGCACAATGGGGCATGTGAGCAATAACCTCCTCCCTTCCCAATGCGAAATGTCAACTAATACATCGACTTTAAGCAACGAAAATACTGGAGGACACTCACTGAACACTGCTTACACCCGCAACCCTCTTTGTCTTGTGCGCAGTTTTAAGAAGATTGGTAGGGTCTTCACACCTACGACTCTTTTTTCGTCCAGTAGGAACAGAAAAGGCACGACAAAGTCAACATATTCATGGGGTAAGGTCAGGGGAAATGTGAAAGAATTGAACTTTTTCAAGATCCATGTTCTGGTCCTGCGCACCGAGTACGATTTTTTGCTTGTCTTATTTTTTTATTCAACCAATTCTTTTTTTTTTTTTTCCTTCTGAGACCAGTAGTTCCTCCTGACCAATAATTTGTTGACTTACTCGTTGTTCCACTTAGTAGCGGATCTGGTGTTAAAATAATTGTCATGCTAATTCTTACTTACAAATTGATTGATGTACGATGTTGTTTGCAAATTATAAAATATTATAAACAGCTTGTAAAATTTTATAACAATTACATAAAAATAATGTATTGTTTAACAAGTGGATCTAGAATTATCATCGCCAAGTCCAGATTGCACTTTTTTTTTTTTTTTTTTTGGGATCAAATCTAGCCCTTTAACAACACTGAAACGTAGTCCAACCGTCCTGCCCCTCTCCCTCAGAAGTACCATGCCACATAGCCTGCCCACATGATTTTTCTTTTTCAATGCAGCTTTACTGTTCTAATCAAGAATAACAGGAAGAGAAATTACTAATGATTACTCTTTATTACGTTTGTGTGAAAAAAAACCAACCAAAAAGAATTCAATAGATTTTTATTTTTCTCTTTTGCAGAGGAAAATGTGTGTTTGTTTGTTTTTCTTGGCGGTCAAACAATGCATTACAGGCCATTCAATACACATAAACATATAATATATTTCACCGTAAAAAAGCGCAAAACAGAACTTACCTCCAAAATTCGACAGGTCGAATTTTCCTTCTCCTTCTCCATCGTCGTGTACACTGATGGGCGTCTTCTTCTTCTCACAAAGGTGGTAGTAAGGAGGAGGTAGTAATAAACATACAATTTATAAGGCCTTCCAAAACAAAACACGAAACTAGGTTAGGGAATCTAACTTAATACATAAGAAGATACTTGTGGTTGCTTTTGAAAAGGAAATTTTAAATTAAAGAAGCAGGAAAATTAGTTGAAAATATTTAGTTTCCAAAACGGGATAAATCATTTGATTTTCTTGGAGGAAGACCCACCGAATTAAGTTGTAAACGTGGGCCTCTTAAAACTTGTGTATCGACGAAAAAGTATACAATACACCACGTGTATTGTCACGTGGTGTACTAGAACCAATAATTTATCGCCATGTGACAATGGTGGGTCATACCTTATATTATTTGGCGAATCTGTGACTGGTTCTAGTGCACCACGTGGCACGTCACGTGGCGCGCGTGGTGCACGCAATACTCACTCGTGTATCGACGGGTTCTTTCACTGACAACCCACGACAAAGCAACACTTTAACGCGGTTTGATTGAAATTTGAAAGACAGGCTCTCACTTGGAAAAGTATACAATACACCACGTGCATTGCCACGTGGTGTACTAGAACCAATAATTTATCGCCATGTGGCAATGGTGGGTCATACCTTGTATTATTTGGCGATGTTTGATTGGTTCTAGTGCACCACGTGGCACGCCACGTGGCGCGCGTGGTGCACGCAATACTCACTCCTCTCACTTCTGGAAATCAAGACGTGATAGGCTGTAGCCCACCTTAATTGTCTAATTTAAGAGAACCCATAACTCAAAAGTCTAGCTAGCTTCTTAAAAGTTGTTGTCCATATCTCATGTTGTTGAAAAGGCCCCAGCTTTCACATAATCTTATGAACAGGCATAGTCCATCGGTCATGGGCTTAACTATCAGTCCTCTAGTTGCTTTCCCGTCAGCAACTAAACACTCTGATCAAGCGTTGGCCGGTAAAATCACTCGCTTATCACTGTTATTTGCAGTACTTATATGTCTTCTTTTCCTCGATGATATATCGAACAAATTAACTAATAACAAAAAAAAAAATGAAATGAAATAAATACAAGATCATCATCGTCAGGTATTATAGGTTTGTAATCCGACGTAACCCTGTGATGATAAGGGTAGATTAAATAATAATTCCTGGTTCAATTTTCGCCATAAGTAAATCTTAACTTACATGTAATGAATGATGGATCATTACATGGGTCCTCCCAATGATAAATCATGAGCTTATTATTGCTCATGCATAATATGTTCTGACTTAGCTAGCATAGAGAGCAAAGTTTTGGGTAGTAAAAGGATGACGATCCTTGGGTAAATTGTATAAATTGATATAAGACCAAGGACTAAGGAGCAGAACATGGGATAACTTTGATTGCAATTAAAGGATAAAATCAACTTTTTAGGCTACTCAATATCTGAATATCCTCTATATAAACTAGGAAGGAAGGAAGGAAGGAACTTATGCCATGCTTCATATAAAATTAAAAGGTTACTAATGTGCGGCAGCCCCTCAGTTGTAAATCCAAGCCCCACGCTTCTTTAGCTTACTCTCTCCTCTCCTTTCCTTGTTTTGACATTCATATTACCTGACTTTTCCGGAGCTTCGGATCTGACCTTATTTAATTAGGAGATGCTTAGATCAATCTAACACATAATTCATTAATTCCAAAGCTAGCAAAAACCAGTTGTTCCAATGGCCAACTATATGTAGACATTAGGCCATGGAAATTATGTATTTCTGCATAAATATATGCCCACAAAAAAGATAATTTTGTTTTTATGCAATTTGTTATTTTCATCGCCTTGTTCTCTACTATGGATATTTCTGAACATGCATAACGGAAGGAGATCTCAGGAACTTTGTTAGATTAATTAAGCTTCCAACTGTTTCACATCGCTATTACATATCATATCATAATCGTCTCAAGAATCACAATCTTGCTTATTTAATTGTATTAGATGGATATTAATAAAATAAAATTTTGGGTTACTGGTTTACCTCAGTATATGCAGTGATTGTAATGGACTGTAATTTGTGCAAGGAGGGTTTCTCTTTTTTTTTTTTTTCTTTCATATTACATAAATATCCTGTTATCTTTGTTGTTATTTTCAATTGGATTGGCTGAATGTTTTCGTTACTTTGTTTTCTTCCTAAATTCTCCTCAACTCATTCACCGCTATCAAAGTCCATTCTTTTTCTCTCATTTTACTGCAAAGAGAATATGCCTGTTGACACGCTGTGCATAACTGCACCACACAGTTTTTACGAAACCAGCGGAACAAATATTCTTTGCTGGTACACTGACTTGGGGCTGTAGCACCAACACTAAAATATTCGCAATCCAAAACAACATGGAAGCTTAGTTCGAAGTTTCTATCGACTAACACGCAGGAGACTTTGTCACTTTGTGCTTTTTATTACTAAGCTAACCAATATTCTTCAGTTCACTAAATCAGAGTTTCAAATCTTACAATAGAATTCGTCTACTTTTGATCTAGAATGTTGAATTGCATTAATCTGTACAAGTTTTTCCTTCTATATTTCACCTTAATCGCCTGAAGCCCTATCCGGCTGTTACTAAACCCAGCACTGCATTCTACCAAATCAAAATGGAGATGCAACCTTGAAAAAAAAATTATTAATTTATAGTCAAAGCTGTAAGGCTAGGTCTGGCTGCTGGGGGGAACCAATCTGTAAACTGGAACTGGGTGAGCCTGATGCCTGCACTATGACGTTGAGGTCAGGTGGAACTGCCAGGGGTTGCCTGTGTGGCGCTGACAATACCTGTGGCGGAGACTTGCCAGGAATCCCCACTTCACATAGTACATGTGAACCAGAGCCTTGGCCTAATAGATTCCCACGCTGAGATGTAACCGAATTTTCTGACAACTTCATTTCTTCTGAACTACGCTGGTATAAATGCCCTGGATGAAGAGATGAAACATCCCCTGTGGATGGCATGCCGAGCATTTGACCAGACATCGAACCCACTTCCGAACCAGACTGTCCGGTTTGTACGGCCGGTCTTGCTATTCCCATTTGAGAGGATAGGTCAAACCCAAACTATGCCATTGAAACCGTTTTTGTTAGGATGAAGTACTGACTTCTGCTGAGCCTGGAAGGTGGTTCCTGCTGCTGCCCAAGGTGAACCACCAGCTTGTTCAGCTAACTCATTCTGACAATTTAATCTCCTAACAGCTTCAACCATTTCTGGAGATGGCCTGTGTACATCAGCAGAATTCAAGCCAGAAGAAGATTGTGTCAGTGGTCTGCTTGGATTGCGGTCATGTACCAAGCCATTTATTTGCTTCAGCTTTTCAGCTAAGAAGGACAACGAATGCTGTGGTATGTCATTTTCTTCCACCCAACCAGGACCAAAGGCTAGTCCTTCAGGCAGGGCAGACTTCAATTTCCTAGAGGCAACCTTCCAAGCAACAGGCCCAAGATTTGAAGCATATCTTGCGAGGCTTCGTGCATAAGCATGCGGCTCCAAGTGAAGACCTACCTGCAAGAGCACCACACAAAGGCAATTTAGGTTCACTCTGGCTTTCAGCCAAAAGTAAAATTAAAGGAAAATAAACAAAAGAAAATTGGTGCTGTCTCCAACAGATCATGAAATTGAAACATCTCAAGGGAAGCAATCAGAAATGATCAAATGTGTAATTCTCATGTCCTTTAAAAAATAAAGAAAACACACACACAGAAGTTAACTCTGATTTCAATAAATAAGTTCACCGAAGCACAAACCGGCATTAACCGCTTCATATCTCCAAAGGCATTCCACAAATAAGATTGATCGCTGCTGGAAGTTGAAGCATGGAATTGCTTGTAGGTATCACGTCTATTCTCATCCACCGAAGAGAAATGTTTCTTTCCATATTTCATGTCCGCCCGTAGAATGGATGCTACAAACCACAAAGAAAAGAAAATGTTGAATTTCCAACAAGATAAAATTTGTGATATCTAAGGAGTAAATGTTTGAGCATGTCCAAATCCAATACCTGGAAACTCACTATTCCAATCAACCAACCAGTCAGATAAATTCTCACCATTCCGTGTGCGATAGGAAGTGCCAAATGCATCGTTAGCACGAAACCTATAAAATGCAGGTCCCTTTCTTAGATTGTAACCATTAGATCCAATTGCTTTCTCTTCCGCACTAGCAAGAGTTGCACCTGAGGAGAGCTCATGACCAACAGGATCAACAGGTGAACTCTCTAGAGGCTTTTTCAGGTCAACA
This sequence comes from Mitragyna speciosa, assembly GCA_024721245.1. Taxonomy (NCBI): domain Eukaryota; kingdom Viridiplantae; phylum Streptophyta; class Magnoliopsida; order Gentianales; family Rubiaceae; genus Mitragyna; species Mitragyna speciosa. Next base: position 24,054,239 of record CM045568.1, read on the forward strand.
GGTGAACTCTCAAGAGGCTTTTTCAGATTTTTGCTGGGGGGTCTGCCCCTTCGAACAACTTTGGGCTGTGGTTCACCATTATCACCTTCATTCCGCAGATTCTCAAAGTCCCGTTTTGCCAGCTCTTGTATGGACCGAGCCTATCATAGCCCAATATTTATTAAAAAAAGGTAGAACAAAGACGATAAAGTCATGAATTACTTGAAGACTAGGTCATACCTGCCGAAAGTAAATAGTATCAGGTGCATTGTACTGCATTGCATTTGAACATATCAACAACACATCAGCCTGCATGATCAAGTAGACCAAATTAACACAGAGTCCAACAAAAACACCCAAAAGTCCACTTTAACTTCAGAAACTATGAACCAAAAGCATCTTCACGAACTCACGGAATTTTCAAAATTCTTCCAATAATAGAGGTACCCACTAAAATGGTTCAATTCATCCACCAGTTTAAAAATAACCTTCAGAAATAAAGGAAACAGATGACTAACCTCACTGTACATCACCATAGACCAGAAAGGGACAAGGCACAATAAAAACCACATCCTAACTATTGCCACTAGAATACAGCCAGATTAGCCTATGCTGCCAAGATGTGAAGAGTGCTTAAAGAACGAAAGGAAAAGTGTTTCACTATATAAAGCAGAAGATGATAGTAGCTAAATTACGCATTCTTATCTTCAATAGCCCCAACTCATTCTCCTTTTCCTTCAATAAGACTCATGACACCTAATGGGTGGGCCACATGTGAAACAAGCTTAAGCCAACTGGCCACCTCCAAAACCCACTGCAGTCAAGTCTTCTGCATGAGAATTGCTTGCCAGCCCGATAAACAGAACACCATCATTCAAAGTGACAAAGATATAGCCTTCGTATTGCATAAGAATCTTCCCATGACAAAGATAATCTTTTTAACATCTTAAAAGATAAAAATCATGAACAAGATAAGATTCAGATAATCTACCCCAAGGTGCAGATTAAATAACTTCAAAACATGTTTTTGTGCACTGAGACATTACAGTGGAAATACATATATCCTCAGGTATACTAATTAGCATGAGATTAAAAACCCAGCTAATTGAATGGAGATATCTTCAGGTAAACAAGACCATATGAAGGTGGACGTCAGTTAAATTATCAGATGTGTCTTGATTTTGCATAACTAAATAACTACATAATGCTCCGAAATCAGATATAATAACCTCATTCCATCAAATGATCCATTGGGAACAAAAAGTGAGTCATTAAATCCTGGGGGGGAAAAAACTCATGGACATGCAAAGATCATAGGCAAAGACAAACTCTCGTTTTCCAAACAGCTGTTATACTATTTTTGAAACCATATCCAGTAACCATCCACCACTGATGTTTTGAAACTATATGTTATATCTGGCGAACTACAGCAAAAGTTGCCAAAAGCCAGGGCTCCAACACACAGTTGATGGTGCTCCCCAGGCATTCACCCGCAACAAAGAAAAAGTGAATAAAAAATAGCCGTAGATAATAGTCTGAGATGGTGTTAGAAAAGCTCCTAGTGGGTTGATTTGCACGAATTAAATAAGCATTCTTTTTTTCCTACAGATAGATAATTCTGCATCTTCAATCAAAAGCAGCTTAAAGTAATAATTGCAAGAATTAGATGTTGAATGTCCAAGCACAGATAAATCAGAACCAACCTCCAGCTCCTCCAAGTTTGAATAACCTCCAGCATCAAGTTTTTTCCTTACAGTCCCAAAATCCATTGGATGTTCAATAATTTCATGATAATCCGGAAGCTGCAAAGAAACAATTTTGACATCAGTGCATCATTTTGACAGTGAATGAAAATGAAGCACCACAACTACAACTAAGTCATTACAACATAAGCACCTCATTTGGATCCACAGGCTCCGAGAATACTCCATAAGTGTCCTTCCTACAAGCCAATAGACCACGAATAAGCTTACCATTGAAAGCAAAAATTCAACAGTACAAGGGAATGAGCTAAAAGAAAAAGAAAAATACTACACACTTTTGGAGTCTGTCAAGGACAAACACCACCATCTTTTTATCTGGCAAAGGTGTTGTGGGTCCAGAGCCCAGAGGTGACCCTGTCCACAAATTAAATGACCAGAATTAGATTTAAAAAGAAAAGGAACAATTATTGTCTGTTGGGAAATTCCCAACAACATTATTCCCCAAAGAGATGAATGGTTTTGACTTGAACGAACCATGTACAGTGTCCGTCGCTTTCAAAGCCCTTTCCCCCTGCAAAATTAACCCAAAACCCAAATGTTAAGACTCAAATCAAGTAAGCTTACAAAGACGCATTAACCATTAAAGCAACAATAAAAAGGATCATGAAGAAGCAGCTAGAAAAGCAACAGCAGATTACAACAGATGAAAATATACTGCTCCTTCTACTACTATTAATGTCAATAATCAGAAAAGACAAATCCCAACTTTTTAAAGAACATGACGCTGAGCAAAAATATCAGTAGGTGGGTGGTCTACAGATGTTAAAACCGATTACATAAAACAGCATGTAGAATAAAATATTAATAGTCGAAAGATTAAAATTTTACAAGCTTAGCCGGGGTGAGAAAAAAAAAAGAAAAAGAAAAAGAAAGATCCAGAAACCCAAAATTTTCCTACTACTAGAAAAGAAGGTAAGTATTAATTTAAGCAAGCAGATAAAATAAATACGGGCTTCTACTGCATAAGTACATATTTGTAAAGCTTGACCGAGTCAAAACCCCACCTCAGAGTTCAGATCTTAAAAGTCATTTATCCACCAAAAAACAGTTTTTTCAAAAAGGAAAAAACATAAAAAGGTTGAATTACGCGCGAAATCCCAAAAGATATTAATCACATCTAGACCCAGAAACCTCAAAATCTTCGAACAAAGAAAGCCGAAACAAGGAAGCCGCACTTTTTCCAATTTTCCAAAAATAGAAAAGCATCGACTCCCGATTTGAATTTTCAAAAAAAAAAAAAAATCCAAATAAAAGTTATATACCACCATCATCATCCTCTCCCCGCAAAGAGAAAAAATGCATACATTTACACAAAATAATTTATACATGCATATACGTATGTATAGGTATAAGAAGGGGGGAAAAGAAGAATGTCAAGAAAGCAAAAGAAGGAATTCCCAAAATTGAGGACCTGATCGAGAACGACGTCGTTAGATCTACGATCAACGGCATTGATATTACGTTTCTTGGGGGAGGTTTCATGATCCTCGGGCTCGTGGGCGCCGGAATCAGAAGCGGAGGGGGAATTATGAGACGGAGAATTCTGAAAATGGGGTGGGGTGGATTGGGGCAAACGCACAACAAGCTTGACTTTCTTCTGTTGCCTTTCGTCATCGTCGTCTTCGTAGTCGTCGGTGATGAATTCGGAGGAGGGGGAATTGTAATTGGTAGGGTTCCGGCGAGTGGATCGTCGGGTGGGGGCGGAATTGTAATTGGAAGGGGGGTGGTGGGCAGGGGGAGGGGTTAGGGTTTTTTGTTCTTGAAGTTGTTGACGTTTTTGGAGATCTAAAAGAGAGGGTCGGCCCTTCTTCTTCTTCCGCTTCATCTTTATTAATTTGGCCGGTGGTTCCGCCGGTGGTGGTGGTGGTGGAGGTGGTGCACTTGTTGTTGTTATAGTAGTTGTAGCTGTTTTTGGTATTGGTGTTGCTTTTCTTTTTGTTGTCGTTGCCGCAGCCTTACCCATACTAACTATTTCTTTTGCACTCCCTCTTTCTTTTCTTTTATATACTTAGTGCTCCTTCTTTTTGTTTTGCTTCCTCTATAGTAATTTTCATAATGGAAAATTGCCAGGATAGTCCCTCACATTTTTCAAATATTTTATTTTGCTCTCTTAGATTTCAAATGTAGTGATTTGGTCCCTTATATTTTTATTTGTAACATGTTTGTCACGAGATTTATATCGTGTCAACCCGTGTACAAAATAGTATGTGTGAATTAGAGACTGATCGATCATTCGAATTGCCAATGAATTGAATTATTCAAACTTGGGTAATTTATAACTCGATCTGATTTGACTTTGATTGAGTTCTCATTGAAATTATGATACAAGAGTATGTAATCAAGTTGAAATTTTTTGAATATTTATATATTTGTCTCGTAAGCTTGTTAAATTAGCTAAATTGAATAATTTTTTTTTTAATATTTATTTTGTCAAGTATCATTATTAGATGCCCATTTTTAGCTCAAAATTGTCAACGAGAAGTTCAATTTTCATCTAACCTCAAGCTCGATAGACCATTTATTGGCAACTTAATTTGATTGCAACTCTAATTACAAATTTTTTAAATCAACATATAGTATAGGCAGAAAAGCAAGCACGCCAACAGTTTTCCTTTCTCATTATGAAAGTGCTTCTACTTAAACCAAACTGGGGATAAGTTTCCCAATTTTAACATGTCCACTGCTACTTTTCAAGATTGTGGAGAAAATGTCTATAAATGGAATTTTGGGATCACATCACTACATATTTTTTTTTAATATATTTTCAGCCACTATTAAATTGTTTTATTTTTAACACGAGAGACTAAAAAGAATGATGCTAGAAATGTGATGATTATCTTATCTCCCTATTATACTTTCTAATGGGAAATTTTGGGATTTCATTTCATTATTCACTTTCTTTCTTTCTTTTCCATGTGCTTCTGCCAAAATTTTTATTTATTATTATATTATCTTTCCTTACGTGGTTTATTTTGTTTTCGCCACGGTTGTAATGTCAAACAGTAAAGTAAAGCGGTGTAAGGGGAGGGGCAGTTCTTTACTTGTCGTTTTGGGAGCAACTTCTTTTTTGTTTGGTTGCTGAGAGGATGGTGATCTAGCTCTGCAGTGCAAACGCGCTTCTATGTAGCTCGTGGATTGTGTGAGTCTATGACGAAGCCAGTCAGTCAAAATTCCAAGGCAACTGGTTCTGCGGATGTGGGCTCCAGATAGGATTTTGGCTAACTATGATACATCCCTCTTGTTACATTAACTGTCTAAGCTATCAAAGGTCTGATTCAAATTCTAATTAATTTAGAAAAATATATTAGAAATCACGCCTCAAATTATATGTAACAAATACTTAGAAGTCATATCTCCAATTTGCGTGAGACAAAAACTTATGCCCAACAATGGTAGCTTTATTCAAAAGAGAAATTGTTCAGTCTCCACTTTGTCTTAGATGTGGAGAGCATGACGAAACTTTGGAACACTGCTTCTTTGAATGCCACTACTCCAAACTGACTTGGCGCATTTCACAGTTAGGGCTAGATTTTGATCAAGGCCAAGAAGCAATCTTTCACCGACTGGGCGATATGTTGGTTCCATGAGGTGCAGGATAATCATCTTCTTGTTCTTTGTCTTCTCATCTTTTGGAACATCTGGTTATCTCGCAATCAAACTGTTTGGCATGATATTCAGTTTTGCCCCCTAAAAGTCATTCAAAACACAAATTTGATGCTTAATCTACTTCTGCCTATTCATCAGATCACCTCTCTCAACTCTTATCCACAACCTTCATCTACTACCTCATCAATAACCACTTCACATCCTCACAAACAAACTATCACCATTCAGATTGATGGTTCTTTCAAATCAAACTCAGGACATGCAGCTATGGGTTATGTCTTTCTCGATCCTCATTCCATGCAAATTCTGTCATTTGCCTCAAAGATTGATGCTGCATCCAGTCTACAAGCAGAAGCATTGGCTTGCTTATATGCCATCCGTAAGGCAGCTGCTTATGGGGCTTTACTCATATATTGGTTCTAACGGACTGCTTACAACTTGTTACTGGTGTTAGGGATGTTCACACAGTTCCCTTTCCCCTAAAGTTTTTATTCTTAGATTTAGTCTCCCTCCTTAGTATGTTTACTTACTGCAATCTCTTAAAAGTTCCTAGTGCCCAGGTTCAGCAAGCTCACCAACTTGCCATTTCCTGTAATGCTGTATAACTTTTATATTGCAATATATATTGCATGTGGTTATCAAAAAAAAAAAAAACATAAACTCTCGACAAAAGGCAGGATGTAGAAAGGGAAACTGATTACAGCAATTATTATGCTCTGGTTTAATTTAAGGACGAAAATAATAAGAATATTGGGGCATTTATTTTATTGCCCTCTTTTTAGTTTTGCTGAAATTTAATATTTTATAGAGAGAGTGCTATTTCAAATTTGCGACTCAACAGATCCTTAGATATAATTTAAAACCGGCATTTGTAAAAATTGTTTATGATGAACCGTATATGCAAATATGGATTCAGATTTAGGTACAAGGAAATTCAGATCAGACAAGTTCAAAAAGTTGACCCGAGATGGAGGCTACTTCAAATATGAACCTGCGACCAAATTATCCAGAAAATGGCCAAAATTAATTATCAAATTCAAAACGCCGGGTAGGGTACGGGGACTTAAAAATAGTTATCTTTGGTTACTTCTTGTACTGGGGCCATTGACCTTGGGTTGAAGCCTTGAATTCATAATTAAAGGATAAAGCTAGAGATAAAAGATAAATAAATAAATCACGTGGATCGATGACGTGGCAAAAAAATAAATTTTTTTTGTTGTTGCCTTTGTATTGGTTTGTTGGGCCCCAAAGAGCCGGGAAATTTTGGGGGGTTTGTATATATTGCATTATCCCAAACAAGACCTTCCTCCCGTGTTCATCACAAACCCTAGATTAGGCCTTGCTAATTAAATAAAAAAAAAAACTAAATCGCAAGCTCTTAATTCGTATTCTGACCGCTGCTAAATTGCTGCAGGTAAAAGCTTCCCATTCAACGGTTAATTTTCACCCATTTTTGTCATTCATCATTTGTTGTTTATTTATATAAAAATGTATTGATTGTTTTCAGAAAAATCACCATGAAAGGAGGTAATTCCAAGGCTGATTCCAGAAATTCAGACGGCAAGTGAGTCCTCTCTCTCTCTCTCTACATGTATATATATATATGTATGTGATTTTTTTCCTTTTAATTTGTTTAGTTTTCTGCTAATTTTGATCGACTCCATAGGCTTATTTTGTTCTGATAGGCTTAACACAAGTATTGAGTATAATTATTATTTCGATGCATTTGCGGTGGTATTCTTATTTATATTTGTGGTTGCTGGATTATGGGTTCTGGGGGGTGAAAGGCTTGGTGTGAGAAAGAGGAAGCAAAAAAGGGAAAAGAAGGCTAAGGATCCTAACAAGCCCAAGAGGCCTCCTAGTGCCTTTTTCGTTTTTATGTAAGTCCCTCTCCTTTCCTCTTCCTCTTTAAAAATTTTTTTTTTTTGTTTAAGTTAAAATTAATTAATTAATTAATTTATTTTGTTTTGGATGAATTTTATTTCTATTGGATTTTTTTAATGAGTTTACTGCTGGGATTTGTGAATGGGTTCACAGGGAAGAGTTCAGAAAGCAATTCAAGGAAGAAAATCCTAACAACAAATCTGTTGCTGTTGTGAGTATTTCTCTGTGTTTTATGGTGTAAACTCTTTTCTCTTTTTTCCTGGGGTAAACTTTTAACGCCTTACGAGGTTTGGGATCTATTGGAGCCATATAGGTTGGTAAAGCTGGTGGAGATAAATGGAAGTCCTTCACTGATGAGGTAATCAGCTTGATATTAAGCTTCTTCTTTTTTCCCACTGGTGAAAATTTAAAATTAGAAGTACTTCATTTGTATTTCCCGATTTGATTGCTGTACTCTAGTTTTGTAATCTGATTATATTACGGAAATTTAGGAAAGAGCTCCCTATGTAGCCAAGGCAGAGAAGCGAAAGGAGGAATATGAACGACAAATGCAGGCATACAACAGGAGATTGGTAAGCAACTTTTATTGCTGATTTGACGGTTCCATTGATTTTGGTTTTTAATCTGTAATGGCTTGAATGATGGTGCTTTTTGATTGAAAATTAGGAGGGTGGTCACGGGGAAGAGGAGTCTGATAAGTCAAAGTCAGAGGTTAATGATGAGGATGAAGATGGCGGCAGTGGGGAGGTTTGTTCTAGTTATCTCTATGGTTTAAATTTTGATTGGGATGCTTCTGAATGCACTGATCGATAGTAATCTGTTCTGTCACTTTATAGGAGGATGAAGATGATGATGAATGATCTTTGTCATGGTGGATGATGGCACTTGCATCAGGCTAATTTGGTATTCAAATGCTGATTGAATTCTTATCATTCTTAGGACATTTTGGATGATTTTCTAGTGGTGGATTTGTGGCCCTCGTGCCTCCCCATTTAGTGATTTTCAAGTGGAGTAGTTTAATTTATGGACATTCTACACTGTAACTGCTTTAAACATCTGCGGACTAATTATTCCTTTACTCTTTTAGTTTTGAGAAGGGCACGAGTACTTTTGATGTTTGCTTTTTGTTCTGTTTTACTTGAAATGATATTATTTCCCAATGTTAGTTATGAATTTCGCCATTAATGTAGATGTGGCGGATACAGATTTCTATATGTTTGTCACTTATTGCTACCTGATTTTTGAAGAGTACGGTTTGTTCCTACTGAAAATGTGAATGGATAGCCCCATGGCTCATCCCTTAAGTCAGCAATTGCCTTTTGGGTTGAGTCGTGGAATTGGTTTAGGTCTCTCCCCTTCCCCCTGTAGGCCTTGTGCCGAATAAATTCAAAAAAAGTTTGTCCCACATCGGACTACTGCGTGCGTAGTGTTTAGTACTTAAGCCCCATGGCTCATCCCTTAAGTCAGCAATTGCCTTTTGGGTTGAGTCGTGGAATTGGTTTAGGTCTCTCCCCTTCCCCCTGTAGGCCTTGTGCCGAATAAATTCAAAAAAAAAGAAAATGTGAATGGATAGCGGACACTAGCAACATCACCCAGCCCTGATACAATCGTCATGCTGCACCTGAGGATTACAAATTAGACAATAATACTATTCCGGATTCAGTTTTATCTATGCTCTTAGGTGAATCGATTACCGATATATCGAACTTGAAAAGAAATTAGATTAAGTAAAAGCTGATAGCTAACGTTACGATTACCTAACAAACAATGATATGAAGCAGAGACGCGGGATGTGGCCTTTCGTTTAGACCCAAAATGAGCATCAAGAATGTCAACTGACCCTCCTATTCGGGCTAAAGGATGGAAGGAAGATGAAATCCTTCCAAATCATTTCTTTTTCTTACCATTTTGACTCCCAAACGATAGAAAAAGTGTAGTATCCTTCCAAATCCTCTCTTTTCCATTCATTTCCTCTTACGCAAACTAGCGGTTAGGAAATGACCCCCAGTGCAACAGTTGCAACCCAGTCTGCTAGCAAGTAAGCTGACCAAGTGAGGAATCTGACCCCTGTCTTCTTGGCCATATACTTCAGCTTTATATCATACAAAGAACCAATGGTTGAATAAGAACAAAGAAGACGGCCTACATGAGTTGTTAATCTAGTTTATAAATAAATGGGCATTCATGAGTTGTTAAAATTTTACTTGTTCTTTGTAAACTTGTTCTGTGCACCATAGAAGTGTCACATGTACTTCCTCTGCTTTCCCATTACGATGACACACACTTGAAAGATGAGGGTGAAGAGAATTAGCAATTGAACTTCCCATTTTTTCCATACTTTTTTCATGTTGTGTGGAATACACCGAAGAGCCTCCTCTTACGATGCATATAAACCAACCCGAATTGGTAAATGCAAATGTAAAAGTTCTTTTTTTTTTTATTTTTATCCATTTTGGGAAAAAGAGAGAAATATGCGGTAACAGACTAACTTAAGAAGCAATTATTTATCAGAGATACCTGACAAGAATATCCGGGTTCTAGTTTCAGAATAATACTATAGAAGATTACTTGTGGGAAATTGGCAGCAAGTTTTGTTCAGAAATTAGGTTTAGGTGCAACTGACCGTGAGCAAATAAATATGGGGGGAAACTGGAAAGAAAGTGTAGTTCTACCCAACAAACAAAACAAAGGGTTGACAATAACGCCTCCCTGTTTTTGGTTGTGTGTGAGAGAGTCTGGGTTTCGATAGTAGTATCTTCAATTATAGTAATATGTTCCCCGGGTCACAATATTTGTCATTTTTCCAGCACGCCATGGCCTACACACTTGACTGACTACAATGTTTTTGCTTTTCTCTAGGTGGATGTGAAAATTCAAATGAGCATCATCTGTACAGGAACTAAAATGTAATTCTCTACTGTTATAGCAAACATTGCTGTATCACTATTAATTTTCTTCCTTCTGTGCAAAAATCCCAAGCAACGAGAGTGGCAGATAACATTACATCGGCTATTAGTATTGGTATATTATTTCGTTGTCTTTTTTTTTTTTTTTTTTTTGAAGAGTTAATACCATTGGAGTACATAATAAATGTTACTCTAGTTTAACACAATCAGGATCAAAAGGAATTACAGTTCTTTTTTTTCACTAACTTATCCAACTAGCTTTTGCAAATTCTCAGATACCCACAAAAAGTCATCCGTCGTCATGAATCAGTCACATTTGTTACTTGGGTTCATTTACTAGTTTTGTTCTGCAGAGATAAAGTCTGCAAAATGGCTATACAGATTACTAACGGTTGCCTGGCTTTGCCAACTTCCCAAGCCCCAGCCATAAAAGCAAAAGGGAAACGAATAAAAAAACACCTTCTACCCGATACTGAATCCCCTGAAGCACATTACCACCAATTGGATTTCAGTGTTGCCCAAAAATCAGCCCTCCCTGCATTAGTTAATAGCAGCTGTTAAGTTCTCTACTAGCACAGGGAAGTAATTTCCACTCCGCATTAAAAACATGTTTGTTTTAGCGTTCATTTGACAAATGGAATAGAATCCGCCAAAAGTTAAGCTATCAGAGCTATCTGCTATCATACGAGAGGACGAAGTTCTAGCGTGACCCTTTCATCTCTTGTCAAAACCCATCAGCTATAGATTTGTACAATCACGGCAAATCAAGATTACTTGCACTTAGTGAATGAAAGCTGCAGCACAGATCATTTTGCACAAGGTTATTTCCCGCACCCCAGATCAAACCATGCAGTTCAATTTTTCTTCTTCAGAGAAACAGAAATTGCCTACATGATTTCAAACACCTATCCAAGGACAGCCCCAACTGCCGATATGTGTTTGCAAAACCAGTCCAGACGATATCCTCTGCAATGTTGATGTCACAAGCAATAATATATTCACCAGAAAATCACTTCGTGTATCAACGTTAGCTTTCTGGAGTGGACAGCAGACCCCTCTTTGGCAGTCTCATCTGTAATATGAGACGAAAATGTTATCTTGGCCATAAAATGCCATAAAATATGCAAAAATGAATTCCTTACCTTTGATTTAGAAGTCCTCCAGCCTCCCATATTTTGTTGTTTTGGGAGGTATGCAAATTTCTCAATGGCCTTTAACTCTGCTCTTTCGCTTGTGCACGAGCCAATAGATGGAGATAAATCCTAGTATAAAATAGGTATAATAAGTAAATGGGTGGAGACCAAATGTAAGCAAAATACAATTTTTCAGAAAAGAAAAACTAGTACACTTGTACATGATGATCATTAGATCATCCAAGACACAAAATACTATAGAAATAATTTTGGAAAATTAATGAATCATAATGATTATGCATACCAGCAAAAGTCTAGCACCACTACCAGATAGGTAGGTCCCACATTATGTCTGCAATCTCAAGTACTAAAAATTCTTCTTTAGCAATATTAAAATTGCAGAGAACAACATAAAAGAATCTAAAAATGAACCCAATGTAAGAAGCCAAACTAATTAAACTTAAAAGTCCTGAATACTCTAAATTTTGAATTAAAAGATTCGGTACCAAAATATAAAGCAATTTAATCAACTTCATTTATTTGTGCAGCAAAACCAAGCACCGATTTTTTATTGTTAGAGACTTCTAAAATAGTTGTGAATCCACTGCCATGTTTCTAGAAAATTTATCTTCCTAAAAAACCTAAACAATGACTGCTATGCAGTATCTTATAATCTTGCCCTCGATCTCATTTTCAAATTGATTGGACATCAAAAATCAGATACTTGATACAATTTAGATCCACCTTTGAATATCTACCATATTTCCACCTGTTTGAGTTAGCAATTATGCATGTGTTAAAATAAAATAAACAACTGGATACATGTACATCCAGATCAACACTGTATGTTAATCAAAAGATTTATGTTGCCTTTGGAAAAAAAGAAAACATAGCATTTCTGGGTGAGAAATTTACCTCAGTATTTGATGTTGGAGGTACTTTAATCTCTAGAAGCTCAGAAAACAACAATATCTGTACAGCAGACAACATCAAACAATGAGAGCAACAAACGAGAGATCATGAAAATGTTTTTCTGCCACCACAAATAAAAGATGACAAGTTTTTAAGACCTTGTTTTGTAAACAGACATTCAATGCATCTGTTGCCATGACCTGCACACCAAGACAAGTTGTGGAATCAGAACAGAATGGGCAGAAAATTGTGTTGAATACACAACCATCTGCTTTGCACCAAATGCCCTGTACTGATCCTCCTGGAACAGCTTCATTGTTTCTTGCAAAGAGCTGTTGATCAACTGACAAAATATCAGCTATTAGTACTGGTATACTTGCAGAACATAAATCTGGATTCTCCAATTTCTCATTCCGAAGAGATCTCAAGTGAACTTTGGAAGAAGAAGTTAGGATGCAAGCAACATATAGATTATTTTCGGGAAGGCCCAACGGACTTTTACAAACTGAGCAAAAGATTTGCAGTAACTTGTCCATCACAAGACCAGAAGGCACACATGATGTTCCAGCACCATTAAATGATGATGGTTGATCAAATTCATTGTCTTCCTTGTTTGAATTGCTTATCTGAGAACCAATTCCATTTCTTTTTTCTGCATCTGCTTTTGTTATTGAGCTTGCCATGAAACTGACAGAATCAGGAGTTTTGGCAACAGAAGAGCCAGATTGTTCTTTCTGCAGACAGTCAGATGATGAACGCAAGGATTTTCTCCTCTTACGGGAAAATGAATTGACACTCAAATTGTATGGTGACTCTGTTTCTGGTACTACTACATTCTGTCTGTCATTATTAGTTCTTTCAGGAGTGGCCAACAAACATGCAGATTTAAAAGCCAAACTTGAATTCACTAAAGACACAGAACTGCAGGAAAACTGATCTGGAATCTCACTGTACAATGGGACAACCGTCAAACTGGAGTCATCATTTTTTGAAATGAGTTCAGAAGTTGCTATAGGACTACTACCAAACACACCAGGGGTTTCCCTAACAATTGCTAAATCAGGATGACAAGGGGATAGCATCATTGATGCACTCATGGACAACCTGCATAAAGCTAAATACCATTAGCATAAATTTTTAATATTTACTCGTTATTCCAAATAAGGTTACATGGAAAGAGTAAAATCTATCTGATTATAAGGAATACATATCGCCCAACCATGAAGAAAAGAGGAATTACAAATCTGCTGTCTATTATGAACAATGGCACACAAATTCTTGATTTTGGTTCTACTAATGTATTGACAGAAACTTTTGTGTACCATTACCGACATTTTGTATAATAAGACAATTCATCATGACCATGCAAGAGTAAAGAACCCCATAAAACAATCAAAACCAGATGTCATCTAGTTGCAAAGAGTATAATAAGAATTGGTGTCATGTTAAGGTGTTTCATATTTCACCTGAAGTCTTTCTGAGTGTCACACTCCAGGTCAATGTACTCTCTGCAGCAACTAATGTCTCTCTCATTTGTTGATAGCAATCCTTTCACATCAGATATCTTTTGGCTAAGTTTGTATTTCATTCCACAGTTTACAGATTGGTACAAGGAAGAAGCATTTTCAGATGCCAAGCAATGACTAGATATTTTCTGCCCAGATCTCTTTGACCGGCTTTCTTTCTGATACTTTGTTGTAGTAATCTCCGAGTTCTTAACCGTGGAAGTAATATCTTCAACCTCAAGATCAGAAATTTCTGGAGCCTTAGCTGCCTTGCCAACACGATCCTGCACAAATTAAGATTCAGTCATCACAAATAAACTTATGTTTGTATCCTCAATCTCAAAAGTATTTCACCTTGACATCTCTGAAAAATGATTGTAACTCCTCCAAGGAAATTTTGAAGTTGTCATACTGTCTGATTGATTTCCTAAACCACTTTGAAATATATGCTCTGTTCCTTTCTTCACAGAAGCGCTCATCTGATCACCGAACCATAGAGATAATGAGAATCAAAGAACCATAAAATAAAATAACCATAAGGAAATGATAAAATGAGGAAGAGAGCATGAGAAGATTTAGCCCCAATTGACAATTTTTAAGTACTAAAAAAGAATGCAAATACAAGTATTATATTCAAAGGCAAAGCTATAAGAAGAAAAGTCAACTTCCATAATCAGTACCATGAAAACGATCTAAAGTGACTGGAATCCAAAGTGTTCAAAATTTTATAGCAAATTGTATCTTTAAGCGTCACTAGTAATAGTCACTAATGAGATATTAACTATCACTTTTCCTATTTGACAAATGTCTCCCCAGACCAGACACCATATTCAATAATAAAATTGTAAAGCTGATATATAAACAATTGTATGGTATGCATAGTTGTGCCAGGTATTTAAAATGGGGGGAAAATTTCTCTCAGTTCTGCAAAAAAAGAAAAAAAATTCAATCACTTTACCATTTAATTACCAAAACGTTTACAAATATAACACATAACAGCTTTCGTAATGGAAAAAACAAGATTTTCTGCGAAGATGTTAAGTTGTTAACTTTATTAAGAGGCACCAGGAGGTTGCTACCCTTTGTATACAAGGCGAGCCCTATCAACATACACATACCTAATAAATATAACAAAAGAAAAACATAAGTACCTAATAAGATGATGGCTCCATAGTCATATCTGTGTCGTATGCAACGACCTACAAAATGAAGTAAGTCCAACTTAGAATTTATAAATATGACCTTTAACACCTTTAACACTAGAGCCAAGTGGCACAGCAGAACTATGAAAAGACATTAATCATAACAAGGGCAGCAGGAAGAACAAAACTAATTAACCATGCACATTATGATTTGTATTCTTCAATAATAGATGGAACTACAGATTTCACATTTTTCCTACAAGATATATTATCTGTCATAGTATTACATGCTAATAGTAATGGAATACCTGTAGCCTGGTTAAGGGCTCGGAAAGCTTGATTACAGTACCACTCATTTCCACTTAGGAGGTTCTTGGACAACCTATGCATGTCGTTGAATTTCTTCTTTTGTGCAACTTGAATGTCATGTCTGATAATCACCAAGATAGGACTCGTTCAGAAAAATTAAGACTCATTCAGGAAAATTAAGTATAAATTCACTAATCAATATGAAAGAAGATAAGCCTTACATGTTTGGAAAGGGAATACCCACAATTATCTGAGCTGGTTAAGAAATAATTCGTGAACAAGAAAATATATGCACAGGATCAGATTACTCTAGTAGCATTTAGGAACCCTTTTGTAATGAACTCTAGACAGGAAAGGATACAACAACTCGAGCATTGTCATCAGAGAAGTCAATACCTTCAGATATCTGCACAAGTTAGGTAAATCTATACAGTTAATAAATGGCTAAAATTCGCTCATTAGTAAAATCAATTAGGAGGTGCGTTATATGATTTTGATGGAACATTGTCAGTTAAGTCCAGGGATGCAGAGTTCAAGACAAGCCCGAGAAGTTTACACACCTGCATTGAGCTTCTATTCATTCAGGATAAAGTCTGTTAACATGCATATTGGTTTCTCTATCGATGGACAATAAAAAGCCTCAAATCTTATGGAATCCATTATAGAAAAAATTTCCTATTAATTCTCTTTTCAACCAGCGTACACAATTCTCCAACTACTTAAGCATTCTAACCTTAAGACAAACCATAAACAATCAACAAAAGGCTACAATATTACCTGCATTTACAAAGAAGTCACTTCACCCTATCACTGACAAAATTGAGTGACAACACTAAAAGGATATGTTAAATCTAACATACGAACGAAAGTAGAAAGTTAACACTGGATGACAAATCAGTATGTTGGCAATATTAACACAGAAGGGCACTTTTTAACTATATGAGACACACAGGAGTAACCCTAACTTAACAGAGAATACCATCTTTTTAAATTTAAATTGCAACAAAATTTGGAGTATTGCCATTCGTGGAAAATGTGAACGCTTAGAATTTTTTACATGGAAGTTTACTAGAAGTGGCAATATAAAATAGGTCCAAACAAGTATATGCTACAATTTAGCATACTAAACTTATCCCAAAACGGTAGAGAGGAACAAGGCTGTACAAGTTTTAACTCCAGTTTCATGGAAAGAGGGGAAATATCACCTTATTCATGGTTTTCTCCAGAATCACAGTTATGTGTGTGTGTGTAAGATGCACACATTGTATAAGTAGTATATATGAGTTAAGATAAAACTGGAGATGAGTTCAGCATGACAGACCTTTCCTCGGCAAACGGCAAGAAAAGCAGCT
This sequence comes from Mitragyna speciosa, assembly GCA_024721245.1. Taxonomy (NCBI): domain Eukaryota; kingdom Viridiplantae; phylum Streptophyta; class Magnoliopsida; order Gentianales; family Rubiaceae; genus Mitragyna; species Mitragyna speciosa. Next base: position 24,070,730 of record CM045568.1, read on the forward strand.
CCTTCTCTCTTAGCAGTCTCTGAGGTTTCTGTTCTCTCACTGTTAATAACATCCGACTTCTTACCTCTTCTCTTTCTTCCAGTTACAGGTTTATTTTTCTGACGAATCGAATTGTAATAACTCTCCAAAACTGGTTCAAGGCCATCCTGACTACCCCCTCTTGGCTCTAAAGGGAAAAGCAAATTTGAAGGGGGAATAAACATGATAACATATATGTCAATATTCTTTCTTTACCAAAATGGAAGTCAAAGTCAATTCAACTCCAGCTCCAAAATTTAAAAGGGTAACTAAAAAAGAATGTCCCAGGAGTGACTGAATAATTAGCCACTTATCGATGTTCAAGGAGTAGAACTCAAAATCTTACCAATGAAAAGAGATTTCTGTGCATTTAACTTAGACCATTGACCAGTTTCTTGCCAGCGATTGCATAATTTTTCCATCAGCTTATAGCTAGGAAAGAATACCAGACAACCACCAGGAACAATTTTGCATATTTCTTCCAGAGAGGTGCCAAGTGCATCCTTCATGAAAATAATAGCATCTCATTCACATATTAGAGATGAAAGATGATTCTCAACACGCAAATACAAGCTCTAGTATCAGATTTTACCTGGAAAGCATATGTATCTGCTGTCCTGTAGCTCGCATTTAGTGGATAATCCCGTGGACCCCTGGAAATTACACCTGCCCATAGCTGCAGCAAAGAGATGAAAAGGCAACTATTATTTCGAAAGAACAAACTTCAACCAAGAAGGCAAAAGACATTGCATGGAGTACTTGCTTGTGACTCGGTTTCTATGACATGTGGAGCTTCCAGACAAGTTCCGAACTGAATGCCAAGTTCAGATGAAAAGGAGTTCGTAGGTGATAGAGTCCTGTAAAAAATTATCAATATGACAGAAGAAAAAGATTTGAAGCAATAAGTGATGCTTTTAGAGGGGGAAAGAATTTCAAACTCAGATGTTACGGACAAATGAAACTCTTTATGGTGGAAGGATTAAAACTATCACAAAAAATCTTTCCTCTGAGTTAGAAGGATAAAATCAGCTTGATTAGATGTGCCACCATTTTTAGGGGTAATCATCAATATGTTACAAGAATAAACAATGAATAAATACAGTCACAATGTTAGAACCCTTAGAAGTTGGACATCAACTCATGAAAATTGGTGCTGCACCAATAGCTAAGTGATTTTTAAGACAACTGGAATAGAGCAAAGTCCTTTAACTAGGTAAGTTAGATTGAGCCTAGCAGCAGTTGCCCTGAGAAGTAATTGAACTTACTATTAACTGTGCTTACCCTGATGTTAAAATCACTGCTAGAGACATATCGGCAATGCCTCTGAAAACTACAGCTGGATTCAAGCACCATAGACTAAAAGAATGTGTCCAACCACCTGCAGAACTTACTGTGTCGCACCACAGAAAATGGTCAATGTCATCAGAAATAGCCATCACAAAGAAGCAGTCACTTCTATCTAATCATTTTGGATTTCTCATTAAGGTCTCAGTAGATTGACTTGCCCTAGAAAAAAGAAGTCTTAGTAGATTTCTAACATGTACAAATAGACCTAAATCTCTCTCATATCCAGAACATAAGTATACTGCCAATGTTTTGACTTATCTACAAGTTAACAGACATAACGAAAAGTAAGGGATGAAAAAGAAAGTAGCTTACAGTTGAGTGTTGCTTTGTTAAGAAATCTATGTCTATACTAAACTACCCAACTCCATGGGAACTCATAAGCAATATCAGCATAGCTTGAAACAGGCAAGAAAAAACTAAATGTATCACCATAATGTACCCGTGTTATTATTTTGACCACTCAGCTCTTAAAAAGTAAAATATTCAAGTTCTTCCTCAAATTTAGACACCAGTTACCTTGTTGCTATTCAAACAGTTGAGTAGCAAATCTATACAATGAAGACAGTTACTGGACATTTAGGCTTTTTGCCATTTTGCAACTTCATGTGGTAATGCACAGCAAATTTATCTATCCGGTCACTATTATTTCCCTTCATGCTCAAAATTTGGGTACCAGGAACAAAAAGAACTGAAGATAAATGCACTGGAAGAACACCAAGGCAAAAGAAGTGTAACAGCAATTTCACTTGTATTGCTAAACATGCAAACCCATGTTACTGTAGGGGAAAAAATCCTAACCCTTGAAAATAAAATAAGAGAATGAAATTAACTGCTTACCACCATCTTTTTTGACGTATCTTTGTATTGCAATGAGATAATCATTTACATGAAGCCCATTTCCAGAAAAAAAATAACTAAATGAAGAAAACAATCCTGAAACAAAGACGATAGAAGATCAGAAAGTACATTTCCAGAAAAAAAAAAACTAAATGAAGAAAACAACCCTGAAACAAAGACAATACAAGATCAGAAAGTATCATCAGTACGTACGATAAGATCTGTCTAATGAAGATTGTTGTATACCTTCCAATGTTGTTGCTGATATGCCACTTAAACAAGCCAATGTAGGTTCAGCATCAGAAGCAGCTTTAATAGCCTATAGGAAAATACAACAGAGGATGTACCATACCCAGGCATGATGAAAATGAGAGGAATAAGAATTATGAAAACTATTGCAAAGACACTTAGATTGCAGAACTTACAAAATAGAACTACAAAAATTCTAAAAGAAATTACCTTGGTTGCACATTCTTGCAATACTGGGAAGCACTTTTGTGTTATATTAGCTTCTTCTAGCTCCATTAAAGCTTTATCCCCAGTCCAACTAAAATTATAGATTAATGGAAAAATATGAGAACTTTTGTTAGGAAAAAGAGCAGAGCAGATTTGATTTAATAAACATTTCATTATTTATGTTCACTCGGTTAACAATGTGTAGTTCAAGGTTCAATATGTCCAGTTTATCACCATGTTGACCAAATTCCATGCTTGGTAATTTTCAAACAAATTAAATGAAGCGGGTTGTAGGGTAGAAGAAAAGAATATCATTACTATTTTGAAAAGAACTAGAAGGAGAATTAATATACATAATCACTACTTTATTCAAAACATAAGATGAACATAACAGACCAAGAAAAATAACGTTGAAATTCGCGCTTCTCTAAAGTACTTTTCCTGTGATCAATCCAACTCAAGATGTCCTGTGACAGAAGAAAAATTATGTACGACTGTTAATAAAATTTGCACCTCAAATTCAAAAGTAAGCTGATCATAAATATTACCTGTATCATTTCCAGTAAAGGCTGATATGTCATCGAATCAGTGAGTCTGAGTTGATCCAATTCTGTCTGCAACTCTTCCAAAATATGAAAAAGCAATAAGTAAGGATCAAAGTTCAAGAAATAAAAGGTATTAGCTTGTACTTACGGAGCAAAACATCTTCTTCAACGTCAACACTGCCAGCATCACGAGCTATGTCCTCTATATTACTGGACCATATAACAACCAAGATCAATGAAGAAATATTTAACAAAGAAACTAATTGGAACTTGGAAAAATTCAATTTTTAAAATACATAAAACTTATTTAAGCGAGTCTATTTGCACCATACTTTTTGCTTGGCTCAAACGAAAACAGAATGTAGTTATACTTATAATCCCAGATGATATTCTAATATTAGGCAACAATGCCTCAATATTGAACTTGTTCCAAAAAAATAAAAATAAAAAAAGTCCTCAACCGTGCAGCCATTGCACTGAACTTTCAAATAACCTCCCTGTAACTGTATAAAACGATTTTTAACTATCAGATGAATAAATAATTTCATTGCAATACTTACTGAGCTTCATCGAGAATGATAATGGCCCTTTCAATGTCTACTTCCATGGCTCTCCTGATAACTGGACTAATGATATAGTTGTAAGGGCAAAATACCAATTCTGCATCATCTGCCATTGAACGTGCTGCAAAATATGAACAACCTGGACATTGGAAAAAGAGTTAATGAATTTTGTTGATTTAAAAATTAAGATATTAAAACCATCAAGAGAGGAATAACCTTTTGCAATTTCTCCAACTTTGACAAGGTCTTCAATATCATGGACCTCATGGCAACCTCCTTTTTGCAGAGAAGGATGACCTTTGACCTTATGCACATTTCTGTGAGGAATAAAGCCAGCAAAGCTCTATGTTTTAGAAATGAAGAATTGGCACAGAGAGCAGTGTTGCAAAAGGAAATAATTTACTTGAATTCTGAGCAGCCGATTTCTCTATCTTTCAGCATGAGCTTACTGGAATTTTTTAAATTCATGTCAGCAGGATAAATAAAAAGGAACAGAAGTGTTCTTTTTGAGGTTATTGAATTACCATTGCTCATCGATATTAGCACTTCCACATATACTCATGTTTGTGCAATAATGTCTCCTTGATGCCTGCAAAATGAACAAAGAATATGAGTGGCAAACGACAAAGCCAACCATTCTACAAAGTAGCATGTGGACCAAAGCAGACCTGTTAGGAAGCGGCTATTAACAGCAGATATGCTCCGTAAATTTCTTACTACATTTCGTTACATAAATAGATAAACAACTGAAACCTATGGACAAAAAATTCATATTCCAATTCCCACTCCTCCCACTTTAAACAAAAGCCCTGATGCAAATGATAACCACAGATCATAAGTGCAACCAGTTTTATTTATACGCGATGAAATTCCAAAATGGACAGATAGACGTGTCAATAACTTGTACAATTACGTTACATGCGATTACCAATACGAAAAATTGAAGTCCAAGGCAGTTCAAAAAATTAACAGACTCTCTTTTCTTTAAGAACAAGGACACCTACTAAAACTGCCATCGGCACCCGGTAAGTAGTTTTCCTGTACTCTTGGATCACTTGACGTATCTGTGAATGGGTCCGCCTGAATGGATAAAGACAACTCAAAAAGTAAGCTTCTTATACACTGTTAACAATAAAACATCATTTTCAAACCAACTTTGACCATATAGTGAAAACTCAGAGTGAAAGTCAGATAGCTAAGCAGTTGGATTACATTGTACAAGCAGAAGACACAAAATTAGATTACATGGGGGTTGCTTTTAGCTACAAAGCCCAAAAATTCGTAACGCAAAGATTAGCAAATTGAAGCTTACGAAGCATAAAATATGGTAGGCACGAATTGTTTCTTCTTATTCTTGGCATTTACAGCTACTGATCCTCCGGTTTCTGCATTCCCTGAAAGTTTTAGTAACGGACACAGGAACCCATCAACCTCGAATGAAAAATAAAAGCTCAAGATTGCACCTTTTTTGGAAGTATCCATTAACCCGGAATAGAAAAATAAAAGACTAAAATTGCATTCCATAAACTAATCAACAAAAAAATGAAAGAGGAAGAAAAAAATACTAGAATGATAAGGAGATTACAGTAACACACCAGATAAAGGCTGGGTTTCGGGAATAAATCCGCCGCCGCAATTAATAGGATCAGTGGCAGCCTCCGGGTTGGGCTTCAAATCAGAGGCAGAAAGGTTGGCAGCGTGGAGACTTTTGGACTTGAAATTTTGTTGCCAGGCTAGAGACGAGCAAAGAAGCGACAGAGATTTGCCGGTACCGGTAGGTGACTCGAGCAGAGCGTGACAGTGACGCTCACGTTGAGCCCGATCGAGAGTGGAAATGACGCGATTCATGAAGGCCAGCTGAGTACCATACGGCTGGTAAGGGAATTCCACTCGAACTCCCCCAATGTGGAGGGTGACATTAGAATTTCTTTTGGATTTAGGATTAGGGTTTGTTAGCGGGGTTGGCGTTGCTGTTAATGATGGGCTCTCCTCCATTTCCAGCAGTGTAAAAAAAAATTTCTGATCTGCCTGAATAAAATGATTGCACTACGTACTTAGTACTTCCGGTAGTATATTGGAGAATTGATGATTGATTTAGGACTTCCAACTCCGAACAACAATGGCTTACTAATTTTTCGCATTGTCTTTGGGCGGGAAATTATTCTAATTTGCTAAATTTAGGCGGGTAACTCTACTCTGGAGCTTTTCAGGGAAGGCCAGTGCCGTGTACTCCTACACCTTCTTAAGCATGCCAACTAATTTTAGTCGTTTTAGTCGTTAAGGTGGCGTTTGGTTCGCACCCTGAAATCGAAATTATTGATTCTGGATTTGGAATGAAGCTTGTCTTTTTAATATATTCGTTTGGTTCAGTACATAGAATGGATATTATTACTCCAATTGTTGTTTAGTTTGTTGACTAAGTTTGAAATTGATATCAACCCACTATTCAATCATTACTTCAATCCACCATCAATCTTTCCTTCTCTACCATCGATCATGGACCTCCACAAGTCATCGTCACAACCACTAAATCCACCACTCTTCAGCCCCACCAAACACCATCCACTGACTACGCCACCAATGACCGAAGCCACTAACCAAGCCCAACCTCAACCACCCACTATTACAATTGTCCAAACAACTACCAGCCAAGCCACAGCCCCAATCAACCCCAATCAATAGGCAGAGACTTAGAGAGAATGTTTGGCATTATTCAGGCTTAATAGACTTCGAGAAAGGGTGACGCCTTTGGAATACAGAGTGTTGAGCCATCGACCGTTGGAAATGAAATTCTACTTTCCATCGTTGCATTCTTTGACTGTCAAAGGTTGAGCAAATCCAACATTTTTTACCCAATCAAAACTCCAATCAACCATTCAAACAACCACCGCCCAACCATCACAACTCCAATCGACCATCAAAACCACCATCGTACACAACCACAACCACTAGTCTAGTTGTCCCCCACAAGCCAACAACCACAACAATAGCTTTGCCATCCTAGCCCAAATTGCATCCACTAACATTTACCAAAAGCCAACATTTACCAAAAGCCACAGCCAACTAGCAGAAACATTATCGCACCACTTTCATGGTCGAGGGTGTAAGAATATGGAGATGACGAGTGGAGCTGGGAAGTGAGGAAGTAACGGAGTTTTGGAAGGTGTGAGAGCGGCAGAGGTCGATCAAAAATGATGATGGAGTGAGTTAAGTGGGAATCAAAATTGAGTTTTGATGAAAACCCTTCAAAACGCTTGGGGATTGGGGAGGCCGCGTATGGATTAGTATTTTTGGAGTATTTTTTTATAAAATATTATTGTAGTTGTTTTAAAGATTCTTCTTGGTAAATATGTATGTGAGATAAAAAAAGTAGTTGAAAAACGTATATAAAGTTTTTAAAAAATATATTTCTAAAAAACAATAACAAACAAACGAAAACCCAATTTTTTGGGTGTCATTCCCAAATTTCAATTCCAATAACCATGAACCAAATATCTCCAATGGGATTTATTCAAATTCTTGATTCCAATCCCCATGAACCAAACGCCAACTAATTCTCCATCTATTTTGTAATGAAGATTAGTAAGTTAACAGCTATTTTTAAATAAATAAATATGTATATAGGGTCGAGTTCAGCATTTTCTTACTATTTAATACAATAAATCGTGCTTAATTGTGTTCAAAACTTTATGAGTTGTCTAGTTAAAATTCAACAGTTGTTAGCGGTGTGGACACTATAAACTATTAACAATAATGCTTTCATTTATATTACTTTTTAATTAAGAGGTGTTTGATAACTCCATTTAATGCTAAAAATTAATGCACTAAGAGCTTTTTGAATTCAGCGCTTTTGATAACAAAATTCATTTATCACTTAATACATTAAATACTTATTTAATCTGTACACAAAATTTTAAGTGAAAATTTTTTACTTAATTTGCTGAATTTTAGATATATGTTGTACTCTCTCTCCTCTACTACACACTCTCACACTCTCACCAACGCACGTATGTATACAAATATATTATTTATCACACACATTTATGTGCGCGCGTGCGTACATACTCACTTAACACACACAATCACCTTTACAAGCACACACATTTTTCCCCCTCGAACATGCAGTAACATAACCTTTTTTTAATCACATACGCACGCTCTTTCTCACATACACAATCTCTCACGCACGTGCACACGCACTTTCACACAAATACACACATTCTCTCCCTCTCTCATACACACAAACATACACACGCAAGCACATGCACCCACAATCTCCTCCATACACAGTATCTCTTACACATATTTATACATTTTTTCATAAATGCACTCTCACATATGTACATACATACATAAATATATATTTTTTTCACTCCACACATATATTTTTTCTCTCACATACTTGCACACGCCTTGGTACGTATACAATTTTTTACACTATTACACATATACACATACTTTATCTCACACACATTCTCACACGCAAATGCACTTGTCCTTTATATCTCACAAACAAATAATATATTTATTTGTCATGCATATTATCAATAAATTATTTCAATTTTTTATGATAAAATAATTCTATTACAAAGTGAAACATTTGAATTCAATGTACAAATTTAGTTAATTAATTATCAAACATGTACAACTTTATCAATTTAACAACTTAATATTTTTAATATTTAAATTTCAGATTTCATACTTTAGACTTCAGTTTTACCAAATGGCACATTGTCTTGTTTGTAAAGTAATACTTTATTCTTTGTTGTTGATATGATATATATGCTATAAAAACACATTTTAAATTATAACATTTTAATTAGGGAATACATCATAAAAAAAATCTAATGCCATTCTAAAATATTTACAATCCAAAAAAACATAAGATTTTGCTAAAACTTGTAGAATGCTTGCGAATTCTAAAATTTGGAAATCATGTTACGTTATATATATATATATATATATATATATATATATATTTCTTTCTTTTTTTTTATATCCTCTTTTTCCCTTCGCAGTGTCAAAGGATTCCGCAATGCCACCACTACAACTGAAATCACGAATGACTACCATAGGCAGCCAGCAATTACTGGACATCATCTTTTTTTTTCATTCAACATACATGTTTAAAATATTTTTTCATTCAACATGTTATTAACATTACAACGTGTTTGCTTGCAATATACGGATTTAATTAATTAATATTCAAATTTTCGTTAGGAGCTCGTATGAATCAATAAGTCAGCAATTATACATTACATTTAATGCCGTAAAAGTCCAAAAATTTAATCAGTGTTGGACGCTCTTGGGGTTACTTATAATCCAAATTTCAAAAGTTATTGATGCTTTATTTGGCTTCTACAAATATGAAAGTTATTATGAAAATGTCACTTTAAGATTTTTTTTTTTAAATCAACTTCGTAACTAGATATGATGCCCCACGTGATTAAGTAGGAAACAAGAATCAGATTTACAAGAACCTAACTTTAAATAAAATCTTGAGCAAAATTGAGTTATTTGTTACTATCAACTATACTTTTGCAATGTTCATAATAAACCAAATTAATTATAAAGAAAAAAAAACTCAAATATAAAGAGATTAGAGAGTCTCGACTCATAAGAAAACGCAGATAAAAGATAAAGCAACAACAGAAAATCGAAGAAGGAAAATTGGAGAAGGGATAATGAGAAGGAAAAGAAGCACAATTCTATTAAGTTAAAGACGACTAATCTATTATATATATCTGTGTGTCTATATATTGTAATTATTCTAAATACTAGTCCACTCGGTGTTGACTTAAATATCTTTCTTTTAATTTACCTCTATTAGTTTTCTAATTTTTTAGTTTAATTATTTTATTAATTTTTAAAGAAATGGCCTATATTAGTAAACTTGCTTATGTCTATATATTATCTTATAGTTCCCCATTGATGTTATCTTTAAAAGAACATTCCCTATTGATTATTTTAATTTGGTCATTTATTAAATCAATAACGTTTACATATTTTTATCAATTTTACAGTATTCCTCCTTAATATGTAACTATTATAGTTCTTACAATCAATTCCTAAACTATTGTTAATCGTTAATTAATACAAATACTAACTCCTAAAATCACAGCTAAAATTCTTTTGTAATAAATTTTGATTTCCTTTTTTCATTATTAAAATTTTCATACTTTCCAATTTACTTTAATTATTTTACTGGATACTTTCATCTTTTACATATAACTCATGCATTGTGATATAGATTAAAAGTTTGGAATTACTTCTAAATAAACCATTATACAAAGCGATGTTCAAATAGTTATAATTATTAATGTACTTCTAAATAAACCATTATACATAGCAATGTTCAAATAATTATAACTATTAACGTTTAAAAAATTATATTTTAATTATAAAATCATCCTGTGTCACACTCCTCGTTTGATGGCCTAAACCAGGCACAACATTTAATTTTTCCACCCCCTTGTGTAGTCATAACCCACTACCACTGACTGACTTAGTCTCACCTTATGTTGAGACCACACAAGATTTACTTCAATATCATTTTGTCACACTCCGAATCCTAAAAACTAAAGTCGCGACTAAAGTTTTAAGGCTTTGTTTGGTTGACAAAGAATCTGCTTAGGGAAAGTATTATTTTTTCTTAGGAATTAAAATCTACCGTTTGGTTCACTTATTGACTTATTAGGAAAGTAAAAACTTTCCCCAAACCAAGAAAAATAGTAGAATATTACTAGGAATCTAAATCTTCACATATTGTTGGTATTCATAATACTTTCCCTGAGAATTTAATCAAAGATACGGAGATTTTAATAAAAAATACAGACATGACGTTTTGACCCTCTCTCTCCTCACCTCAACATAATAATCTATCTCTTCCAACAACCAACAGTGTAAACTCCCGAATCCCTCAACAAATTTTATCCAAATCTCTCAACTCTCTCGTCCCTCTTATATGCCTCATCTTAATCTCAAGAACTATTAATATCCACTTTTATCATGTCAAAAGAAATGGACGACTTCTTGAAAGTGCAGAAAGAAACAGAAGATTTCTTGAAAGTGTAGTGTGGTGCACAAAGCCAAGTTGAACGCGTAGCGTGGTGCATAAAGCTAAGTTGAGATTCCACCATTTTTTATTCTACAATTTTTCCTCTCAAGCTTGATAATACGTCATACTGTTTCTCCAACAAGTAAAATGTCTTATCAATACTTCTCCCTCCGTGTGTATTTTTGTGTCTCTATGTGCGTGTTATGTGTTTCATGTATGTGTTTCTGTTAACTTGGGCACATTTCTACGGCATTAGATATGAAAAAAGAAACAAAAAGTAACTATATAAGTTAGTGTAAATTTTTGGTGCTATCAATTCATAAATAATAAAAACTCTAGTTCTCTATTAACTTGAGTTAAACTAGAGCTTTAGATGAGAAGTTACTTTCGAAGGATTAGTTATAGCATCAATTTTGACATAATCACCAGAATTGTTTAATCTCTTAAACTACAATCAGAGAGAGCAACACATAAATAAATATTGCGGGCCTCAATATTCTGCATGTAAAGCCATTAATTGGTAACAAAAGTGGCAAATTGTAACAAACATGTAGACAAAGTGAAAAACTTGTAAATTGAAGAATTAATTTTAACAAACTTCACACGCAGAACCAAGTACAACCCATGGAAGTTTCAATCAATGCACCAGCAACCAAAAACTATTGCTGTTGCGTAAACCATTTACTCTTGTTTCACTGTTACATAAATTTTGTGTAAGTGATTTTTTGGCCGCAGAGATTAGGGTGCTGTTTATAGGCTTGCCATTTGGTAGTCATAGACGTGCCTTTTAACTGTTGTTTTGATAGAATTTTCAGAAAAGAAAAAAATCCTTTGTCATACATTGCATGATTATATGACTTTCACATCATGTTTTTCAATTTTCTTTTCATATGTTCATGCTGACATTAGCCTTTTCAACTGAGTTTCGTCTTTTATCTTCTTTCCTAGTCTTGCCCTATATGCTTTTTGGATTACATATTACATTTATGTGGATCCAAGGCTAAAGTAACTGTTGATAAGTACTATTAAGTTTGTCTCAGCCTATAAGGATTGATTTTCATCTTCAATGACAGACACAGACAAAAAAGAAAAGGATAATTTTGTTAGGATTACTTGTCATTTTTCTGTTTGTTTATTTGAATAGATGAATGAAAACTTGCAACTGAAGCAACCAAAGTTTATAATGATGGTTTTTCCTTATTTGAAAGACATATACATGGCTTGATCTATTAGAAATCAAAGCGTCGAGGTGTTGGATGATTGGCTTAGTTGGAAATTAGACAATTTCTTATATAAAGTGAGACATCAAAGCATTTGTCTTTTAGTTTGAGCAATGAGTCTCGACACTCTTTAAATTTATTGACAGTTTTTTTAACTCTTTATTACTAACAAGTACTATTGTTGCGAGATTGTATTTGTGGTGTGGGAAAAATATGGTGTAGGACCATATTTTATTTATATTTTTGGTCCTACACCATATTTTATTTTTATTTATATTTTTTGTTCTACACCATATTTTATTTGATCTCTCTCTATAATTTTATTTGGTTTACCTCGTGCCTAAGACTAGATAGTGTATTTCTTTTATTTACAATTATTTTTATTTATTAATAGGTAGATTAATAGTTTGAAGAATGGCTCAACTAGTTGTGCCAACAAAGAGAAAATTAATTTATTTATTAATAAACATGCACATGGAGCAACTAGACATATTAAGGGTCATAATTTATATTATTTCCATCACAGTACGACATCACCATTAAAAATACTGATTTGAAAGCTCCATATTCTATTAATGAATATGACCGATCCCGAATATATTCATAGGTTAATCTATGCTAGTGATTCAACGTGTCATTCAAAGTTACGCATGGATAGATTCACATTTAGAAAACTAGTAAATATGCTTTCGAAGTATTGGACAATTAGAAGATACAAGGAATACAACCGTAGATGAACAAGTAGCAATGTTCGTATACATACTTGTACATCATGAGAAAAATCATACAATAAAAACTGGTTTCTTATGCTCTGAGAGAAACAATTAGTAGGCACTTCAATAAAGTACTAAATGTAGTCCTAAGGCTTCAAGGACAGTTGCTTAAAGTACCTGAACCTATCCCTCAGAATTCTACTGACAAGAAATGGAATTGGTTTAAAGTACAAATAATCAATATTTTTATTAAAATTTTTATTTATATGATATATATATATATAGTAATGATATTTTATTTTACAGAATTGTTTAGGAGCTTTAGATGGGACTTACATAAAAGTGTGGGTACCTGAAGTTGATAAGCCTAAGTATCGTAATAGAAAAGGTGATCTATCTACAAACGTTTTAGGGGTATGTTCACCAAACATGCAATTTATTTATGTTCTCTCTGGGTGGGAAGGCTCAACTGCAGATGGGAGGGTGCTTCGCGATGCATTGAGTAGAAGAAATGGACTACCAATCAGAGATGGTAAGTTAAAGTAACACAAAGTGAAAAAATTAAAAATTAAGATATAATTATAAGAACTTTAATTTGATTATTTTTATTGATTATGTTTTAAGCTATTTCTATTTTTTTAATATTTTAGGGTATTATTATCTTGTGGATGCGGGCTACACTAAATGGCAAGGGATTTCTTGCACCATTTAGGCGATCAAAAATACCACATTAATGAATGGGCAACAGGAATATCAACCAAATACTCCTGAAGAATATTTTAATATGAAACATTCTTCAGCTAGAAATGTGATTGAAAGATGTTTTGGACTATTAAAAATACGTTGGGCGATTCTTAGGGATCCTAAATTGGTATCCAATCGAGCTACAAAGTAAAATTATAACCGCGTGTTGTCTTCTTCATAATCACATAAGAAGAAATATGCCTGTTGATCTAGCAAAAGTTGAGTTGGATGAAGAATCTAATTTAGACTGTGGAAGAAGAGCCTATTGAGTTAGATGGTGCACCTATCACTTCAGTTGAACCTTTCTGAAGAATGGACAAATTGGAGACAAACTTTAGCTCATCAAATGTTTAATCAATGGATACAAAATCGAAACAACGAATAAAAATAATGTATAATTTTCTTTATAGACTTTCAGTCTGATTAGTTTATGGTGATTTTAATAAAGTTGTTTGACATGTTATTTTATTTGTAACTTTTTTTTTTTATATGCAACAAAGTTGTTTAATAATTTATATTGTTAATACCTTCTAAACAAAAAATTTTCATTTGCTTCATATTAATGTTACATAGATTGAATCTTTTTATTGTTTTGGCATGGGCCCTTTTATGTATCTAAATTTTGTAAATGTATAATTATGTTATTTATGCATTTAATTTTGTTGAATCTAATATTGATCAAAGTATCTGCTTATTAAAGACATGAAATGTAGCTTTAGAATTTCGTCGAGGTAAATGGAAGTAATCATGTCTGGACAGCTATCGAATATGAAAAATTAGTAGAAACTATGGTTGAGTTGAAAATTAGCGAAAATTTTGATAGGTGAAAATGGTAGTGGATTAAGAAAAGGATATAAAAAAGAATTAGAAAAAATACTATAACAAAAGTTACCTGGACATGGTCTTAGGGAAAAGCCACATATTGAATCTCGTTGCAAATTATTGAAAAGACAATATCACGCTATTTATGAAGTGCGACATGGCAGAAAGTCAAGCGACTTTGGTTGGGATGATGAAAAAAAATGTGTTACGGCCACTGCTGATGTTTGGGATGCATATATGAAGGTAAGCATTATTTTGTCATTCTTAATTTATTTTTTTAAATATATTGAGCAACTTCAATGCTAATGCTGTATGTAATTATTGTATAGTTATTAATATTTTGATAAATTATATACTAATAAATCATGTAATAACTGCAGAGTCATCCGGATAATTCATTTATGAGAAACAAGTCATTTCCCTATTATGATCAATTAGCTATTATTTGGGGACAAGATAGAGCTACCTAGAAAGAATGCTGCAGCTCCTATAGATTTGTTGGAGGAAATAAATAGAGAAAATGACAGGAATGAGGAGGTTGAAGAATCTGATGGAAATGATGCTGAGACTCAAAATACTCAACTACCAACTATTGATTCTCAAGGTGAAGGAAGTTCTAGAAAAATGCATCGTAAGAGGAGAAGGAGTGCTGATAGTTTAGTTTCAAGTTTAGAGTGTATGGCTGATGTACTAAAGCGCTCGCATAGATAAAAATAGTGATCAAATGGCTAAACTTGCCGAAATGATTGTAGGTCCAGACCAACTGAAAGTGGACAACAGGTACAAACTTAATGAAGAACTTCAAAAATTGGATGGATTGTCAAATTTTGAGCGTCACAATGTTGGAACGAAACTTGTGCGTGATCCAAATTTATTAGATTATTTTTTCACTATCGTGGACTCTGAAAAAGAACAATTTCTAAGGGCAACTTTAAGTCAGTAGTTAGTTATGAAAGATTTGTCATATTTATTCGTTTTAATAATTTTAATGGTAAGTTAATGTTTGACAATTTGTTTAATGATTTAATTTCAATAAATATTTATTATCATTTAAATGCATGGTTGGAGTACTGTCTACTTGGTTGCCAATTAAGTCATAAATGTTAGATAAAGTATAAATTCACGATTGGCTGATAATGCGTTATTTTAATACAATAACAATTACAGCTTTATTGCTCAGATTGTTTAGCTCTGGAAAAACTCAATTGTGATTAAATTAAATAGAACATGTAGTTTTTTGTTGTGCTATAATAACTCAGTTACAAATAAAATAAAGTCACATATTTTCTTTCCATGATAACATACCTTCTTCAGTCATGATTGTTAATATTATATTTCTTTTATAAAAATAATTTTGATTGTTTTATATAATATATTGATAAGGTTTTTTTATTAATTAAAATGTTTAGGAGATAAAAGAACAATAAAGGAAAAAATAGTATTTATTAACATATAATTTGTTAATGATTTTTTGAAATAACATTATTTAATCAATACTTCTCACATATTATAATTGCAAAGGGCATTTTTGTCCAGCACAGATGCAAATATACATTACATTACTTGTTACATTATTACAAACCAAACATTGTAATAACAATCTAAATAATTTTCCTACCAATATTTCTAGAAGTGTCCAAACACTATTATGTAATCACATTACTTTCTCACACAAATTACTTTTTTGTACAGATTACTTTTCCTTACTTTCCCGTCAATCAAACGAGGCCTAATAATTAAGTCAAACTTGAGATATATATTTTGAACTATCAATAACAAAATTTAAGTATTTGGACTTAATTACTGGGACTTAGGTCGCAACTTGAGTCTTCAGGTTCGGGCCCGGGACATGACATATTGTGTGTTGCGCCATTAAAAACCTAATAGATTTTTTTTTTTTTTTGGAGCGTTAAAACCTAATAGGCTTAAGAAGTGAAGAAGTGCCATGTAACTCGACGAGGAACCATAACATAATGAATAAGAGTTGCAAAGTATAAAAGGGACCAAATTGTTGAATTGTACGTGCCACCAAAATGAAACAACGCAGACAAGGATAAGTAACCAACGCAAAAAGCCTAAAACACCAAAAAACTTCACAAAAATTGGGGTATAACCTCTAGAATATCCACTATTCACCCCAGGGCATATAAAAATTTAACAAAAATTTATTAGTAAGCAGAATTATTTGCATTTTATTTTTTGCATCAGCAAATTGTTTTTAGGGAAAATAAACAATTGACAATATTTATTTATTAAAACGATGCAATAGCGAGATGATTTATTGGGGCCAATGTTAAGTTTTCACTTAAAGAAAAACCCAAAATAGAAAAATCTCAATTTTTTATTATTGTGTAAGAGCAGAGTCTTCAACCCTTTTAAGCCAATCCGGAAAATCCAGGGCATAATTATTATTAATAGGAGTATTGCCCAGAAGAAGAAAAAAGAAAAAACCAAAAACACAAGAAATTGGAAACAACGTAGTACTAGAAAATTCATCGCTTTAATTTTTGTCTTCTCATCCACAACTTCCCCTCTTCAAACTAAAATCTCCAATTCTCTTTTATATATTCTGCTACTGAAAAATCGTGCTGATAAATTTCCGCAAAATCTCTGGGCTCTGCTCGATCTAATACCCTACCCCATCGCCTCTGCCTTTATTACATTCCCTCACGTCAAATTGACAAATAAAAAGGGGAAAAAAAAAAGAAGAGTTCACATGGATCTTGTAATTTGTTGGTAACGAATCGGTGTGTATTGATTTTCTTTCCTGGACTTTAACCGATAAAGCAAATCAATCGAGCTTTGGGTTATTTAAGAGATGGCGGGTCAGAATCAAGGGATTAATACGGACCAATTCGAAGCGTATTTTAGGAGAGCCGATTTGGATCAAGATGGAAAGATCAGCGGAGCTGAAGCTGTTGGTTTTTTCCAAGGATCCAATTTGCCTAAACAAGTTCTTGCTCAGGTTCTTGAATTGCTTCATTTCCTCTCATTCTTGGGAATTGTTATAAATATATTTGTTTGAGATATCTGGTTGATTTTGAGCACTGTAGCTAAAGTTGAACTTGTTGTTAATTGACTTTTGCATGGGTTAGCAAATTGTGATTAGACTGGTCTGGATATTTTGTTCATTTTCATTGGTAATATCAAATCTGTTTCCTCATCAAGTGTGAGCGGGTTGGAACATTTCCACTGATGCTGATCTCACGGAGGAGGAATAATAGATGGTTTCAATATCGAATCCAGGAAGTAGAAGAGTTGAATTTTATCCTCTCTTGACTTTGTTTACCCGTCCCAGTTTCAGTGCTGCCTAGTTTTGAATGATGTCCTTGTCCTAGTTTCTTTGAGTCCATGCATTAGTTAGGGCTATCTAGAAGTGGGCTTCACAGTTTGAATTGGAACCATCTATTGCTTCATTCTGAAGCGAAAGGAAGTCCTGTATTATTTCCGAGCTATCTTTGTATGTCACATGCCTTTCTTACCAAAAGATGTACTTGGAGTCTCATAGATTTGGTTTGAATTTTTTGGAAGGCTTACGGGATGATTACGGCGTTCCCTTATTCTGGAATTGTGTTTTCTATGGCACCGTTCTTTGGTTTTTCTAAGTAATTCCTATATCAATAGTTGCAAGCAGAAGATACTACAAGTGGTCTCATATCACAGAGGATATTTTGCTTGGTTTATCAACATTCTATTTTGCCATTGCATATAACTTATTTGAAGCGTATGAAATTATTTTCAGAACAGAAATCCTATCTTATCCATTCTAGATTTGTCCTTGTGCTGATTGTGTTTTGAAATCACTTGGTTGCAGATATGGATGCATGCTGACCAGAGCCATACTGGTTACCTCAGTCGTGCAGAGTTTTACAATGCCCTTAAACTTGTGACTGTTGCGCAGAGTAAGCGAGAACTAACACCAGAAATTGTGAAGGCAGCATTATACGGTCCTGCTTCTGCTAAAATTCCTGCTCCGCAGATAAACCTTGCGGCAACACCTGCACCTCAGTTAAATTCAGTGGGTGCCACACCTGCACCACAAATTGGGGTAGTTTCGTCTGCTGGTGCTCAAAGCGCTGGTTTCAGAGGGCAATTACCTCCAAATACCAGTATGAATCCACAATATCTCCAGTCTCAAGGTTTCCAATCTATGAGGCCCCCCCTTCCTACGTCTACAGCTACTGCGTCACGTCCACCACAGGGTGTTTCTCCTTCAGCTTTTCCTAGGGGAAGTAGCTCAGTTGGTCCTAATCTGCCAAACTCATCAATGCTTGGTGGTGGAACTGTTGGAGCTTCTAGTGGATCAACAGCACAAGTGCCTAATACAGCAGCTAGTCCCTCAATCCTTGCCATCTCATCAATACATCAACATCCAATTTCATCACCTTCGTTAACAACAAATACTGATGCTAAAGCTCTGCCTGGTCCAGGCAACGGGCTTACATCAGACTCAATGTTTGGAGGTGATACATTCTCTGCCTCTCATAATCTGCCCAAGCAAGCTTCCACGGCTCCAACATATTCTGCAAGCAATACTACTGTCTCTTTAGCTACTGTTCCAAAAACTAATGCGCCAGAATCTTCAGCTAAGCTTGATCCTTTTGCAGCACTGCACAGCACTTATGCAATGTCCTCTACAGGGAGTCAGCCACAGCAAACACAGTCTGTTGCAAAACCTAACCAACAAAATTCAACTCAAGTTTCTGCATCACCTGGAATGGCTGTTGGTGGTGGAATTTCTAGTTTAGAGCAGTCACAAGCCTTGGCCAAAAATGACACGTCCTGGTATTCAGAAGTATGCAAAAGTTTTTATGGAAGTAGACACGGACAGAGACGGTAAAATTAGTGGTGAACAGGCACGCAATCTGTTCTTAAGTTGGAGACTCCCAAGAGGTGTGCATGCATCTTTGCTATGTGTCTTGCTTCATCATTTTCTGCCTGTCATGTCTTCTCTGGTTTCAGAGTTCTATTATGATTTTTTTTAGATTATAGACTATTCAAATTTCACATAGCATATTATCCCTTGCATTTAATCTCATAATTGGGGATACTGTTGTTGACCTTTGCCAGAGGTCTTAAAGCAGGTTTGGGACTTATCAGATCAAGATAGTGATAGCATGCTTTCTTTGAGGGAGTTCTGCATAGCTCTCTATTTGATGGAACGGTACAGGGAAGGTCGCACTCTGCCATCGCAACTTCCTGCTACTATTATGCTTGATGATATTCTAGTGTCCATGGCAGGTCCCCCAACTACTTCTTATGGAAGCGCAGGCTGGAGCCAAAATCACGGTATAAACTTCAATTGTGTTGCTGATATCTTTGTGTTCTCCTTCTGTTTGTCATTATAGTAATTATCACTTTGTGAGTATGTTTAGGCTTAAGACCACAGCATGGATTATCTGGTGTTCATCCAACCGTGCATGGTGGTGTAAGGCCTGGTATGCAGGCAATGCCTCAGGCTGATGGAAGGTCAGTGCAATTCAATCAACAGAATGCTAGAGGATCTTTGGTGGATAATTCCCATGTGAATGAGCTGAGTAATGGGGTGCAGAATTCTGTGGACACAAAGGGTCAAGAGGCAGCAGAAACAGAAAACAAGGTAGGGTCTCTTCCACTACCCCTTCTCCTATTGGAAAGTTGGATGTGGTTTACCTTGCTAACTTACATCTTTTTTGGCAAATGAAAGCTCTAGTTTTTGGGAGTAATAATATTTCATTCCAGAAAAAGCCGACAAGGAGAGATTGAAGTGGCATCAGTTGACTTAAATTAAAAAGTTGCATTAACTTGAGTAGCACTTATGTTGGAACTGTAGATTGTTCTTTTCTGATCTGTTCAAACTCCATTACTTAACTTATTCTTGAGATTGTAGTCATCCCTGCCTGCTGTGGTTCATCTTGCTATGGATCTTATACATATTTATGTGTTATGTGAGAGAGTATAAAGACAGATTAACAACAATACTGTCTAAAGTATCCGTGCTAATAATCTGATAACAAATAACTTGTGCTATTTATAAACCACTTAAATACCAACTGGAATTTTAAGGCCTCTTCCTTGATGTATAGACATAATCCAGCTCATCCAGTTTTGCTATAGGCCTGCTGCTTTAGCTATTTGACTGCACTTTCCAAGTGTGATCAGTTAATCACTTTTTCATTTCTCACCTAGAAGAAAAAATTTTGACCTTGCCAATTATTTAGTCATTTTAATGTTCCATACAGGGTTGTTTGTGAGTCATCTTTATGCTATTTGGAAAGTTAAGGCTAGTGGGAATTAGTGGAGTTGAATTGAATGGATAAGTGGCTGCTTATGTGGTGCTATGCAAGGTTACAATATTCATGACTTTTTAAATGGTCTTTATCTTTCCTTCCTCTGCATGAATTTCTTCTAGAAACTTGCATAACCAGTTGGACTATTGGATATTTTGTGATATTTTTGAGACGCTGAAGTGATCCTTTTGGTAACTGAAAGGTTGAAAATAAGGAGAAGGTGCTTCTAGATTCGAAAGAGAAGCTTGAATTTTACAGGACAAAAATGCAGGATCTTGTAAGTAATTGCATATTTCTCTTTTCCTAAATGTTTTATAAGGTTCTATCAACTGACACTGTTTAATTATGCCCTGTTTTCATGGTTGTTCCATTTCCCATATTGTTTTTTCTGTTTCTCTCTAATAGGTTCTTTACAAAAGTAGATGCGATAATCGACTCAATGAAATCACAGAAAGGGCATTGGCAGATAAGCGTGAGGTATCTATTGCAATCAAAGAATTCTCTCTAAAGGTCTACTTCTGGTTTCTGTGCGCTGATTTAAAAATTTTTGTTTTCTTCGATTGATTTTAGGCTGAGTTACTTGGCAAGAAATATGAAGAAAAATACAAGCAAGTTGCAGAAATTGCTTCAAAATTAACAATTGAAGAGGCTTCATTTCGTGATATCCAGGTAGAGGATACAACTGGTCTTCTTTTGGCCTGCATTTCTAATTTTGTGCCCTAC
The DNA here is from genome assembly GCA_024721245.1 of Mitragyna speciosa. Classification (NCBI taxonomy): domain Eukaryota; kingdom Viridiplantae; phylum Streptophyta; class Magnoliopsida; order Gentianales; family Rubiaceae; genus Mitragyna; species Mitragyna speciosa. Next base: position 24,092,044 of record CM045568.1, read on the forward strand.
TATATGTGCTTCAACTTTCTATAGTAGTGTGGGAATTTTTTAAAAAGTTTACCTTGTCAAATTTGTATGAGTTCCTCCTGGATCTCATGTACTTTATGCTTTTGTTATTTCTTATTGATACACACTAATTTTACGTCATAATTTTTCTTTTATAATAGTCACATATATTTTGTTTTTATTTCCTCTACTTTCCTGATAGATATTTCTCTAATATCTCATGTTTTATTTTAAGCGATAAAATGACAACTTGATTTAGGGTCATATAACTTTACAGTTCTCTTTGAAATTTTGTCAAGTGATTGAAAATTTCAACTAATATCTTCAGGAGAGGAAGATGGAGTTGCATCAAGCAATCATTAAGATGGAACAAGGCGGCAGTGCAGATGGTATTCTTCAGGTGAAATTTGCAGCAAATTTCTAGTGCCAAAGATGTTGATGCAAAATAATTTATGCAAAATTAATGCACTCTTTGCTTGTATAGGTAAGGGCTGATAGAATACAATCAGATCTTGAGGAGCTATTGAAGGCTTTAACAGAACGTTGTAAGAAACATGGTCTAAAAGTGAAGTCAACTGCTTTAATTGAACTTCCACCTGGTAAATCCATCCCCTACTTATTTTATTTCTTTCTCCTGTTGATCTTTATTGGAAGCTGTTCTGATTGGGAAAATACGTAGTCTTAAACTGGATGAGCTTCATCTTTTCAAGTTCTAGCATCTATGATTTGAACATTTGCGGTACCTCAACCAGAGGTGCTATAATATTAGTATGAGGTCATGAGAAGAAAATGGTGCTTGCAAACCATAACTACAGATTTTTTTAGTTGTTCTTTGATGATCAAGAGACCTAGGTACTGTACTACAGAAAATGGTACTGTTCTTTTGCTCACATTCACTGGGCTTTTACCGAAGGTTTAATAATAAAGCAATATGCTTGGAAGATTAACTTTTTCAGAATACTTTGAGAGCAAGAATTCCACTTGCTTTTTTGTGGTTAGGGACGTATTATCCTTTTTGAGATACAGATTAATGCCTCGTGGCATCTTAAGAACTCCAATGGTGAAATAGTACATCAAAGGGGCTTTGGAAGAGTTCTTTTCATTTACTTTAACTCTTTCTTTGGGTTAGATTCCTTTTACTATTACTATTACTATTACTATTATTATTATTATTGTTGTTGTTGTTGTTGTTGTTATTATTATTTTTATTATTTTGGGCAATACATAGATTCTGAATGCATTTTCTTCCTTTCCAATTGACTTGACTTTGAGAGAAAAGTGGATTTTTTCTATCAACTCTTTCTTTAATGCTGTCTTTCATGCTTGCTTTTAGGTTGGCAACCTGGAATTCCAGAGATAGCAGCTGTATGGGATGAAGAATGGGATAAGTTTGAAGATGAAGGTTTGGCGTCTTTATATCTTGTCAATGGATCTTTCATGTTTCTTTTCTACTAGCTGCTGATAACATCTTGGATATGAAGTTTAATGGATATATATGTACTTCAATGTATTACTGATTTGTCTTTTCTCTATTGACAGGTTTTTCATTTGATGTTATTGGCCCTGCAAACAACAAAATGACATCACCTCAGCATGAAAATACTTCTCCAACAGAGAGTTTTTCCCCTGATTCAATGTCAAATGCTGATAAGTCAGAAAAGACTTTTACTAAAGGTGTTAGTGCTTTTGAATCTTTGTATACTTATGGTGAAGACGAATCAAAAAGCCCACATGGTAGTCCAACAAGACAAACTACATCTGAAAGTCCATCACAGGATTATTCAGATAGCCATTATGGGAAGACCTTTGAGGCAGATACTGAATCTCATAGGTATAGGTTTGCCATGTGTTCCTTGATTGTGTCAACAGTCGGTGTTTCATATTTTCTGGCTTCATATTTTGTCAATTCTGGAAGTCTGATCTCTGTGTCTGTCTCTGACAGAAGTTTTGATGAATCTGCATGGGGTACCTTCGACAATAATGACGATGTAGATTCTGTATGGGGCTTCAGTGCTAAGGTGCATATAAAATTAGAAATGTTTTTTCCTTTAACCTCCTAATCAAGTTTAATATGTTGGAGAAACAGCCAGTTGTATCATGCACAGACATTTATTTTTGCCTTATTTATGGTGTGTTACATTTCATTTTGGCCCATGCTTGGTTGATTTTTTTCTGACAAGGAAGAGGGAACTTGGACAAACATTCCGTTGAAGAAAAACTTTTACAAGTGATCTTGTCTGAGTAATGCTTTAATAAATGGATTCTGGAACTTGGTACTTAAATTAATTGTGGAACTGCGTATAATCTTCCTATCGTATATACAGCAACGTTAGTCATATATTCTGTTTCAGTCATTATTGTACATTGAGAGTAAAATATTTTTGCTCATAGGTACATTGATGTGAACTTTTGGTAAATGTACAATTATTTCTATGGCAGTTGATCTATTTATGTTATCTGATGTATGCTTTGGGTGGTGGCATCTTGATTAAATGCCAGGTCAGGATATCATTTTTGTACTGATATCTGCCTCCATAACTGAGTTTTCTGGCAGGACTCAAATAATGAGAAGCATGCTGAGAAGTATTTCTTTGGTTCAAGTGATTTTGGTGGAAGCCCTACAAGGACTGAATCACCACAGGCAGATAGTTCATTCCAGAAGAATAGCCCATTTAGCTTTGAGGATTCGGTTCCTGGGACTCCAGCTTCAAGGGCTGGAAATTCACCGCGAGGATTCAATGGTGGAGCAGGTGATTCCTTCTTTGACAGTTTCTCAAGGTACGACTCCTTCAGCATGCAAGATCGAGGTTCTCCACGAAGGGAAACCCTTACTAGGTTTGACTCCATAAATAGCACCAGAAGTTATGACCATAGTCGTGGGTTCTCATTTGATGACTCTGATCCTTTCGGTTCAAGTGGTCCGTTTAAGGTCTCATCAGATAGTCAGCATCCCACAAAAGGTTCTGAAAACTGGAGTGCTTTCTAGTTGACGGACTATTCTGCTGATATTTTATTTGTCCGGCAACATTCGGTACTGTATTGGTGTTAGCCATGCAGACGTAGCTGACAGTTTT